>VYXD01005461.1:510944-594504 GCA_013397195.1 Hylia prasina
CCCCCACCCCCCCCCGCCCCCCTGCGTGGGCGGGTGCTGTCAGCCCGATGAGGCGGGATGCCTGCTCTTTACTTGCCTCAGCAAGGTGACCCTCCTGTCCCCTCACCTCCCGGGCCCTGCCGAGCATCGCTGCTGTCCCATGGTGGGTGTTGTGCCCACCGTGGCTCTCCACTGTGGGGCTGCCTCAGCCATCCCTGAGGGACCTCAGGGCCTGTGGTTCCATTGTGGGTGGGCAGCAGAACCCAAGGGTGCTGTGGAGGAGCCTCCTGATGGAGAGAACATTTTGTGTCACTGTTCCCCAGGCACGGGGCAGGTGGCTGAGTCCCACTGGGGGTGATTTGGTGCCATCCTGACTTGATGCTGTGGCAGCTGTGCAGCTGGCACCCAGGCTCCTGCCCTCGGTGTTGGGGTGTTCACTGGGAGCTGTGGTCAGGAGGCAGCCAGTGCTCCAGCATGGTCATAGGAGCATCCCACTCAGGGGTGCTTTTCCCACCACAAGTGTCAAGATTTCTCTGCCCCAGGCTGTAGTTTCAGGTGGCTCTGCAGGGCCTAGCTCTCCTCTGACCATCCTGGTAGGAGCAGGTGATCTTGTGTGGGACAGAAAGTTTCTCAGTGGTGGAGACTGAGATGCTGAAGACATTGAGTAGTTTGCAATTATTGTTGATAACTTGGAAATACTTGAGGAAGTCAGTGGGGCATTAGGCAGTGATTCCCAGCAGATGGTCCTGGGAAGTGTGCCTGTCAGAACAGACCTGATGATGGAGATTTATCCTTAAACCGTAGTGAGAAGCAGTTCATGCTCTGCCCTCGGGGCTCCAGCCTTCGTTCCGGAGCCATTTGAGGGCGCTGTGCCTCAGGATTAAAAAAACCCCAACAAACAGCGATGCTGAGGTCTGAGTGGCACTGGAAGTTGAGCTGAGTTCCACTGAGGGAAGATTAAAACTAATATCTCTAGTTCAAGCCTTAAATCACTAACAGCTCTATGCTTTTGTCACCAAGCATGTTTTGTTAATCTTGCTGGGTTTCCAAAGCTGGAAAGCACAAACAAGCAGAGGAGGATCCTTTAAAAAAAGAGGAATGTAGTTGTAGACACAGTATTAACTGCCTGAGATCAGGGAATGGAGGAGGGGGTGAAAAAGCTTGGCAAAATTCCCAGTAGAAAAGCTGAAAAAGAGACAAGACTAGTTAGTCTTTGCTCACTACTCAGCAAAAGTAAATAGCAATATTGCAGTACCTGTTTGGATCATGGGAATTCTGAACAATGGCTAAATTGACATAACTGAGCTGGATCAACCTGGGATCAGTGTCAAAGCTGCTGGTTTGTGCTGCCTCTTGGAGACCAAAGCCCCGTGTTAGTGACAGTGTTGGTAAAGCTCTGCTTGCCTTTGCCTGTGCACCTGGTCCTGGCAGTGCTGAGAGTGAGGGCAGATGTGTTGAGAGAGAGGGGAGTTTGTGCATGTTGGAATACTCCTTTCCTAATAGAAATCCATCTGAGAGAGGAATCCATCCATCCTCTTCATTCAGGTAATCACCAGGAATAGGAAAGGGCTAAAAGCAGGTACATGGGACATTTGAGTGCATTAGGGTTTATGACACCCTTGTGAGCTCAAAACTAGAGAACAGAAAACTCCAGTGTCTTGAGGATGAGCCTGAACTTCAGATGGATGAAACTAAACTAAAGATGAACCTCATTAATTATTGAAATTTCTTTATTGAAATAATCCATACCTCCATATAGATGAACCTTCTTATTCTAGCTAAGTGGACCATTTTGGTTTCTTAAGTCTGTCTTTAAACATGAAACATCTCACATTTTAGACTGTTTTCAGTGTTCACACAGCCTTTTGCAGTGGCCACACTAAACCAGCATACCTGTAGTGAAAGGTGTGCAATTTAGTGGTAAGAGATTTTCTGGGATCAGAGGAATCAAAAGTTTGCCCCAAATTGTCTAGGAAGTCTTTACTCTGCCATGAGTTGAACTGCGAGCAGGTGGCTCTAAAACCCCCAATCTTTTGCTTTCTAGTCTGGCAATTTAAAATACTAAGACCATCACTTAAAAAAAAAATATATATATTTTCCCATTGCTTCCTTGAGCCCTGTTTGCTGCAGAAAGAATAAGGCTTTGCCCTCAGCAGCAGCTTCACAGGTGGGACATGGGCCAGACCTGCTGGGCTAGAGGAAAGACCTTGGTAGTGGAAACCTTGCAGCCTGTTTGTCCTGGCATTTGTCTGCTGAGCAGTTCTACTGCTGCAGTGGGGGGTTTCCTGAAAATTCCAGCAGGGGAATGCTCACTGGACTCTAACTGGATGATCAGGACATCTCCTTCAGAAAAGCTGGTTGCTGAAAAGTAGAGTGGGCAGTAATGCTGTGTCCTGATCTCCAGCTGGCTCAGGCCTTGCTGTAATCATATTCTCAGCCATGCCATAAATCATACCAAAAATGATATAAAATGATCAGGGCAAGTGGAGTTCTAGTAAAAACAAAATCCCTGACACAGTGGCATGAAAACTGAGCTGCAGCCAGACTGAGCAATTGCTTCCTGGTGATGGTATCAGATTCCCAGTGTGGCATCTGAAGGTTGGGGTCTGGTTTTTAAGCTCTGCTCACAGATGCTGCTGTTAACCAGTGTGTGGCTGCTGTAGTTTCCTGCTTTGGGAAGGGTGGCCCTGCTCTCAGGGCTGTGTGAGGTAAGGACTGCTGTACCCAAGGTCTCATCATTTGGGTACAGCTCAAGTACCTCCTGTGAGGATGCTCCAGCCCTCCTGTTCCTTGTGACAAGCTGGGAATTCAGCACAGGCAGGAGGCACCACGATCCTGGAGAGTGCTGCTGCCTTCCCCTTGGCAGCACCAACCTCTGTGCCTGGGGTTCTGGCCACAGCTCAGGGCTGCACTGTCCTTCTGGTGCTGGGCACTCACAGGCAGTTCTGCAGCCCCTGGGACCAGCACTAGAAGACAGCAGCCAGTACAGGAGCTTTAATTTTTGGAAAAATCCAGCTTTGTAAGGGTGCAGTTGAGGCACTGTTGCATGCTGAAGTGCTGGACTGCAGCATCAGCTCCTTACAGCAAATGTAGGCTTTTCATATTTCTTGTACCTACAGTTTGGAAACAGTTAGTTTTAAGAGGGTCATGAGTCGGTGTCAAAATAAGCATTATGCTTAGAAATGAAAGGAAACTGTTGAAAAGAACCAAAAGGTGAAAATCACTGGGATGCATTTAGAGGCAGAGGTTTGATTCTAAATAACTTCTCTTCCATTTTAAAATCCAGAGTCTTCAATCTTGGGTTCAAGATTGCTCTTTGTCTTGTCTCTAAATAAACTGGCTTGTCCTTCTCAGTTGAAGTAAGAGAAGAGTTTGTGCCTTCCTCCTGTTCAGGCTGGTTCATGTAACATTTTCACACCCCAGTTTTGTCTCCTTTGAACTTCCTTGTGCACACTGGATTGGTGGAAATGGATCATGCACATTACAAGGGCTCATGGAGTGAGAACAATGATTTTGCTCATTATAGGGTGGAATAGACTAATTGAAACTACACCTTAAGAGATGCACACTGTATGTTGGAAAAACCTGAATATTTTATAGTAATGTCTCATACAATCTACTCAGAGAAGAAAAGGGCTTCTTTTCTTCCAAGCTTTGTGTGCATTTGCCTTCGTTAAACCTCCTGCATCTCCTGGTGGAAAAATCTTCCAGCTTGTTAAAATATTTCTGAATGGTGGCTTTTCATTCTGCTGTGTCCTGTTCACTTGGGACCATCCATAAACTTTGTGAGGGTGTAGATATAGACAAGTTGATAAGAACATTGTCTGGACTCCTTCCTCTAAGGTCTCTGGAGTCTCACTGATTTCCAGGTGGGTGTAAGCACCTTGCAGGACCTGGATGTCCTGGTGTGGGTTTGGATCCTGTCTGGAAGGGCAGTGAGGGCAAAGAGAACTGAGTAGGTTGGACTGCAGCGTCCAGGGAATGAGCAGTAACTCCAAGGACTCCTGGTAAAACAGTAAATCTTCTCTGTCCTTGGGAAAAAGAGGATCAAGGATGCAGATGAGGCCACAGTCTGTCAGGTTTAGGCCAGTCTGGTTGTCCAGGGGTGAGTGAGTGATAAAGATGAGCACCTCCCTGATGGTTCATCCTGTGCCATAGGTACCGTAGGTTGGTGAATTGCCCCTCTGGAGGAGTTTGCCTTCATTCACTGCAGAGGGAGGTGGATCCTGGTTCAGCTGCAGCTCAGTGAGCTCCATCTCTGGCCAGTGAGGAGTTTCCTGTGTGCACCGGGGCGGTGCTGCCCTTCAGGTGACTCTGGAGCCTCTGCCGCTGTGGGAAGCAGGGCAGAGCAGGCGTGTGGGGATTAGGAGATGATACAATTTCCCCTGAGGAAACCTTCAGCTCTGCTGAACTCTCCTGTCTGGGAGAGGAGCTGTCTGGCATTCATCCATAGCTGGGCCGTGAGCTGAAAAGTTAAACCTCTTAAAATTATTGTGTTGGGTTTTCTTGTGCTGGGAGTTTCTTTCCCCTTCCGCAGCGGACAAGAGGGAGAACATGTTGGGGTTTCCTTGTTTAGCAGAGTTGGAGGCCAGGACAGATATTCCTGGGTATGGTGTGCTCTCAGAACTGAGTGTAAACCTGAAATGACTCTGGAACAAGACTTAAAGTTCTTCAATTTGCTTGAATTGCACTTTTAAATAATAACCACCCAAAGCTGAAATATGGTTAATAAGGGTGGGACTGAAACCCACATGAAGTTTATTAAACTGTATTTGTGGGTTGTTTTGTTCTTCACTTTAAACATTAACTTCCTTTTAACTTAGAGGAAATGGTTAAACAATGATTTACAGCGTAACAGTTGAGAAATTGAGAAGGGGATGGAATTTGTCAGATGTTTAAATCTGTTCTCTTTTCAGCATGTTCGTATGTATGTAACTAATGAACACTTAGGAGCAAGAGAAAAATCTGTTAAAGATTCAGCGTTTCACAGATCTCCTTCAAAGATGTTGTGAAAATAAAAAGGGCTGGAAAAACAGTGTAACTGTTGGAGAGTACTAACATGTGGGAAGGTCGAGAACCATGTGCAGAGAACACTGAGAATTTGGATCCCTGTTCTGAGCGAGCCCTGGGGCTGCAGTAGCTCCACCAGCCCTCCCAGGGCACAGGGACAGAGCAGTGAAGCCAGGGAGGCAGGATGGGATCATTCAAAGGCTGTGTTAGCTCTGTCATTCCAGTGACACTGTGTGAGGACCTTCCTCCTTTCCCTGCTGTCATTTAGCCTGAGAAAAGCTTCACTGGAAGGTGATTTATAGCAGAGGAGGGAGCTGAGTACAAGAGTAGAACAGAGTGAGCAGGTTGCTTGAGTGACCACTGTGTCTGTGTGAAACCCTGGATAAGAGCACATGGGAATGTTTTGGTGGTGAGCAGTGTTGAGCTGCCTTCTAAAATAAGGATATGAAATATCCTTAATGTGAAAGATCTTGCCACTGTTAAGTGCAGTGGTGAGTGGGGCTGTAGTGGGAAGTGTGGATTATTGTTTGTTTTAATCAGCTTGTCAGTTTGCCTGCCTTTGGAGGCTGAAATCATTCCAGCCTTTCATTCCTTTAGTGGAGCTGCAGGGTTCTGTCAGCATGGTCTGGCCATACCAACTGTAAAATTAATGCAGATGATGGTGAACTCCTGCATTCCTCTGAATTTTTGGGTTCCTGTGTCTCAGGTCCTCCAGGATGGTGGGGTTGAACAGCAGCTGCTTTTCCCAAAATTCAGCTATCCCAGGACCTAACACAGCAGCAGGTCCTGGACTCCCACAGGGAGAGAAGGATGGGAAGGAGTATCCCAGCTTTTGATATGCATCTCCACAAGGAGATGGGAATGGGCACATCCAAAGAATTTCACTTAATTGGAATGATTTCCAGAGATGTGGGAAAAGTAGCTCTGAGGGTCTTCTGTTTTACATCCAAAATCCAAAGCCTTCACCAGTCCCTCAACTCATACAGACAAGAGAAGAGAAGCCCAGAGCTTTTGTCCAGGGCTGATGTCTGGTGCCTCATGCTGGGATCAGCACAGGCCGGGATCTGGAGGATTTGAGGAATGCATTTCTTGTGGAAAAAGCAAAATAATGACCAGACTATTCAAGTTACAGGGTCCAAAAGATCTTCTCTGGGCCAGCAGGTCTGGGGACTCCTCAGGACCCAACTGGCAAGTCTGGGGAATTTTAACTCCCTAGGAATACTTTACAGGCCCAATCCTGTAAACCCTTCCTGCTTGAAACTGTATTTGCCTTGTCAGATTGAGCTTGAGATGTTTCCCAACGTATTCCAGGGTGAAGACTCATGGCTCTTGCTCTCCATAGGTTTCACAATTCCACAGCAAATGTGAAACATAAGTCTTTTCCAATGGTTTAAATTATTTTCACTCTTGATGCCAGAAAATTGGGATAATGTAGGGTGGTGATGAAACTGACTTCTTCTTACATATTTTTGGCACCAGCTGAAATGGTTGGCAGTCTGTCAGGAGCTCTGGTGTGGCACCAGATTTATAACCCTTCTTCTAAATAATTAAAACCTATATTAAAAAGGGGGGCTGGGGCTACCTCCCAGCTGGAAGATTGGAAAAAAGAGGGGAAGTAGTGGAGAACATCATAAAGGAGGCTGGAAGAACAAGTCACCAGAGCTTTTGGTGTCTCTGAAGTAATTCTGACAAAGCCCAACTTGATTTAAGTGAAAAGGCAGCCCTTTGAACACTCCAGGGCTGAGTGGGTCTTGTATCTTGGAGAGCATTCTGTAGGGCCTAGGAATAATGTTGGGTTTTCTCTGTATATAGGAAGTGCCAAGGCATTTTATCCTTAAGCAATTCCCCTGCCCCAAGAGCAAGGTCTCTTTTGGAAGGCTCCCAAAGAGGTGTCTCCTGTCTCCTCAGAGACAGGGGACTGATTGTCTGTGATGTGCAGCCATGGCCAGTGGCGACATCAAACTGTACAGTTTTATTTTTGCCCAGGCACTCTTTCTAAATCAGTGACCCTTTCTGAGACACCCTGGTTTCCCTGAATGCTGTTCAGTCCGTGTGGCTGTCAAAATTTCTGCTAGCAGAAATTCCTCTTGCTGGAAATACTGGGCCAAAGGGATTTCCTGGGTGTACGTGAGGACTGAATTTGGCAGGGAGGTGTGGAAATGTACAATATACAGCATGTATGTAATGTATATTATAAATCATATTAGTACAGTCAGCTGTTGAACATACAGCATTTGGATGTACGTGCAAGCATTTCTTTGGAGAGTTGCCTGGCTGGCACAGAACGTGGGGAGGGGGGACCAGAAAAGTCTGGCCTCTCTTTTTATGTATGGGATGGGTGTTGGAGCTCCCTGGAAGCACCTTTACCTCTCAGGTGCACAGTCCTGGCAGACCAGGTGAACCCTTCTGTTGTTAACAGAAATTAAATCAGACCTCAGGGCTTCTCTCAAGGGGGAGGTACATGGCAGAGCTGTGTTTTGAGAGTTTTAATTGCAATATAAATGATCACTGGATTAGTACAATGAAAAGTAAGAACCCCTCATTGTAAATACTCACTTTGTTCAAAGTGTTACAACCTCGGTGTTGATTACTAAACCTGGAGGCTCTGTGAAGTTTTAAGGTGATAACTTTGCTTTCACTCTCTTCTCTTCATGCCAGAAAAGGAGTGGAAAAAGCATAAAAGAACCTTAAAAGCTCTGGGTTGTGAGCAGAGGAGGGCTCTCCTGGGGCAGAAGCTGGCTTCCAAAGGTGTTCTTGCCAGCCCTGGTGTAAGGTCTGGACTTGGTGCAAGGAAGGCAGGGATTTAGTGCTCTGACCTGGACCCTATGGAGTAATTTAGGCAGGGTCTTTGCCTTCCTAGTGTCACTTATTCCAGGGATGGTGGAAAATCCTGAAACTGGGGCAGTGCAACCGTCCATTCCTGACTTCACCTCTGAAACCCAACCCATGGCTTGCAGAGAGAGCAGAGCTGACTATGTGGCCCTTAATGTAGTCAGGAAGAGGGATTTGGTCCCAAAAAATGTGTGTGGCTCTGCAAGTCACACTTGCATCAGTTCACTCAGTGTTCCTGGTGAGGGTGGTACACACAGGGGCCTCCTGTGTGCAGGCAGTGTCACCTCTGTGCTCTGAGGTAGTAAATGTCATTCAACAGCAGGGCAGTCCTGGCAGCTGCAGAGGTGATTTTGAAGGGATTTCTGTTAACAGGATTTATTTGTCCTCATGTGAGCTGAGCATCTTGTAAAACACACATATTTGTGGGGCTGTGTGTGGAGGGAGAGGAGGAAGGGAAAGCAAAAGTGTTGACAGGAATCCCCAGCTTTCCTTTGTGCATGTACAGTGCATTGTTTCCAAATAGTGCTCAGTGATATAAAAAATGAATAAGAGTAGCAGATGAAGTTCTTTGGTCTGTATTACACAGGCTGAACACAACCATAATCACATCATTTCCTCACACTCTAAATAACTCCAGTGAAATGACCTGCCTTTCAGAGCAGGCTGGATAGACAAGGCTTGGGTACCAAACTGATGGAGTTTTTTTGTTCTGTTTTATGGGCAGGTTGGCTACATCCAGCTTGGATCAGAGCAGCTGCTGATCCAGCCCGTGAATGCATCTGAGACCTCGTTCAGTGGGAAGGAGCATTTCATCAGGTGGAGGCGATCCACAAAAGCCATCCCTCCCTCCAAGCCACAGGGCCCTGAGGAGCACTGCAGGGTCGTGGCAGGTGAGCTTGGAGTGGCTCCAGAGAGCAGCCATGGGAATTCTGTTTGCATTTTGTAATTGTGGTGGTTGGGCAGCTGGAGCTGGGGAAGGATGGGCAAGTGTGGGTGAATCCTGGTGCTGCTTCAGGCAGGAGTCATGTCACGGATGTGAAGTTGTCAGGGTGTGTGCTGTAACACTGGCCTTGTGAGATGATAAATTCTGCTCTGATCTTGCAGTGTGGCCACTGCTCAGGGAGGGATTCTCTTTTTAGCAAAGGTTCAGGGTTTTTTAACTGAAGTCAGTGTTAATGGGGAGCTCTTCCATCTTGCCTTTCCACTGGAGTTGTGCTGAGCAGGCAGGGATAGAGTGGTGATCCTCACATTTCAGAGTGTGTAGAACACCACTTCAGCTACTTTGCTGTAATTTAATCAGAAATATCATCTGTGGAGTCCAGGGATCCAGCTCCTAATAGGATAAAGGGATATCTGGAGATGGAAGAGATGCACACTTTGTCTTTCAAAACCATCTATTTTCTTTTACAGGCTCTCATGCCATCATTCTTACTTCTGTCTAGCAGAGCACACAATCCATATCAGGGTCAACCAAGCAGATTTTGTATTATTTTATGTTTTTTAATTGCTTTTGTAAGGTTTTGTAAGGGCTTGTGTGCATTTGGAACTACCAGATGTAGTTCACCAAGGTGATTTTTTTTTAACTAGGAGCTTGATTTTGCTTTTTCTATCTGCTGTTTGATTCATCAAACTTAAGCTCTATCTGATAAAACAGCTGTTATATCATATATTATAATTTGCTATCATTTTTCAGGAGAAAACTGGCCAACTCTGTTCATTGATCATATCCTGTCTTCTCCCACTTTCAAAGCCACACAGTCAAATTGCCAGCTGGTCTAAACTATTTTTTGCATTCTTTGGAGCAACTGAATTTTATCCTTTCTGGAATTCTCTCTGGGTGTGTTGCAGAGGGGGAATTTTTAATGAACTTTTTGAAATCTCTTTGTTAGGCTGCAGTGTCCCTGTATTTTCTGTTCCTTTCATTCCTCTCCTGCCTTCTCCTGGATGGATTGCATAAATGGAACAGTGGATTGTGCTGCTGGGCTGCCAAAGGGGCAAAATGGGGAGTAGGGCTGGGAGGTTTTCTGGGTGCAGGAGTGAGGATCAGTGGTGTGGGAAGAGCTGAGTGCTCAGGGACAAGGGCTGCTGTTGGACATGGAAGGATGTGGCAGCACCAGGAGGCACAAAAAGCTTCCTTGTGGGAGCAGCAGTGGAAGAGGCCTGAGGGAGCTCACTGGAACAGGCAGCCAGGAACCTGAAGTTTGTCTGTAAGGCTTTGTATCTCAGGTTTTGTGTTTAATCAGACCTGTGCAGCAGCAAAACAACCTGTGCCTGCTTCTAAGCTGTGTCCTCCCTGGCAGTGCTGCTGGTAAATCCTGCATCCAGGACCTTTATTTTCTCCTGTGTGGAGCTGAGCTCTTAATAGTTGAGCAGGTTTATCATTCTCAGGGGTTCAGACTAAGCCAATCTTCTTTCTGATTCTCTGAGAATGAAATCGGATCTGGTTACAGTTACAGATCCCTTATGTCTCTTTTCAGAGAAAACATCAGAATTCAGCACCACTCTGATTTCCCAGCCAAGTTCTGTAGGTGCTGCAGCCCTGTGGTCACAGAAAATGCATTTCAGAATTCTTACACTGTAAAATGAGACAACCATTAGTTAAAATCTGAAGTGAACCAGAATCAGTCCAGGAAATCAGCCTCACCCTTTGGCCACTGAGCCTTTTGGCCTTTTATCTAGGGGCAGGATGCTCCCTGTCCTTGGCAGAGCTGGAATTCCCTCTCTGAGAAGAGGGACTAAAGGAAGGAAATTGGGGAGACACTGGGTAATAATTACATGGGATCACAAAGGGAAAGAGGAGCTGAGTGAGCATGAAGATATTAAAAGAAGACACTGAAAAAAAGAGTATTTCCAGTGGCACCTCCTGCTTCCTGAAGCCTTCTGGGGACCCACTGCTACAGCTGGGAACAGAATTCCCATCCCTTGGGTGCTGATTCCTTCTGCTGTGCTGAGAAGGGAGCCAAGCCCCTGCAGTGCTGCTTGGCTGCAGCCCTAAAATAATGCAATTGCTCTGTGGGCTTTCCCACTTAAAAGCAGAGCCCTGGATGTTTGTCACTGATGAGGGACACAAATGTAAGTCATGGCTGTTAATAGGCTCAGCACGTTAATGACCTAATTGCCTCCTGTCTGCTCTGGATTAACTTTTGTGCACAAGGAGTTTAGAAATGAAAAAATTAATCCTGTCTGACACACAAAAGGTCCATTTCTAATAAAACCGTGTGGAAGTGACCATCTAGGGGTGTGCTTCTGAAATTTCTCCTGGGAAAAGGTCTCTTTACAGTGATACTCACCAACATGGACTGGTCAGATTTTACTAGAGGTTGTTTTCCACTGGCTTAAAATTTGGCTCACCCAGGCTAAAACTTGGCAGGGAAGGTTGGAGGTTGTAAATACATGGGGATATTTCTATGCCAGACATCTTAGATACAAACCCTGTATTGTGGAATGATACAGACAGAAAAAGACAGGTCTGTGTAAATACAGTATAAAATGAGTATTTTTCAAGGGCACAGAACTGCCCTGCTTGGGCATTTTCCAGTCCTTTACTGCTGTTCTTGTATTTCCTGAATACACAAGAACCACCTCTATATGTATTTTCTTCTTAAAATTCTGTAATTCAGAGGTAGCTGGCACAATCTGGGGTTATTTGGGAATCAAAATACAAAACATCAGCTAAATTTTTAATGCTAATTATTGATCATGTCATAAAAAATTAAACAGGGCTAACTTGCTCAGTGGCAAATTTCCTGGGATATATGAACTTAATTACTTGTAAAACAAAGGTGCTTAGTGATGTAATGTGTGAGTGTTTGGAGGAGGAGCAGGAAAGCATTTTTAGGAAGCAACATGAACTTAATTAGGAAATGCTGCTGAGGGGAGAGAGAGCACAGCCTTCCAGGGGCATTGCCTTTGGTTCACAAGAACATTTCTTGTGTTCCACCCAGAAATGTGGTGCTCTCCCTGCAGACCCCAGCCTTGGGAGAGGGAAAGTGGCTTGGGGCCAGGTAATGCCACCAGGCTGGTTTGATAAGGGGTGGTTAAAATCTCTAAAACAATTCCTTTAGTCTGAGTGGTGTTACGTGTCCTGCAGCACTCAAAATTATTTTTAAGTCTGCAGGAGAACTTTGTAGGAGCCAAATTTCTCCTGGAATAATCTGTATAAGAGGATTAATCTGGCTGTAGTCAAGGATGGGAAGGTACTTAAGGTTTTGCATGACTGGATCCTTGAGATTTGAACCTGAAAGTGTCTACTAATGGGTTAAAAAAAATCCCAGGGCTGATGCTTTAATTCCTTTGTTTAAATTCCAAAGTGCTCCAGCAGCAAAGGAGGGATCCCATCACCATGGGCCAGGTGCTATTGTTAGTCATATGATATGTGAATATGTTTTATTTTTATCACCTGTCATCCAGCAAGAGAGAGAGTTCAAGTCACAATGCACATTTCTGCTCAGGCATGAACATGAGCCCCTGTGAGGCAAACAGAAAACCTATTAAAAGGTTTCCAGGTGCACATGCAATGAGGGGGAAGGAAGGGAAGGTTGGGTTTCACTTGCTCTGGAGCAGGGAGCCATGAGGAACATGGGAAATAGCCTCACACCAGTGATGTGAAACACTTCTCATCTCTGGACACTGGGCAGCCTCTGCACAAACCTCCTGTCACACCCTGCCCTCGTTTGACAGACAGGCTCTGACAACTTTCTTGTCAAAGGTCCTGGAGAGGTGTGTTTGCTGTGGAGAGAGTGGAGTCAAAGGGAGTTTTGTTTGCAGGTTTTAATACATACAGGTAAGAATTTCCCTGCAGGAGAGCCAGGCAGGAGAGAAAGATCTCTTCTAAGGCATCATAGATGGTTTTTGCAGTGAGATAGAGCTTATTTCATTGCCCTGTCTCTGTGACCTTGGGACATACAATAAAGCTGTTTCCATGTGGCAATATCCACCACAGCCTCAGCTGCAGTAAATGCATTATTTTTTTCTAACTATCACGGAACAAAAGTAGTTTAACTATTTACTGAGATTTGGACACATATTTGTCATGTTTTCTTTGCCATCAGTGGATGGGAAAATTTTTCTTGATTTTGGGAAAATATCAGTGTTTAAGACAGAATCAAACCATGTTGTGAAAGCACAGGAATCTCCTCTAACCATGTCATAAAACTTTCTGTTTCTTTGGGAAAAGTAAGTTCTGTTAAAACTTCTCCAAAGGTCTCCAGTGATGTATTAAAATCTCCTTGCATAGAAAGGATTTGATGAAAATATGGTCCAGGAGCATGAGAGAGAGCAGCTTGTCTTTGGAGGGAAGGTTGTTATTTCATGTTTATGATATAGACCTCATAAATTACTCTTAAATGTGGGTTTACTTTAAACCCTTTTGTCAGTTTAAATGAACCAGTTTTCCTTTAATACAAGTGTGCTGCACATACAGTGAAATAACAGGAAGATCAATGTTTTAATTCACAAAATAACAACGTGTTGCTTCTCTGCACAGTTACTTTGCAACCTGTTTTAACAATTTATCAAAGCTGGTAATAATTTAAGTAAGTGCTGGTGTGCAGGTATCAAATGTAGGGAACTCTTTCCCTGAACAGGTATAAATCTTAAACACATGTTACTGCTACGTTGCATTTCCCCATCTTTAATCATTGTCTCTCAGCTGTGTTTTCTCTGCAGGTTTGACTTGGCCTGAAAGAGCAGTTGTTATGGCCAGAAACATGTGCACTAAAAATAGAGAGATGTAATGCAACCTGTATTAGTCCATATTAGGAAGCAGCTGTTGGAGAATTAAAGCAGGATTTCAGCAATGGGCTCCACAGAAGATGTAATGTGATTAAGTGTTTGCAAGCACAGGAGGATTCCCTGTATCAGGAACTCAGCACTTTGCCCATGGGAGTGTGTCTCACTTCTGTGGATAAATCCCTTGGTTTTTCCAGGTCCCTTCTCTTCCAAATGGGGAGTCTGGGTTTTCCCTGCAAGCCTGTGATTGTTTCCTCATGGCTGATAAACAGCAGCCTCCTGGAGCAGTCTGATGTGCAGGAGTGTCCTTTTCCATCACATGTGGCAAGTGAGGCTTTACTGCAGGTCTGTTCTGGATGATTCCCTCAGTGTGGATCATGAGGAGTGTGAGGGACTCCAGGTTCTTCTTCCTCTGCTGTCAAGGTGAAAAAGAGACACAAAAAGGAAGTGTAAATACACATAGTAGATGGATTTCTTCCTCTTCCAGATCAGCTGTGCTGCTCCTTTGCTTGGTTCCTGATAAAGCTGAGTGCTGGTTTCCATTGGAACCCAGTGAAATCCAGCCTGGCAGGTGGTGATGAGCTCCATTGTCAGTGTCCACTGTCCTTGGCTCAGGATGTTCATGGATATTCCATGGTCATTCTGGGTAGAAAAGCAGAGAGATGGTTCCTAGACTAAGGTAGATTGCTCATCTTTTAGGTGTCTTTGCTTCTTCCATGTTATCACTGTCCATAGCTCAAGCCATGCTCACTGTGCCTGCTCCTGTACCACCAAATTCTTTTATTTGTCTGCCGTGAGTCCTTGCTTGTGCCACCAGGAAAGTGTCCTTTCCATGGGAGATGGGTGTACATAATCCAAGAGGTGGGAATCTTTGAATCCTGGTGACAAACTGAACCACTGAGCAGAGATCACAGTGCTTATCCTGTCCTCTCACAGACCCGCCATTAAAACAAAGTCCTGATGAGTTGTGTTGATGACTGAGTTTGTTTTGTAGAAGAATAAGGTTTTAAGTGATGTGTCCAAGCCACAGACTAACTTGGATAACAATCCTTGCACTAAAATCTCTGTGGTGTTTTGAGATGCAGCTCAGAGTTCACGACTTCTGTCTCAAGTTCTTGTTTGCTGCTGTGCCAGAGAAATAGTCATGAACTTGTGATTTGGTATGAAAGTGCCTGTTTGGGAGAAAAAAAATAAACAAAAAAACCCCAAAGCAAAACAAAACCATTTTTGGAAGGTGAATTAGGGAATAATGGATCATTCTGCTCTGCAATAATTTTTCCTAGCAGTTGATGCCTGATTTTTTCTGCCATTCCCGTCAGAGAGAAATTGGAGATGCAGTTTTGTAGGGCAGGGCATTCAAAATGAGAGGACAGCTCTGAGTCTGTAACCAGCTGTTCTTTCAGTGAGCAACCATTTGTAATTCCTGAACTTCAGGTAACCAACCCACTGGCATCAGCTGGCTGTGGTAAATCTGAAATTCCAAGGTTTGGTGAAGATAAAACAGGCCAGGACACAGAGGTAATTCTTGTGCTGCATCCTGGCAGAGGCAAAGGGGCTCCATGTCTCCATGTCTGGGATTAATCACCTTTTGAGAGGTGCTTCTATCCTGCTGCTGCTACCAGGGATATTTTGTGGCATCCTGTCCTGCTGATAATCCAGCAATGACAGAGGGTTTTAGGTTGAGTAGTAAGAATACACCTCAAGGACTTCCTTTTTTAAAATTTCCAGGCTTGGTTTGTTTGCAGGATCTCGCTTTTCTTTCTGTTTTGCTTTGGAGAGGTGATGATTTTTACTTTTAGGTGAAGCTAATAAAACCTGCCTAATGGGAGTACCAGTCAGAGGTTCTCTGGAAACTCCTGGGGCTTAGGGAGAATTAATTTTAGCTGTTTGCCCCACTTGGATACCCTCTCTGCCTTTTTATGCTGCTGAAATAACAGGACATGGTAAAACAGAGCTTGCCCTCCATCGAGAGTATTTGGAGGTGTTAGAGGGGTCATGGGAGGAGGGAAGGGAGCAAAGGGCTCCTGAGGAAGAGCTGGAGAGGGTTTTTAAGGCAGCAATAGAAAAGAGCTTCTAAGGAGGAATCTGGCCTTGCAGAAAGGATTTTGCAGTTTAACTTTTATTTGTGGCTTTTGTTGAACGGCATCCAGAAACTGTCAGTGGGTTTAACAAGAATGAGGTAGCTAAAATTACAAAGGGAAAGATTAGGCAGGAAAAAATAGTGGAAGGCTGTAGGAGAAGAGGTTGCTTTTAGATGAGTCTGGGAAATACAGTTGGAAGGGAGGTAGGAGGAACAGGAAAGGACTCTGCACTTACAGCAAGAATCTGCCAAAAGCCAGACAGTGCTAGACAGTGCTCTTGGTGTGTAATAGGAAAAGGTCATTTGGGGCGGTTGCTCTGGAATTGCACATCTGTTGAGTTGCCATAAAAAGCACTGAACGTCAGGAGCTTTCTGCAGAGGCCTCAGAAGAGCCTTGTTGTGCTTCTGATCACAGTGGGGACTCTGGTTCTTCCCATTCTGAGGGAGACTGCAAAGACTGCAGGCCGTGGTGTGATCATGTGGCTTTGAAGGTGATGAGCCAGGGAGGGGTAGATGGAAGTCACCTAAGGAACTTGTGCAGTGTCACAGCCATTTTTTTGCTGGGGATCTGGAGGTGTTTCACCCTTCTCCCTTCACCTCACAGTCCTAAATTTTGGGGATTTTTTGGCCCAGTAGAGTGTGTAACACACTGTCAGAGTGACTGGCCAAAGAGTGATGTCCCCTTGCCCAGTCACCTGCAGCGTGTACATGCTGCATTGTAGATTGACTGTTTCAGCTCATATTTCATATGAAATTCTCTGACCTCTTAAGCAGGGAACACCTGACTCCTAAAATCATGTGCTGTGTGCTCCCTGCAATGTAAACTCCTCTGACAGCTCCTGCCCATGGTTTATGGCCTCTTATGCCTTCACACTAACACTTAACATCTGCACCACAAAATTTGTAACATCAGTTTGTTCAAGTAAAGAATCCACCAAGCATTTAATCCTTGTTTTAATGGCTGATGTTTATTTTAGTTTGGGGTTTCATGTACTCATGGAGGGATTCTCTGCCCATGGTCCATAAATCTTGCAGGGCAGGAATGAGACTTCTCTGTGCTGGCTTGTTTCTCAAGTGAGGCTCTAGAGATGGGGTATTTTTATATTTTGGATACCTCCATAAAACTGACCCACTTTCAGGTATGATCTACAAATGCACTTAATGAGGATTTTTCCTGTTGGTCTTGGATCTTTCTCTTCATCAAACATCTGTGATACAGGACGTGTGCATCTCCTTTCTCTTTGTTATGGTTCATCCATGCAAATGCCTTGTTTTCTCCATGTGCTTAACTATTCTGCAAAATTATTTGCATTTGAGGTAGGCAGGAGGACGCAAAGAGAGACCACAGTGGAAGTGGACAGAAAGGATAAAATAATTTACCCTATGGAGGAGCTACAAACTTGAAAAACCTCTCCTTTTTTAAGTAGCTGGTGTTGCTGTGCCTGTTCTGGAGGATCCAGCAGTGACCTCGTGAGCTCTTTGTGGACTCCCTCGAGTCCTGTTGCCTGTTTTAAGTGCAGGTAAATTTACACTTGCACAGTGAAGGTGAGGGATCAGGAGCCTGGATTCTCCTGTTAGGTGACTGTGGCTGCATTTCCAGGCAGCCTGTGGGGTGCTGCTTTTCTACACACCCTCTAATCCCAGCCCCTCGGTTGGAAAGCAGCCAGTGCACAGGAGGGGAGGGGACCAGAGGCTGTGTGTGAACCCAGACTGCCCAGCCCTTTGCCAGGAGTCCCTTTAGGCTGCTGCTCTCCAAAAGTCACACCTTTGCAGAGTTTTGTTCAGCTGCAAAGAGGTCCCAGTTCCTCCATCTGCCTCTGGAGGAGGGACCACACTGGCAGATGACCATGGCATGACCTCCCTAGAGTGCCAGCAGAGTGGGGTCCTCCTCTGACACAAATGTCTTCTTTTCCACCAAAAAAGAGATTTTTAAGTGAAAACCCAGAGAACTCCAATTTTTTTCCTTCTACTTAAACTTTTTTACACAGCTCGTTCAGTGCGAGGCCAAGACTTAGTTGAATCTAGGCTTAGCCCCCCTAAGAACAACTTCTCTGCAGGTAAGAGATTTATACCACCTGGAAACATCTACTAGGGGATTGCCAAAATAAGAATTTGATGGAGAAATGTTGCTGTTCTCAGAAGGTTCTGATTGATAACAGTAAGGCCAAAAATGTCAATGTTTTTACTGAAATAATTCACCTTCTTTTCTTTTTTCTTTGATTTCTCCTTGGTATTTAAATGATAATGCTGAGGGCCTGTAGCTAAAGATGTGCTGCTGTGCAGAGTGAGGGATGGGAAATTAATGGAATGAAAGGAATAAAATAACACACAAACATGTGAGCTGTTCCACAGGAGTTTGAAGTCATGCAAATCAAAGGTGCATTCAGCTCTCCTTCGTTCTTGTATAGTCAATCTTTTAAATTTTATTTATTTTATTTTTATTATAGAAATTCTCTGCTGTGGGGCAGCTTTGCAATGATTGTGCCCTTCTTCTGTAGCTGTCCTGCAGCCCATGTGAAAACAGGCCTTGAAACTTGGTTATTTTCATCTTTGCTGCTGGCATGTAGCTTCCATTATTTATGATCACCTCACATTTTCATTTTTTTTTTCTTGTCCCTAGACTCCTGGCTGTCTCTTTCAACCCAGGGGGATATTTCCAAACTCTCTTCCAAAAAAAAAAATCAAATCAAATTTCATGGTTGTTTTCTCAGTTTAAAATATGTACCAAGTGTTGACAGGTGATGCCTTGGGCAGAAAAGCACGTGCAGAGTTGTACTGAATGACTGCGAGAAAACCAGGAATGAGGAGATGGGATGGACGTGTGGAAATGTGAATATTGACAAGGCAGAAAATGCATGAATGGGTGAAGGCAGGGAGTCCATTTCAGGTGGGCTTTTGGGGGGGCTTGCAGCTGATGGAGTTTGTCACCCTGAATGCAGGAGGGTCAGTCAGGGAAAACTGATGATCTGGGAAAAAAAGGGAAATTCAGGCTGAATTATGTCAGGGAGCTGGTAAACAGGCTGTGGAAAATCAGGATCAGTGAGCTCAGCTCTGGCTGCTGCTTTGCTCAGAGAGGGTCTCAGGTTAAATCTAGAGAAAATTAAAAAGTGATTCTCTGCTCTAGGGAATGAGCAGCATGTGTTGTGTGACATAAGAGGGATTTGTCTGCTCATCCATTAGGGTCTGTCCCATGTCAGTTTTGCACTGAATGTTGTGTTTGTGCTGTTTCAGGACTTGTGTGCTGTGTTCCCTTTTCCACAGGAAAAAATCAATAGTCATAGCAGTGTCAGTATTGTATCCATAGTATCACAGGCTGAACAGTAGGCAGAGATAATTTCACTGAATCTTAGAAGTTTGTTTGTTATTGCAAGAATAAATTTGTTTTAGTTACTTCGTTTGCTTCTTTATTTTTACAATTGAAAGCATGAACTCAGTGTTGTGCCTGCAGTGAAGTAAGCAGGTTTGAATTCATATCTGAACCTAATTTCTCCTTTGGTCATGCCTCAGCTGCTTTGCACATCTGCCTGTGAAACACAGTTCACCTTTCAGCTTAGAAGACGACAAATTATTAATACATCAGTCCTTTAGTGGGGGGAAGGGAAGGTTTAACTTATATGTAACATTTTGAATCCGTTAATTTTTTCATTTTCTTGAATTTATGTTTTTTCCCATCCTCTTCCCTCTTGTCACATCATCTGCTGCTCTCTGCACCCAGAGGCAGATCTACCTGCAGTGGAACTTCTTGGTGGCTTCTTGACCCAGCCAAGAACACTTTAAATTAAAGGTTGCCACAACCTAAATATGCACGAGAGCGTTGAAAGGGTGGGAGTGTTTCGTTATGATCTGCCAGCCTTAAAAGCTATTTTGACTTTCCAGAAAAGAAGAGACAGAAGAAGGTGAAGTCCATGAGTGACTGGCGGGAGCGGAGGAACGCGATTCGCCTCACCAGCGAGTACACGGTGGAGACCCTGGTGGTGGCAGATGCTGACATGGTGCAGTACCACGGAGCAGAGGCTGCCCAAAGGTTCATCCTCACTGTTATGAATATGGTAAGGAGGCACTTGACTCTCAAAAGAGGGAACAGGAGTAAGCAGGACATAGCCAGGGCAGGATAAAGCTGATTTGACAGCAGAAATCGAGAACTGGTTTGACCTTCAGGTACGAGAAAGGTTTTGGGTTTCTTGTGTTATGTTTCCTTTTCTCCATTTGTGTTATACCTGGTATTTGCCACAATAAAACCCCATTTTTAAAAACTGAAAATGCAGGTTTTCACTTAGGAAACAGTGGGTCAAGAGTGGTGTTGTCTACCAGGCTTTTGGTGGTGCTGTGGTTTACCTTGGAGGAGGGTAATCCACAGTTGACAGATGGTCTAGTCTGACATGTTTCTTGGGTTCCTAAAGATTCCTATGGCACATCTGTTTCACAAGAGTTATGGATCATTGTTACAGGCAGTTAAAGCCAGCAGTCATACTGATTTCCAGCAGAAGACCTGGCTTGAAGTCTAAAATGATTTTTATCTCTGATTTTTACACAATGAAAATGGCTCATTCTAGAAATCTTAAGGATATCTTTTGGGAGTGAGGGGAACCTTTGGAAATTGCAGGCTCATGGGAAGTGTGGGTGTTAATTTGTGAGCTGTCCCTGTAGCGGGGCCTTCTGTCTCAGCTGATAAGGGAACACAAAGCCTCCCACAGGGAATGCTCACTCAGTTGTTGGCAGTGCCAATAAGGAAGTAATGGCTAAACTGGATGTAGACATGGAAAACTCTGCTCAGAGGCTGCAGGGGTCCTTGCAGAGGCATTTGCACAAGAAAGTCTTGGAGGAAACTCATATTCCTTTGCCCATGCTATTGTAATATCCAGGAACAGCTCATTCTCCTCACTGTGCCTCTGTTGGTGTTTATGAGCAGCAAATTGGCTTGGGAAAAAATAACAGTCCTGAACAGTAATTGCCTGGTCATGCTTCCCATGCAGAGATGGATGCTCAGCATAAGCCAGCTTTTATAAAGCTCTTGTGTTCCTTCATCCAGCATTGGTGTGAGGGAGCCCTCCTGGAGGCTCGTTGAGTAGGGAGTTTGATTAGTTGTTTCCATTAATGATCTGCTTTTCTGTGTCCCTTCCTCTGCCTTTATTTTGCCCCCCAGTGTGCTCTGACAGTTGTCACTTGATGGGGCTCCACTGTGGCTCTGCAGTTACTTTGGATGATGCTCAGTGATTTCACTGGTGCCATTGGGGATCTCTGTGTTGAACAGACTGATGGACCAAGTCTTAAACTAAAGATGGCAGTGGGTCTTTGAATCCTGTTGTCTGTACCAGGCTGAGGTACTGCAGAACATCTCAGCAACATCAGCTTGCCAGGTGTGAATAAATCTGTGTGGGGAGGCCCTCATAGATGGGCGGGGTTCTCTAAACCCATTTATTAAACAAATATTGAAGGTTAGTTTCCAATGGATTAGGCTGATGGACTTTTAAGCTCGGTTCTGATGCTGTAGTGTGAGCTCACCCCTTTATTAGACACCAGAGAGAGCACATGGAAGAGGGCTCTTGGATGAGGAACACTTTTGTGTGACATCTCCTCAGGTGCAAGTCCAGCTGAAATGCTTCCCACTGTTAAGTCATTGCTCCTGGGGGCTCACTCGTGTGAGTTTTTTCTGATGTCTGATAGGATTTGAATTCCTGTTGTGGCTTTTCAGCCTTCAGAGGGACAAGGGAAGAGTCTGTCCCTTGGCCACCTACATTCCCACGCTCTTAGGAACATTTTTCAGGCCTCTGAAGGAAACTGCTTGAGAGTGACTGGCAAGACCAAAAGATAGTGAGGAATAATAATAGGCAAACACAGATGGCATCATTGCATAAACCCTTTATTCTGTGGCAATAAAACCAGGTGGAATTCAGGGGAATCAAAGGGGATTTCAATGTTACATTTGCATAAAGAAAGCTGACCTTCATCCCAGGAAAAGAAGCTGAAGGATAATTCAGAAAACCATGTTTCAGGGAGATAATCATGTGGTTTGGGGTGGCCTTAGCCAAGCTCTTGACTGCTTGGGATCTTTGTTTCTTACCCCCCTGTCAGCTTTGGGTGACTGTTAGCTGGGGGACAGGATTTGCCCCATGATATTAGGCAGTGCTTATTCAGCTATACTGCAGGATGGCAGGCTGCCTCTAAAAGAAACCAGAATGTTAATTTTGGCTTGGATGCTTGCATTTAAGCAAATAGAACATTACTGGTCAGGGGTATATTAACTTAACTCCTCTCTGTAAGCCATTACGTTTACTGTCAAACCACAAAACAAGCATTAAGAGGTCTTATTAATGCATTTTATATTTATAGACATTTTAAATAAAGTGATCTGCCTTAAAGTATTTAATATCTATTTATGTTACAAGAATTTCTGAAGGGGAAAAAAGTCAGCATTACAAAATACGGGTTTATTGCTCCCCTGGTAAATGAGAATCTTAGAGAAAAAAACCCACCACCCTCTTCTAGAATAACAGCAAAAGAGCACAGCAAACCCATTTTGGAACCTAGAAATAACAGGTAGCACTTCATGTAGCAAATGCTGTGTTTTTCATGTTATTCTGTAGCTCCATCCCCCTGAACAGAGAATAGATTCACATTAAAATACTTGTTGTTTGTGAATGTCATTGGAGAGGTGCAGGCTCTTCCATTTACTAAACCAATGCTTGAAATTATAAGACAGATTTTTCCAAGATCGTGGAAGAATTTCCCTCTAAGGTGCTCTGTAATGTATGAGTAAGAACAAGCACGGCTGCAGGGATTTGAGTTGGCTTTTTAAAGTCACCACTGCTAAAAAGAAATCTTCTCTTGTTTTCTGGCAAGGTGTTTGATTCAGCAGGATTTTCCAAACAGGTGATAAGGTTGTTGTCAAATGCCACCATGCACAGCTGCAGCCTTAGCAGGGCAGTGACTGTGGGCTTGAGGAATGGAAGAACATGGACAGGTAGGAATACCAGCAGAGCTATGGAAATGCAAAACCACCTACTTAAATATAGGTGCTGATCTCTTTTTCTAAATTAAACTCCCTTGTTATTGAGCTTTGTTGCAGTGTTTGCATTGCAGTTCTTGTCTCACCTTTGGCTTGAGAGCATCTCCTGTTCATGTCCTTCTTCTGTAGTCACCAGTGTTTAGAATTTCTCTGAATTCCAAACCCAAGTGCCTTTGTGGTAAATCAAGCTTAAAAACATGCTTATTTTGCTCACCCATTCTGTTAGTCTGCACCTGGCAATTAATTTCTCTGTGCATTTCATCCTTGGGGAGCTATCAGGATGGATGTTCTGTTCATGCAGGAGTTTTATGCTTCTGTTTGCCTTTCCTCTGAAAGAAGTGACCAGTAAAGGAAAAAGGAGATTCTAGGAACTGCACTGATCTCTGCTATGTGTGGTTTTCATGGTTGAGGTTTTCAGCTTTCTGGAGAAAAGTGGTTCAAATGGTTCTGGAGATAGCTGGTTCAATTGGTGATAAATGAGGATGAGACCCTTTGGAAGGTCCTGTCCATGGCTGTTGTGTTGCTGAGGATGAGGAGTGACTCTTTTCAGCCAGGCCCTGAACAGTGAGCTGTGGATGTTGGCTCCTTGCAGAGTGCAGAGCTGACTTTGCAAACCAAGTCCCACCCAGACTGACCCTCTGAGCATTTAGAAACAGAGACGTCTGAATTTCTGAGTTTCCAAGACCACAACACAGTCATTTAACAGCTGCTTTCTCTGGGTTTGAAAACCGAAAAAAATTTACTTGTGTTGGTTTGGGGGTTTTTTTGTGCCCTAAGTGTATTTTTTTTGGGTTTTGCAATAAATTACAACTGAGGCTTGGTTTGGAGCTTGCCTTTTTCTCCGAGAGTGCAGCATGGAGGGAGAGTTTCTGCAGTGTGTGTCAGTTCTCCTGCAGCTGTTGCTAAGCCATGCGATTACTGTGGAAGCTCTTTGCAGCAGCAAGCAGGAACTTGAAGTCAGTGATCTTTTGGATGTCATTAAGAGGGAAAATTCTTATGTTATTCTTTAGGAATGATACTGTTTTACTCTCTGAAGCCTGATTTTACGCTCCACAGATTGTTTTTCATTTTGGATTTCCCCTGTGAGGGGTTTTTCTTATGTTAAAAAAGCAGATAAAATCATTTTTATCATGCTTGCATTGATGGATTTATATGTCTGTGCTCTTGGGGGCTGGCACATAAAGGCTCCAGAGCTGCCACTGATAATCAGCTCCCTTACCCTGGTCTGGAATTTTCATGATGGGAGCAGGGACATAAGGGAACATAAGGGAAAAGGATCTGAGTGTTTCATCACTGTCTACAGATTTCTCTTTTCGCTCCAGCAGCCCCAGGAGAAGGAGTTATGTCAACTGTATCTTATAAAGAGCTATGAATATGTTCTTTTTCATAATGTTTAAAGGAGTAATTTGAAAGCTTGGCTTTAGGTGGGTGTTAGAAATCCTATAGCACTTTTCAAAACAAGAGAAAGACAACCTCAGTAACCTGACTAAGCTTCTGCTGTCCAAACCTCATCCAGCAGCCAAGGCAATGGGAAGGCTCCTGCTTGAGTGCAGTGCTTGGGAAAGAAAAAGGGGTAAAAAAAAATCAATTTACCCTCAGGGTTGCTGTTCTGAACTCCAAAACATCTGAAACACACACGTCTCCCTCCCACCGTCCACCTGCAGAGGAAGCTCTTGAGAATTAAAAAAAACTTAAAATGATGTAGTTTAGTTCCTCTCTCAGTCCAGTTCTGTATGTCTGTGTTTGCTTTGTGCATGCTGGGGCAGGCCTGCACAGCCTATGCCAGAACTGCATTTGTTCTGCCCCTTCCATGTCAGAGCTGTGAGGAGAAAGAAAGGCAGGAGGAATGCAAACAGAGGAGGATGGTCCAGCCTTCAAGCTTTCCTGTTTTCTTTAGGGCATTCTGTACAGTAAAGCTCTGTCAGAGAAATGCAGATGAAGGGGGAGATGCCAGAGACAGGCTTTATTCTTCCTGTTGTTCTACGGCACTTCCCTTTCCATTTTTTCTGTCTGTTTTGTGTGGTTCTTTACCATATCTCCTGTTTCCAGAGTTCACTCCAGTTTTGATGACCCCTCACAGAGAAGCCAGTACAGAAGTGTAGAAGTTCCCCTGCAGCAGGGCACCCACAACACTTCAGTCACACTGGCCACTTTTCCCCTCCCTTCCTTTCATCCCAGTGATCCAGAGCCTTTGTTTCTTTTCCATCCAAGCTGCTTTCTGCCACTTGTGGTGGCGTCCTAAACAAGTAACCTTTGCATTTGGTTCCATGGAAGAGTTTCATGCAGCTGACGCTTCTGTTCCCAGCTGCCTTATTTTATTAAAAGGTTCTAAACCACCCAAATATTTTTTACTTTTCCCCTGTTGGAAGTAGTCACAGGAGCCTGAAGGGTGTGATGCAATTGCAGGCTTGAGGAGGGGTGGCCCACGGTGTTGGGAGTGGGCAGGGAGGTGTCTGTGAGTCAGTCTCTGTCCGTGCAGCAGGAAATCTTGAGAACATCTGAGTGGGAAATCCCATTCCTCATCCCCTGGTACCAGTTATCCCAGCCACCTCACTTGGCACGTGCTGCTGGTGCACACTTGGATGAGGTGTTGAACAGAATGGACATGCTGAGTCTCTGGGGTTTGGTTTTCTTGTTGGCTGGGTGAGAAAGGCAGAATGTTGTTGGTGCCATGATGGAATTCCATTCTTAGCAGGAAAGACCTATGTATTTGAATTCTTTTATTTTAAATTCAGCTGGATTCTGTGATGATGCTTCCTTTGGGCACAGCTTACCTGGCACGGCCTGGTT
The DNA here is from genome assembly GCA_013397195.1 of Hylia prasina. Taxonomy (NCBI): domain Eukaryota; kingdom Metazoa; phylum Chordata; class Aves; order Passeriformes; family Sylviidae; genus Hylia; species Hylia prasina. Next base: position 536,372 of record VYXD01005461.1, read on the forward strand.
TAACTCCAGCTGGGAACAACCTGAGCTGTGTCAGGCTCATATATTTTTTATCAAGTGATTTAAAAGTCTGTTTGCCTCCTCCATTGGATTCCTTCTAGGCTTAAAGCCCATGATCTGAGAGGAGTTTCCCTCTGAAAGGACAGTGTGTGAGTGCAGCTGGCAATGGGGCTGAGAGGCAGAGCTGCCCCGTGCCGGACACGGATGGTCCCAGCCCTCACCACAGGGTACAGCAGAGCCTGTCAGGAGAGCTGGGGGTGCCTCTGTGAGAACATCTTCAAAAGAGGGGAAAAAAGCTGAATAATGGGAAAAAAGTGGGGAAAAAAATCCATGTGAGCCTCCAGGTCAGAGAGGAGGATGAGGAGCTCCAGGTGCTGGAGCAGAGGTTGCCCTCCAGCCTCTGGGGAGACCATGGTGGGGCAGGTGGCTGTTCCCAACATCGTGACCTGAGGGGAAGAGCCTGTGCTGGAGCGGATTCTCCTGATGGGAACTGCAGCCCATGGAGAGGATCCATACTGCAACCAGGAAAAAGTGTGAGGAGGGAGCAGCAGAGAGAGCTGTTCCAGGACAAGGACAGTCCCCATTCCCCATCCAGCTGCATGGCTCTGGGTGAGGGGGAAGGAGTCAGGAGTGCAGAAATAAAGATGAGGTGAGGGGAAGGTGTTGTTTTAATTTATCTTTTTTTTTTTCTCTGTGTACAAATTATTTTAATTGGCAAATTAAATTTTCTCCAAGTCAAGTGTGTGTTGCCTGTAACTGTTAAGTGATCTCCCCCTCAGAGAGAAAGGTTAATGTTCCTTCTAGGCAACACAAACTGCCATCAGTCTGGGGCTCCTTTGGGCTTCATTTAAGAAAATAAGCAAACAAAGCTTGAATAAACAAGCAAAGTGGAGCTTCTTGCACTCCCAGTGACTTTTTTTATTGGTTTAGTATCCAATTGCTGCTGCTTGAGCTCTTCTGAGATTGCTGGTGGATGGGAATAAAAGTGCAGAGTTACCCTTGGGACAGAGAGCACAAGAGAAAAGGAGGAAGGGCTGGAAGTTTTTGAGATGACATCCTGAACTCTCTGGCAGCTGGTGCTTGGTGGGCAAGTTTTGCCAGGGAAAACAGCCTTTGGAAGTTGGTGGTGTTTGGATATGTCCATGCTGGGTCTGGAGGCAGCTTGACTGCTGTGATGGGAAGCCAGGCACCAGCACACACCAGGCTCAGTGATAAGGACCTGTTTGCTGGATTTATTCTTATTTTGTGAGTGGGAGCTTCATGGGATGGCCAGAGCTAGTGGAGAGCTGGGAAACCAAAGACCTCCATCCGTCCATCCATCCATCCATCCATCCATCCATCCATCCATCCATCCATCCATCCATCCATCCATCCATCCATCCCAGGGAGGTGTTTGTAGCCTCTCTAGTGGTGCAGCAGGGGCTGACCCCCTCAGCCTGGTGCCCCACTGACCCTCCCAGCTGAACGTCCAGGTCTCCACTCATCTGTCAGAGCCCTTCTGTGCAAATGTCAAGTTTATCCCCCACCCAGGTCTGTAATGAGAGGCCTGAACTGCTCTACCAACACATCCCCAGGCTAAGCAAATAGTGCCAGCCCTTGTGTGCACTTGTACACCAGCCCCAGGGAAGATAAATGGCTCATTGTGCTCAGCTGAAGGTCACTGGGTCAAACACTGAGTAGCTCTGTCTTGCAATCTGTGCCTAAATTGTAGGAAACATTTACGTGTGTGCTTAAATCCAGCCCCAAACACTGGAGAGCTTCAGAGAGCTCTTCCACTGAGCACATTCCTGAGTATTTGCACAAATAGGAAAAATACCAAGCGTTGAAAACATAATGTGCAAGATGTGCTCGTGTCTGGGGTGTGCTGTAGGAGGTTACTGAGCCTGGTGATGCTTGTAGCCAAACGAGCTGTGAGGAGGGAATATTGCTTACCTGGGGCCAAACCTGCCTCCCATTTGTCAGGAGTCTCTCTTCACTGGTCTTGATTTTGGGTTGTTTTTTTTTTACTAAATAGGGGAAACAATATGTACCCAAAGCCTTTTATGTGGCATTTTGCACCTTTTTTAAATAAACCCTTCACTCACCTTTTTTGATACTGTCTAGTTAAAACATTTGTACACAGAGAAATGGGTGGAGTAAAATTCTGGGATCAATTAAGATCTTATATTCTAACCTATAAAAATGAGGTGAAGTATCTGAGCTGGAATGCAAAATCTGGAGAAAGTAGTAAGGTAGTTTCTGGTGCTATTTTTGTATTTCCTGAGGCTTGTGTCATTATGTGCTGCCTTATTACTATTCTCTTATATAAGATATGAAAATAACAGAGGGAAATTGCTTTTCCATTCTATTTCCTGAAGTCTAAAACACACCATTATTTCATCTTGCATTCAGATATCTCTGATATTTAAATGCTGAAGATCCATGTTAGTTGGATGCTTCATAACGTATGTCCATGTTCCTGAGACTTTATCTTCAGAATTTCTTTGGAATATTTTTCTCTGTTCCACTGTAACTCTTAAAAATTCTTTATTTTGTTGAGTGTAGGTAGCACAGTCCATTTGGGAGAGATTTTTGTGTCAATTTTTAAAAGGAGAAATGTCTAACTTTAGTCACAATTACTTTCTTCAACTATTACTAGGTCTTGATAATTCTACTAATAAGCTCTGGATGTTTTCTTTGCTTTTTGACAGGTGTACAACATGTTCCAGCATCAGAGCCTGGGAATTAAAGTCAACATTCGAGTGACCAAACTAGTCCTGCTTCACAGTCGCCCTGTGAGTTCCAACCCCTTCCTCCCCTGCTCCTGGGAGTGCTTTGTGGTGTCCCACAGGGTGGGACGGGGCTGTCTGGCCTCAGCATCACAAGCTGTGAGGAGTTTCCTGTTCCACTTCACCAGGCAGTGTTAAAGGTGGGAAGTACAGGGGCTGAGGGGGTGAAAGGAACCAGAATCCTTTTATTTATCCTTCCTGGTGAAGCTGTCTGCTTGTAGCTGCAAACCAATCTGCAAACCAAGCCCTTAACTGTTACATAGAGGTCTGATGCTTTATCTAAAGACTGGGGCTGATATTTCTCCTTTTATGTATCTCTTTTTTTTCCCTCTGAAAGGCAAAGCTGTCCATTGGGCATCATGGAGAGAGATCTCTGGAGAGCTTCTGTCAGTGGCAAAATGAAGAATATGGTGGGGCAAAATACCTTGGCAACAACCAGGTTCCTGGTGCCAGGGATGACACCCCTCCTGTGGATGCTGCTGTTTTTGTGACCAGGTATGGGAAGATCTGGTTTATCAATTTAATTCAACCAATAATGCCCATGGTCAGCGATGGGGTTATCTGGTCAAGCAGAAATCTAAGAAAAAGATGCTACATTTGCTGTTCAGATGCCTCAGATGAAAGTGATTTGTCTTGTTTTTTTGTGCATTCTTAACAAGGTTGTCCAGAAGCATCTTTCCTCTAGAGCCAAAGTGTCACAGCTGTGGTCACTGTTCTGTGTCACAGTCAGGACCAGGATGTGCCTGTAGATCAACTTCAGCTGATAGGAGTGGGAAAAACTGGGGAGATTTTGGAGCCCTCCTTGCTAGGAGCAAGAAGGTGTGGAAGTGAGAACACAGCTGAGCTCAGGTGCTCTGTGTGCAATTAGGGATGAATCAGCTGAGCAGTCTGAGAGGAGCAGACAGTGTGTCAGCAGTGGGGAGGTGGGGAGGGAGTTATCTTCTAAAGAAAGAGGAGAGAAATAACATAAACTAAATTAATTTTCTCTCTTTGCCTGAGGAAATAACCACTTCAACAACTCTCCTCTGTCACAACCTGAGGTAGTGAAGAGATGTCATTCCTGATTGGTTTGTGTTTTTGAAAATACTTGTATTTATTTCAGATGTGAAGTGATCTTTGTAGACATACTTACTCAAAATTCTTTGCACCATGGAGTTCTGAATTTACTGATGTGTCAAACACATCAGGTAAAGCAAGAAAAAGGGTGTTGTAGGGACAACAGTCTTTTTTTCCTCTAACTACGTGAGCTCAACTTCACAATACAATGCAAGTCCCATGTTCCCCACAGTTACCACAAATTCTGAGTAGCAAATTCATGGTGGTTTAAGTTTTTTGCATCCTTTAAGATGTAAAAGAAGTATTCATTTTTACAGAAGTGTTCTCTGAATAATTAAAGTGAGCACAAAAAAGGTGTAATGTGGATCCTCATTGTGCTAGGAAAAACATTACTTCCTACCCCCTTCTTCCCCAGTTTGAGACAGGAAATCTCTGTATTGCAGTTCAGTATTACTCACCTCCTTCACTTATTTTCTCTGCCAACAGTATAAGTAGAAATAAATGTTTTTGCGTAAACTGCCATCCCGATTGTAATAATCTCTTGTGTTAGATCTGTGTTAACAGCCCCACCGCAAACTATCCATGGGATTCTGGTGAGTGTTCAGTGACAGAGCTGGTGAGCAGGGCATGAGGCCAGCAAAGTTCCTGAGAAATCTCCTCCACAGACGTGTGTGCAGCTCCCCCAAAGCTGCTCCCTCCTCTGTATTCACTGCAGTCCACCAGGCACTTGTGCAGATACTTAACAGTTTAGACAGGGGGAATACTTCCTTTGAAGTCCATGGGCTGCACATCCTGGTTATAGTTAAGCATGTGCTCCACTGGATCAGGGCCTAAATAAATAACTAACATTTTTGTTAAACTCATCTGGGTATCCAGTTGTCCTGCATGACAAGTGAGGCAGAGGGAATCTCTTCTGATGGGCTCTGAGCACAGGGTAGGGAGAATGAGCAGAGCATTTAATCTTTGCAGTCCTCAAATGAGTTGGACTCAGGCTTCTGAGGAAGAACTGTAGGAAGAATTTGTAGGAGGAATTGTTCAGTGGATTTGCAGGGTTTTGGAGTGGGGATGTCTGGGAAAGTACAGGTTTGGTTGGATTAGAAACCAGATTCAGCTTTGGTGAGATGCTTCAGGCCAAGGAGCACATGGGCTGTGCACATGAGCAGCATTTTTTGGAGAGGCCAGCAGTATGTACTTGGAGCCTTTCCTTCCTTCTTGCTGTGTCCTGTCATCCTTAACCCATACTGCTTCTGCCTCATGGAGGATGCTGCATTGTTTGGAAGACTTCTGGGCCAGCAGCCCCGTTCCTGTGTCAGGGAAATGAATTTTTCTCCTTTTGGCTTTGGAAATGTGTGTGTGTGTGTCCCTGGACCCTCCCCAGACTGTGCAGATGGACCAGTGGTAGAGGATATGGGAGCAACAGCATGTCCAGCACAAGCAATTGCGCCAGAAAAAGCAGAAGCTGAATTTTCAGCAGCTGCAGCTGCTTTGAGGACTAGAAACAGATTCTTGGGGTCAAGCTCTGAAGAAATCCCTCTGGTTCCAATCTGGCTGCATTCATTTGAAACACCAAGGCACGCTTTCCTTTTGAAACTTCACCTCCAAGTGATGTTTCCCATGCTCTCATTTGTATGCAAAAGTAGATTACTTAGGTGGCAAATATCCCTCTTGTGGGATTTTAATGGTATCCACCTGAGTTCCAGGTAAGAGACAAGCTGTGCCTGTGAAATATAATGCATTGTCCAGATCAGTAAATGAGACAGTGGGAATAATCTGCCACAGCCCTGAAGGTCTGAATGTAGTGTTGTGGTCTCTGTAATCATCATTTTCTCATTCAGATTCTGGTTTTGAACTTGCAGAAATTCAGGTCTCTGGCATCTTTGGATAGTGTACTTCATGTTTTAACAGGCAGCTGACCAGAATAACTTCTGTCTGCAGAATCTGTATCTTAGTGATTTTAGAAGCATTTCTCATTTGAAACACATTCCCTCTCTTGATCCCTCTGTCTTCTGCATTGCCTGGGAGATCTTCAGGCACACTGATGTTATCCCAGCTCCTGGCTGGAGGTGTTTGGGTCACTTATCAGACTATAGATGATGTGATAGCAGAGCAAAGAATGTCCCAGCACTGACAGGAACAGGATTCAGAGCTGTCTTTAAGCAAAGACTTGTTTTTTACAGTGGTGTAGTTGTTCCATTTGCAGCCTGATCCTCCCTTCCACATTTCTCCAGCTCTTTGCCTTCCCATTAAATGGGCAAATGGAGGAATTCACTGTGCATGGAGGAAACTGGGCACATAGTGCTGCTGAGTGTACCTATGGATGTGGAAAGTTTATTTTGGCAGGTTTGGGACTGCACCAGTTTCCTCTGTCCTTTAGCTTTATGACCCTGCAGGGTTAGACTGGTCGAAAGATGTCATTTGAAGGATGCTGGGAATGGCCATTTAACAGAATGTTTCTTATTCCTGTTGCACAGTTCAACTACTGTCCTTCTTTCTCACAGGAAGGGCTTGCATTGCAGAGTTTAGCTTAGCACAGTTAGGTATTTTTTTCCAGTTGGTGGGAGCCAGATGGAAGAGTGACTGTAGGAGGAGTTTTGTGCTCTTCTGGCTATTTTTATTGAACTAAACAACTGACATGTCATTTTTTTGGGAATTGTTGTACTCTGCTAATGGAAACCTCTGCTGGGTACCAGACATGATAATGACTGAGAATTTCACAGGTGACAAGATGAGAACCCTTGTCCTGTTTGATTCAGTCAGTGGCTAAAAGTGAAGAGTAAAACTGGTTCACAGCTAGAGCTGTGATTTCAATATATTATCCAAGACCTTGTGTGATAAGGTCAGATATTGGATTTGAACTGCAGCTCCTGGAGTAAGAGTTTTATTTCAACACAGCTCTGTAAAATATCTGCTAACAGAGCTATGTCTCTGTGATAAGAGACCTTTGCACATGCAATAAATATTAAAATATCTTTCCTGCATTGTTGGGTATCACTATAGTATCAGTCATGTCAAGCTCTCACTTTAAAATTACCCATGCAGTTGAGCTCAAAAATGTGCCAGAGAGACACCTGTGAATGAAACCTTTTTAAAAGCAGATCAGTTTCAGTTGCCAGGATGGGGCCATTTAAATCACTGGTGTGACTGTGCCACAGGTGAGACAGATCATTCTTAACACCTTTCCATGCTGTGTTTTCCCTCTGACTCTCAGGGAAGGACTGTAGGAGTTTCAGCTTTGTGATGAGGTGTCTCCTTGCCTTTGGGAGAGGACTGAGACCCACGCAGCTGGTTTGTGACTAAAAGTCTGGATGTGCTTTTCTCTTTGGGCACAGAGTTTTGGGATAAAATATTTGCAGATGGTTTAAATCCTGGAATTTTTGTACATATTTTTGAATAGAAGATGGAGTCTCTTGGTCTTGTGTTTATGACAGTTTTAAGGATGAGCTTAGCAGGTTTTATACTTGAATTGCCAGCGGTCAGTTCTGCTGCTGATGTGCTTCAAGCCCTTCCCTGACCAAACAGCATCACAGGACTCTCTTCACACATAAGGGTTGTTCTCCTCTGTAGGAGAGTCTGCAAGTTGTGCTGGATCATTTACAGACCCCTTATTTAATGGAGGTAATTCCTCTGTGGAGCTGCCAGAAAGTGCCAGACACCTTTTGGTGTGGGGCAGTGTGAGGAACAGAAATGCTGTGCATTATTTGCAGGGCTGGACAGGCTCTGAAAAGAGAGAGAGAGAGAGAGAGGCTTTTCTAGCTGTGGCCTCCTGCCATCCACTAATAGTTCAGCTATCTGTTGTCACAAGAAAAGCATCTGTTTGATTTAGCAGTTTATATAACATAATAAGTCCTTAAATAAACCTCTGTCAAGTTGGCTCTGGGAAGTCGAGCAGGCGTGCTGGTGCCAGCTCCATCAGGAGACTGTCATTAGTCTTCCTTGGGAAGGCTGAAATGCCAAGGTGTCCAGACACAGGCTGCAGTGAAAAATGAAAGCTGGGGCCGGTGTGTGGTCGTAGCTTCCGATTTTGTTTGGTTCCTGTCTGATTTTTTAACACTTTAATGGTTGTTATGGTGTTTCTGCACTGAAGCATGGTTGGTTTTCAATGGCTGCTGAACAAGAGCTGGTAATGGCTGTTTGTGCTCCCCTTCCAAGCCCTTGACAGCTTGATTTGTGGCTTTCAAAGGAGTTTGGTGTGGAGAGTCTGGATTCATCAGCCACAGTCCTGGGCCTTAAATCCCTTTTCCTATAAACCCCAGTTTCATAACTTTCCTCAAGGAAAGAGCATTTTTAATACTTACCTATTTTTATATTTCTCTTAAGTATTTTCTCTCTCTAAAGTATTTATCTTTCTCTAAGTATTCTTGATCTTCCTCTTGCCAAGCTCTTAAACTCCAAATCCCATGGGGACTCAGGCATTTTGAATGGCACATTCTAAATGCAATAATAGGATTCTCTCACTTGCTCCCTCCCAGGGTGAGGAAAGCCACTGTGATAGAGACTACAGTTCCTCAGTTCCCTTGGGTTAAGGAACTTCTGAAATATTTTAGCACAAGTGATCTTCCTCTGCAGCTCCTCTTCATTGTGGATTGCATTGCAAAGCAGCCTTGGTGAAGAGAGCTCCTAAAAGTTTAGGTCTAAGTGCTTATTGAAATGTATTCCAGGTATTAATTTGGTTATAAAATACTTCCCCACACACTTGTTTTTCTGTCATGAGGAATCTCAAGTACAAAATATTCTTATATGAAGCGTCAGTGTTTTGAGGGTGAGCCTCAAGGCTTTTATTCTGTTTCTGTTTAATACAGCTCCATGGATCCCTCGCTGATTTGTGGGTGCCACTGGCCTCTGTAGTGTCTTCTCCTGCCTTGATGAGATGTGGGAAACCAAAATGAGTCTCTTGAACCTCTCTGTGTTGGATTCAAACCATAATGTGGCAAATTTGACTGTAATAAGTTTAGCTGAAGCCATTACCCATTACCTGGAAAATGCTGAAATTCTCTTTTCTTCTTCCATGTCAACATCTGTCTTTCTCTGTTCAGTTCTGCTTCTTTCATGTTCTTTTCTATTCTAGTGAAGAATTGAGACTTTCTGGGTATATGTTATTAGTTCTGTGCCTTTGGGCTGTGCCTCACACATCTGCTACTCCCACTGTCTTTTAGGGTGCATCACAGGGTGTCTGCTCCTTACAGGTACAATTCTCTTGTGCAAAGTGCTTCAGTTTTAACCCAGCTGTGGAAGAAGTGTGACATCACAGACTGAGGCAGGGCTCTTTTGGGTGCTGAATCTCAAGTCTGTTAAATTGGCCCGAGGTAAATGGGGCTGGTTCACATAATTGCCTGTTATCTCAGTAGCAATCAGGGCTGCTATCAGTGTTGTCATCGTGCAGACTGCACAGCAGCCTTACAAAATCCCCAGACCTCAACACCCATGGTCTGTGAGTCATGCACCACTGCCTTTTCCTAGTCTGGAGGCACAGGATACATTTCACTTCTGTTCTGTTTTTCTTTCTAGGACAGATTTCTGCGTGCACAAAGACGAGCCTTGTGACACTGTGGGTAAGTCCAAGAAGCAGGGGTGGGTATTTTGATAACCACCTCTGTGCTAAGAGGAGTGTTCTGGGCAATCTTTCACTCTCTGGTTTGTGTAATGTTGGTCTTGCTGCTCTGTGTACCTCTGTGATGCAGATATGGATTAGCTGAGCAGGGTATGAGCTATAAATAAGCCATTAAAATTTAACCCCTTCTAAGCCCTGGAGGTCTCTGAGTTTAGGAGTTATTCTTCAGTATTTCTGCTTCTTTGGAGTGGATGCAGAAGAAACTGCCTCTTGGTGTGTCTGCATAATGTTCCTTTCAGTTCTCTCTCACCTCAAACAAGAATTTGCTAACTAAGGAGTGTATTTCCCATTGTAAGAACCTGTGTGACATTCCCAGATCAAGCTGGCACTCAGACACTGGAGAAGAATACCTCATTGTAGGAAAGCCAAGTTAAATCTTCTTCTCAGCCTCCTGCTCCTCCTACTTCCTAACTGCCTTTACCCGTATCCAAAGCCTGCATACACAGGGTCCTTACATCCCACACATTAAATACTTTGTTTATTTATTTCACTCAGGTAGCATTAACCTTCACTGTGTTCTCCTGGTTGTTTGGGGTTTTTTTAATCCCCACAGTGGCAGCAGTGTTTGGAGGCACAACTCAACATCCTCTCCGTGATGATGGCACGAATTTTTTTTAGATTTGCCTCAAGTCAAGTGGCCCCTTATCCTCCATTCTGTGTAAACTTGGGATTGGTCCTAATTTTCAGCTGTTCTTGCACTCGAGTGTTCAGGGAGACACTTGCAGGGATTATGGACAGTGGGTGATGCAGAGCAGGGAGGAAAGTGCCTTCAGCACTGTGGAAGGCTCATCTTGGAATGCAGCTCCTTCCCTGCCTGGTGTGGGGATCAGGTGAAAGGAGGAAATACAGAGCTGGAGGATACAAACACATGAGCAAGGACTGGCCTCTGTGTCCAAGTTTTTTCCATTTGGAATCCCTCACAATATGTTTATTCTCTGTCCAGTGGAAAACACACTTCCACTGAGGAAGGTTTTTACACTGTGCACCTGCACCTGGAGGTGGCTGTGGTAAGACACAATAAAGAAGTTTTAAAAAAAAAAAAAGAAGAGAGAAAAGCTGATGGAAGACACATGCTGACTAAAGTCAGAGCTCTTTCCATATTTAAAGAGAGTATTGTTGAAGATCTCTATTCAGGGAATTATATTACCAGAGACAGCATGACTAAGGAAATAATTTTATGACTTCTTTTCTGTTCTTACAATACTCAAGTTATTTCTTGTGCTGCAACTTGCTGCAGGCTGTAGCTGCAGTGGAGAAAGTAGAAGATCACAGCAATGAAGATTAAACTTAGTTGTTACCCTTTCCAGCATAGTTTTCCAAGATATTTAGGTGAATATTCCTGGGAGAAAACCAGTCTGGCCTCTTTGCTCTCGTCAATCCTGCTTTTCCTACCTTCTCCCCTGACAGTTTGATTTGGCAGCAAAGCACTTATATCTTCACTTATGCATTTTCTGTGCCCCATTTGGCCTTGTTGTGCCCTTTGCATTTTTTCATGGCAGAGGAAGAATAAATTAATGAATGTCCTTTCGTGACACACAGCTGGTTGAGACAGTGATTACTGTTGGTAGTACTAAATTGTAACCATGCAAAAGATTCTCTGGTTTCCCTCCTTTGTCAGGATTGGGAAAAGCAGGTGTCATTTGTAGATAAATAGGTTTTTAATAGCCAGATTTCCATGCTATGTGCACATACCTGGGTGATATGAGCAGCAGTGTAGCATGGCTTTGACTTGGGCTTGATGAGTGCAACAATTGAGACAGGTGGGTGCCCACTGATCCTCCATACTGGCTTAGGAAGGTTTATCTTGGTGTTTCAACCATCTCTGCTGTTTCCAGATCCTGTTTCTCACTCCAGCTCCCAGATATTCCTCTCCAAATCAGCAGAACTGCCTTTGGAAAGCAAAAGTGAGTCTGGCAGGTGACATTGTGTTTGGTCTTAATGGTTATGCTGAGGTTGTTGCACTCCCCAAAGTTCTCTACAACAGCAGCTTGCTTTCATTTCTTGCTTTACACCTGAACAGATGCAGACCATGGTCTCAGCAGATGCACCAGGTGTTTTCACACCTGCTTATGGCTGAGGTTGGCCCTTGCAGTGCCAGAGCTGCCATCCTGTAAATGCAGTGAGCAGCCTCTCTCCTAAACCAGGACACTGAGGCTGCTGCTCTATATAAGGGAGAGAATCTGGACTCTCAGACTCCTGATTTCTTTTCCCAGCTCTGGCATTGACTCACTGTGTGACATTTGGCAAGTCACTTGCATTCTGAATGCTTCTGTCCAGCTCTGTGAAATGAGGGTTTTGAGTGCAAAGCTACAGAAGATTGCATGGCTTAGGGAGGTCTCCTGTAAAGACTGTGAAGTTCTTGGGGGTGTGATGCAGTACAAGTCCAGAATCTAATGTTGCTTAGTCATGTTCTAGAGACTCCAAGGAATCTGTTGGATTATATGTCCTGAAATAAGAGGACTCAGAGTGCTGTAGGTAATGTTAGTTTCCATGACACTGCCTTGATTTTCTTCACATTGTGAGAAATAAGGAAGCAAAAGTTACCCTGGTGGAAGCCCTGAGGCCCAGCTGTTGTTGGGAAGTGGGATTACAAAGTTTAAATGGCTCATAAGAGGTGCTCATTTGTGCTCTGAAAGATCCATACTGAAAAACCTGTCTGCAGTCTTTGCCTGCCATGCAGACACAGTGAGAAAACAGCAGCAGGAGGTTTGTATTTGTATTCTGGCAGGGGCCCCTCACTGAAACCAGTTGCTCTGGGGACTTGGTTCAAATTTTCTTGGCCCAGCTGCCAGGGTAGTGTGGAGGGTTACATAATGGCAGAAACAAGCTCAAAAATGGGGCAAATGTGTAGGTATGTCTTGGTGGGGTGACACCCCACTGTCAGCACCACGGAACAGAACCACCTTTGTGTAAGAAATACTTTGTTAATGCTCATTGCCCCACTCAGGTAAGTTAGGCCTGGCAATGGATGGATTCCAAAGGAGGTGGGCAGAAGCAAAACAATATTCCTGTGTGGAACAGTTGTGTTCCAGCAGCCTCTGCTGTGGGATGCACTCCTCAGTTTGAGCAGGAGGGTTCCCTTTGTGTGACACAGCCTGGTCACACACCAGTCTAAATTCCTGAGTCTGCTTTGGGCTCATCCCTCGTGCTGTGACTCCAAGCAGAGCTGCTGTTTCCTGCAGAAAAATCAGTGTTCCAATGGAGCTGCCTCTGAGCCAGCCAAATTGAGAATTTAATGTCTTGCTATTAATATCAGGCTGCAGCTTGGAGCCTTGCACGCTGTCAGAATCCAACCTTTCTGTGACATAAGCAGATTGAGAATGCCCCTTTCGTTCAGTATTTCCACTGCCAGTGCCAAATAAGCAGCTTTATGGTTAGTTAGGAATGATCCTGCATATTTCAAGGCAAAGCTTGGCCTTCGTTCCTTAGTGTACATGTTACCCCAGATCCAAGCAGACGCTTCCCTGTATTCAGCTAATAATAAAATTGGGGGCAGTGTGGAATTGGGAAATGGAAAATGAGAATGTGTCTTAAATATCCTTAAATTGCCCTGGTTAAAAATGACTTTCCCTCTTCTGCAGTCACATGTGCTCCTCTGTGCCTTGATGTTGGGGAAGAGAAAGCAGAGTAAGTGTGTGTACTGCAGAGGGGCAGGCTGAGCTGAAAGAATAGCTGCCTGGAGAAAACCAAGCACAGAGTGGAGGTGATTGAGAAACATAGTTTTCCAGACACTTTCCACAAGTGAATCAGTGTTTGGAGAAAAACATTCCCATCTCCTGGCTGCTTATCGCAGTAAAGTGTTTCAAAATATGCCCAGGTTTGGCAAAAGAGGGTCTGTGTCTCCAAGTAGGCTTTTTTTATTCCATGTAAAACACCTGAAAAAGGGACTGCACATTTTTACCTTTTCCTTGGCCATTTGCCACTTCTGGCTGGCCTGTCCACAGCAGGAGACAATTCTGGTCATCCTGCCTGGACTGTTCATTTAAATCTTCCTCCCTGTGTTGTAGTGATTGCAGTGCCCTGCCAGTGTCACAGCAGAGAATTCATCCCCAAGGAGAGGGAAAAGACTAGCTGGTTTGCTCTGAGTGGAAAAGGAATTCTCACATTAAAAACATTTTCCATAGTAGTTCATGTTGAATGTTTCTGTATATTCCAGGGCGGGTTTTTATTTGATGCCAGAATAAATAGAAATACCTGCTGCTTAAAACAATTCATTAGAGCAGCAGTGCCTGGCTTTAGCAAAAGCCTTGCTGGGACTGTCCTTCAGACCAAACACAGCTTAATGCATTAAAATGAACAGACTGGAGGCTAAAATGGCTCTTAAAGAAACACCATCGAGTTGATTTGGTGTTTGGGAAAGGAAGGGACCTCACACCACTGCAAGTTTCTGTCCCTTGTGGCTGTGCTGGGCAGTGGAGTCTGGCTGTTGGCTTTAGGAAACCACAGGGAGCTGTGGTCCAGTACAGTGGGAGAGTTTTCCCCTTGCCTTTTGGTTGCTAGGGAATAAATAAATGCTGGGCTGCATAAGCCAGACAGTGCTGAACTGTGCTATTGGGCATATTCATCACTACCATCTCCCAGACCCCACCCTACCCACCCACAGCCTTCCAGTTTCTTTTCACTGGCTAGCAATCCCTCCTCTTCCAAATTCCCACTAAAAATGCCAAGGAAGTGTAATATGAGGTTGCATAAATCTTAAAAGAGCCCTGGGATAAGCACAGCCACTCAGGTAATTGGGAATTCCTGCTGCTGTAACCCTTGCTCTGCCTCATCCAGTGTCCTGTCTGTGCTTTTCCTTTTCTTGTTTTGGGGATGAGGCTTCAGCCAGGCTGCCTCACTGTGCACTAAAGCCCAGGGGAAAATCCTGCTTACACCAGACTCAGAATCCTGGTGGTGACTTCATTTGGGGTCAGGATCCTGGTCCTGATCTTAGATGTTGCCTGAGACATGCAACCCTCCTGATACCATTCTGGTTTTATTGTTAAGAAAGTAGAGCATTTGAATTTTTTGCCTTTGGGTTTGTTTTGCTCAGTAGTCTTGTTTAGGTTTGTCTTTACTCATTCCATGTACTGAGAGCTCTGGTGGATTCTTGATCTCCTTGGCTGGAAAAGGTATTGCCCTTAGCTGGAAGCTCATATTGTCCTGCTGCAAGTTTTTGTAGAAAACAGGTGGTTGATCACTCTTCTCTTTGGGAATTTATCAATCTGTGAGTGCTATCGACTCACAGTTATCTCAACTTCTTAAATTTTCTCTCTGTTTCATGTCTTGGGTGAAGGAAATAACTTGGGTAATTAAAACAAATGCAAGTGTTTAGTGGGGAGAGGATTAGTTACAGGTTTTCTGTATGTTTGTCATTTTTCCCTCTTCCATGTACTTCCAGTTCCCAGCTCTGAGGTCTCGCACACCCTCAGTTGCTCTCATGATTAACTCCCTCCCCTTTCCTTTTTCCCAATTTCTCTTTGGGGTTAGTTCAGAGCTCGTAGGAGCTCTTGCTCAGTTTTGTTCCTTGGTGTTGTCTTTGTTCAGCTGGGCCTGGACAGCCTGAGGCTGCTGTTCCCAGAGGCCCTGCAGGGTCTGTTTTCCATCACTCAGACCTCGGGACGTGCCCACCGAGGTCACGGAATTTCCCTACGTTTACTCCACTTTAGTCTTCATAAACCTCCAGCAGTTCCTCATTAGTTCTCCTCAATACATCATTCTCCTTTTGCAGCCCCAAAATGTGTTTCAGGCCCTTTTATTTTCCCATTATTTATCTGTCTGTCATGCTCGCCCATCCCAGCAGATAAAACAGTGGCCTCGCAGTGTGGTGTGTGTTTGAAGCTTGTTCTCAGGGAGCTGGAACTAAACACTGTCAGCAGGGAGGAATAACACACTTCCTGCTCTGTACCTGGCCTTTCATGTCCTCCATCTAACTGCCATTGGTAATTAATGCTCATAGGTATTTAAGCTGGTTTCTGAAATATGTTCATAGTCGTTGTCAGATGTAGGGCAGCATGTCCAAAATCTTCCCATCAACTTCCCACCCTGCTTTATTTTGTTAGCGTGTCTCTGCTCATCCTAAATCTTGCTTTTCTTGTTGATTGCTCCCTCCTGACCTTCAGACCTTGACAGAGCTTTTGTCTTTGTTGTGGCTCACCCCAGTCTGGTGCTGGATGTTTAAGCTGATTTTAGCTTGAAAGCTTTGCCTTCTCCCATGGTTTTATTAATGGTTCATGGGGATGTGTTTTGATAAATGCAGATGAGTGACTGTTAAATGCTGTGGAAAGGACCCAGAGTACTTTACCAGGCAACTTATTATTGAGTAAATAATCTTCAGGCCCTCACATCTCAGCATTACACAGGGTGGTGCTGATTGGTGTTTGAATGAAATGCATCTTGATAGAATTATCATGGAATTCTAGAACGATTTGGGACCATTAAAGCCCAGCTCATCCCATCCCTTTGCCATGGGACATTTTCCACTAGACCAGGTTGCTCCCATCCCATCCAGCCTGTCTTTCTTCAAAAGATTCAGTGGCTACCAGAACTGTGGTCCTTTCCCCTCAGGAATCCAGGACTCCAGCTCAAATCCTGGCCTAGTCTCTGACTGGTGGGTAACTAAGCTGCTTTCTGCTGCCTGTATTGAAAGGAGTAAGTCATGAGGGAGAATATTTACTATGACTTTGTTGATATTTTTTCTGATACTCTGACTTTATTCTTTGATTTCAATTCCATCTCATAAATCACTTTATGTGCTAAATCACTGTGCAGCTTGACTGCTGCAGGTACAAACACGTCCTGCATTCCACTCCAGGGCCATTTCTGTCTGTGTGAAATTATATAGACATGTACACAAAGCACCTGGGAATTTTAGTCTCATAGCTTAAAGGGCAGATACCTGCATGTGATGTTCCTTTCCCCATCTTTTTACCCCTCAGCCTCTTGCTATGTCTGGGGCTTTGACATGCAATCACTCTGGGGCAAAAGGACTTGTTATGATTGTTTGAACTAACAATTCCCAGTGAATTTACAGGATAGTGTCCTTCAGAAGCAATTCAGTACATTTTCATGCTGGCATGGAGGAAAAACAATCAGAAGTATAATATTTTAATATTTCATTTTGTGTGACAGGCAGGTCTTAGGGTTTTGGTTCTCCTGAATATACTGTGCTTGAACTTCTGAATTACAGTTTTATTTCCTAGACATCTTTGTGCCTCAATTGTTTT
Source organism: Hylia prasina (assembly GCA_013397195.1). Classification (NCBI taxonomy): domain Eukaryota; kingdom Metazoa; phylum Chordata; class Aves; order Passeriformes; family Sylviidae; genus Hylia; species Hylia prasina. The sequence goes on from VYXD01005461.1 coordinate 553,006, forward strand.
CTAAATTAGAGATGATTTGTGGGACACTGCTTGAGAACCAAGGCTTTGCTTATGGTTAAGCAGTATTTAATGATGATTTAAAGAAATCTCTGCTGTTTATCTCGGAAAGGGGTCATTATGTTTGCAAACAGAGAAGCAGGAGCCTAATTGATGTCCAGCTAAGCCCACACTGCCAAACAACTGTCAGGAAAAGCTCTGGAACTGCTCCTGGCTACTGTGTGTGCGAGGCTGAGAAGCCTTTGAGGCAGACATGAGCAGAACAAGCTCATTATATTTGGTCTGTGGACAGACCATTAGTGTCTTTTGGGGTTTGTAGTTAAATTTCTGCTCTTGTCTCTTGCCTCATCCATGTAAATGAGATTTTCCATGCTTGCTGCACTGCCTCACTCCGCAGCTCCATCAGTTCCCCTTGCTGAGGGTTTGTTTCTCTGGAGGATTCTCCCCAGAATGATCATAAAGCAAATAAATCATCAATTCTGCTTTCATAGCTCACCCTGCTTCTTGCTTCCCTTTTTGTTATAAAGGGTTGTGGAAAGATAAATAGTGTTTGTTTTCCACGGTGTCAGACCTGCTGTCAGTGCTCTATAAATAACCCCTCTGGGCTGGGAATGCCAACCCCAGGCTCTCTGCAGCAGAAAGCAGGATTTTCTGCTATGACACGCTTCAGGCCAGGTGGACAGGGGAAAATGGGACTCATAAAAACCATTTCTCACTGGTTCTTATCCAAGAACAGGGAATGATTTTGCACATCCTGGTTTCCAGCCTGGCACCTTACCCATTGATTTGTGGTGCCTTCCTGACAGACCATGAAAAAACATATTGAGGGGGTTTTCCACTGTATTTTATCGGTAAAAAAAGAATGTATTGAGAGGAGAAGGAAATGAATTTGTACACAGGGCCTTTCCTCAGTAAAATCCAAAGCTCTGTACCAGAGAGGTCAGAACTGTGATCCCCATGGTGCTGGTGAAGCCTGGAGATGGGAAGGGACAAGCCCAAGAGCAGAGCTGGCTGGGGCTGAGTCTGCCAACTCCCAGCTGCAGGCAAGGCTACCAGGGGCAGCTCCACTGGCACCAGCCAGTTCTTCTGGTCAGTAAAACAGTGGTTAAGCCCTTCAACAGGCCAGAGGTTTGTGTTCCTGCTTTCCAGTGCCTGGGTCCTTATTTTCCCCTCTGTTTACACATTCCTGGTCAGTTTGCTGCAGGCTGCAGCACTTTCAGAAAGCTGACGTGTTTATAATCAAGAAACCTCAGAGGTTTTTCTTCTCCTGTCAGACATAGATGGCTTTTATCCAGTTGACTGCTTTACAGTGCCTTTATCCTTTGCTGGCTTGAAAACATTTCAGATAGTTGCTATTGTTTTATAGACCCTGTAGCTAGAAAACCAAGCTCGTGTAAAAACATCTGTACATAGCTGTGCAATAGGCTGCAGACATGTAGGGTAATAAGGCATGATTGCATTCATTGTAGCATTTGCTCCACTGGATAATCAAATAGAAGCATTCCAGTTGCACACAGGATATGTAAGAGTAAAGGAAGGAAATGAAGGACAGTTGCCTACTGTACTTTTACATTTCTTTTGTTTTGCAGCTGCCAAGGCGAAATGCAATTTCGAGAGCGAGTTTTAAATAACATAGAGATGAGATTTTACTGGTGATAACCAAGAAAACCACACTGGGAAGTGTGCATAAAACTTTCCCTCCCCTTCCCCAAGAAGGGAGTTTGATCTGTGTGGATTTTTTTTTTTCATTTGAATTGGGTTTTTTCCCAGCTTTGGTTAATCATCTGGTAATATGACCTGGTATTATACCTAACCCATTTTGCAGGGTGTCTGGTCCTGGCAGGATTTTGCTACACCAAGTGCACTCAGTAGACTGAAAGTCACTTTAAATCCTTGGAATGTTGTTGGGTTTTATTTAACAATTCTCCCTCTGCCTTAGCACAAGTTGCAAGCTTTTCAGCTGGGATTGTGCTCCACGTAATGCAAATAGGAATTGGGTATCTAACAATACTTTGCAGCACTGAAAATCTTCCCTGTGTTTACCAGTGTGCTGAAAATGCAGCAGGGAGTGTGCTCCAGCCAGCTGTGATCCACTACAAGCTCATTCCATGGCTGGAAATATTAATGGCAGGTGCTGTGGGGAAGGTGATGAAATTTTGAGCTGACCCAAGAATGCACAGACACATTCTGGAAATAAATTACTGTCTCTAAACGCATGGCAGAATACTTTGAATTTTACGCATATGAGTTTGACCAGATAGTCCTTATAGAAAATACTGGGGTTTCTTTATCAAATCCTTGCCAGTTTAGATAGGGAGGTGACTATAGATAGTGAAATTTTAGCCAAATTATCACTGATAGGTGTATATACATGTATGTGTGTGTATATTTGTGTATAAATTGTCCCTTGAACTGAAGTGGATTTCCTTGGAATTTTATTTGGACACAAGGATTCTGTTATATAGGTTTTTAAATTTCAGGTTCAGAATCCTATAATCTGCAAGAGTTTTTCCTGGATTAGTGTGACAAGTCTTTTTATTTTTTTAGATCAGCTGATAGAAATACTTTGAACTTATCAGAATAATAGTAGTGAAACCCATAGACTCAACCCATCAAATCTTTCTCCTCCTGTATTCTTTCAGCATGATTTGTAGAATGTGAAGGATTTCTGTGTTTGCTTAGCTCAGAATTAGCCTTGTATTCCTACTTTGATTGGTAGTCATGAGCAGTCAGCAGGTTGAAGGCATTTGTTGGCTTTGTGTGGTTGTTTCATACATTTTTGTGTGGCTGCTTTGCCTGAGCTGTTTGCTCTAAGGCTCTGCCTGGCCATGACTGGGCTGCTGGGTACACATGAATGTTCTGCTGAGGATCTACTTGTTGGTTTTAGTAATGTCATCCATCAAGCTCCAGCATGTACAGCAATATTTGTGCTGTAGCAGACAAACAGTGTAAACACTGCAGTTATTTATAAGAAAACTGGCCAGTGAGTTAGGAAACTCTGTGTGGATGTTTTTATTTATTGAAAGCGAGTCCATCAGTCTAATCAGAGTTTGTTGTTCTTGAAATGACAGGAAAATAGAACACTGAAGTTAGATTTCTATGTAGAATGTATATTTTATATCTCTGTTGAAGAAACCTGTACGTTCATGTTTCTTGTGCTCCAGTTTGTTTGCTTTTCTGGCTCTGTCAGTCAGAGCGCAAATGTTGTCTCCAGCTTGGCCTTGTCTGGGTCCAAGACTGGATGAAATTCCTGCTATAGCTCTCTTGACCTGTGTCCTGGCTCCTGGGGAAGTATTGGTGCTCCTTGTAATCCCTTTGATGACTCTTCCAAGTGTCTGTTGACTTCAGAGGGGCAGCATTGTTCACTGGAGCTGCTCTGTCCTTCCAGATGGTTTTCCCTGTGATTCCTGACCTTCTGTACCACATACTTCAGCAGCCTCTGAATGGAGATGCTTTCCTGTGAGAATCCTGGGATCCTGCAACACAAAAGTGTTGCTTAAGGGCTACTGGAGTTCTAAACTTTGTAGTTTCCTTTCAGCAATGTCTGTTACCTCACCAAAGTTCGATAATTATATTTCAGTTTCATGTTCTTCCTCTTGATATCTTACTCCTCCTTCCATGATGTTCTCTGATTTGCCCCAGACTTCTTTCTATGGGTTATGTGTCTCACTTGGATCTTCCCATTTCCCTTCTCCCTCTGTGGAGCCAAGTGAGGGGCAGAGGCTCCTGGCACAGCCCTTCTCTGGGCTGTCTCTCTGCATCTGAGGAACTGGGAAGGTTGTGATGCTCCTGGCTTAGAGCAAGGTCTGGATTCTGAGAGCATTTGGCCCTTTCCACGATGAAGAACCCCAGCTCTTGCCTGCTGTAGCCAGGGTTTTGTTCAATGCACTGGTGGGTTTACAGAGGTGCAGGACACCCACCCGTGCACTGGTGTCTGTGAGACACAGCATGATCTGAACACAGAGGTAAATAAAGTTTCCTGGCTTTACACTTAACAAAAAAGACAAAGGTCAACCTTCTGGGAGTGGGAACTGAGTAAAAGAAGCCAGGAAATGATTGAATGCACCTTTCCAAAGCTGGAGGTTATAATTTGTTGGTTCCAATGAGACTTTGATTAAGCCTGTGCTGATTTTGATAGCTGGTCCTGCTGGAGCAGATGTAACACACATCCAGCTTGTTCTGAGGGCATGCCATGAAGATGAATGCTTTATCATTACTCAGGTGGCTTTGGTGGGAAATGCTTCTCATTCTGTGGCAGCTGCCAGGAGGTCACTGGGCTCCCAGGCAGGCTGGTTCAAAAATACCCAACCTGTGTAGCTTGGAAGTGCAGCTGTTCCTGCTGCAAATTCCCTCCAGGACTCCTGAGTGGGGTTTGACAGCTGAGGAGACCCTGCAAACTGTGCTGCACTCTCAGGACAGAATTCTCAGTCAGGGACACAGGGATTTGGCTCAGAACTGGAAGTGTCACCCAGGCAGGTGTTGAGGAGCTCCTGCATTTTCTGGGGGTGTTTTATTTAGAAACACAAGGGGCTGGAAGAGGCAGTTCTCTCCCTTTTGGGAGAACTTCAGCACAAAGCCCTGGAGCAGTAACATGAACACAATGTGCATGAAAACGTCCCCTGCCTCCTGCAGGATCCTGGGACAGTTTTCTTTAGTGCCATCACTGTCGACCTCCCGGGCTGTCACTTCTGAATTCAGTCCATAAAGGCCCCAGGACTGGGACTGTGCCCTGACTTGTGTCTGTGAGGCACCAGGGACTCTCTGGCTGCTGTCAGTCATTGCAAGGAGCTCAGTGGTATTCATCCAAATCTGTGTTTTCTTTCACTGGAGCTCAAGTTTGAACATGAGAGATTTCTTTTTATTAAGTGTGAGAAAAGCTCAGGCTGGTCTTTTTCAGAGTGAAAATTTCTCTGTAGCTGGTGTGGCTTTAAAGGTGACATTTTATTTTTGAGGAATCTAAAGAAAGAGGTACTTCAAAAACTAGATTCAGGACATACTAAAAATATTTCCAGCCATGTTACCTCTGAAATTAGCCATTACTTCTCTTCAGTCAGGCTGATGCTGTGATGTGTTTATGTCTGCATAAACTGCCCTGTGGGTCATTCCCTTCCTGGGGAGGGGAAGCCAGGATGGACAGCTCTGTTTGGGAACCCAGAGGAGAGGCCCTGTGGGTTAGTAGTAACCCAAATATTTTAACCTGGTTTGGTGACTGTGTCTATGCCCTGTGTGTGCTTTGTGCTCGTGTTTGTCTCCTCCAGTTTTTACAACCTATTGGCCAATTGGAATCAAATCTGAGGATTTGGAGCTCAGAAATATTAGGCTTTCAGAAATTTTCTGAAAATTAGGAAACTAACTAGAAGAAGGAGCTGTCTCCCTCTGATACTGCCAGTGAGGGAAAGATTGCATCATCCACATTTTTACATCAGGAGCCCCAAGTGAAGGTGGTAATCTCTAAGAAATCAAGCCATTAATTTTGCAGTACGTTTAGGGATTTTTTGTTTATTCTCACCTCTCTTTCCACCATGCTGTTGTGCTCTGCCAGAACAAATGTGATGCCTGGTGGTGGTGTGTGAGGAGAGGAGCAGAGCTGTGGCACTGCCCGCTGCCATGGAAGGATCATTTTCACTCCCCACCCCTGGCAGCAGAGGCATCAGCCAGGGTGGAGGTGCTGGGGACCAGCTTTTCAACCCAAGTTCTGACTTAACAGAGTAACTCAACCCTATTAACCTTATCAGGCACAGCCCTTGGGTTTGTCAGCCTTGTCAAGTCAGGCCGTGAGGTTAAATCAGCACTCAGCAAAGAATTAAAACAGAAGGGCTGAATCAAGAATTTCTAAGTAAGTTTATCAGTGCTGGCTGACAACTTGCCAAAGTGAAGCCAGGAGCTTCAGCAGCCCTGGAAATCAGGATGTGGGAGCTGCAGATGAGAAGTATCACAGGAGCAATTTGGAAAAGCATCTGTTTGGAGTTTGAGCCCTGTGCATCATCCCATTTGCTGGCCTGCCTTCCCTGCAGCTCACCTGAGCTGCTCTGATGTTGCCAGGAGAACAGCCTTGACATGCATACAGCACCTAAAAATAAAATACACTTTAAATATTAACATGTTTCAAAAGTACAGATTCATTCAGGTTTTGAGAGTAACTGCTGAGTCACTCTGTAAGAACATGGGAAAAATGTAATGGGGAGCTGTGGAAAAATGCCATTCATCAGCAGCACAGGTGTTCAGCCATCTCCAAAACTTTCAGCAGACTGGGCTGACACTCTCCAGACACTGAAATATTGTTCATTGCATGTTACTGCACGTTGTTTAACCATTTCAGGACTGGTCCTTGCTCATGAACCCACCCCTAACCAACACCACAGCAGGGTGAGATAGGCACAGCTCAGGAAAGCTCTTGGAACTGTTAAAATAATCTTTTAACTTATTTGCAAAGCTTCAGGAGTTTCTTAGTGTTTGCAACTACAGGAAGGAAAAAACTGGAGCTGAATGCTGGACCCTGACTGTTTGCTCTTAAAGCAGATGCTGTTTGGTACAGAGACTCCAAATATTTTTTCTGATTTATTGCCAAGTCTGACCTTGTCTCTTCATTCTGGAAGGGAGATAGTGAGGAATTTAAAGGCTCCACAATCCCTGCTGCTGAATTCCATGTTCTTCTTTGTTTAGAAGTCCCATTAAAAGCTCTGGTTTGATATTTTTCTTCCTTCTCTCTGAATTCAGGCCCTCTGTTGAAGCAGGTGGCTCAGATGAGTTGCAGGGACAAACTGACAAGTCCAAAAGTGCAATTCACAGAACTCTTTTGAAAAAAGAAGATGAAAATAGCTCCAAGGCTGATTTTGGAACCTTACACAGTTTACAGAGCTGCAGCTGTGGCAGGCAGTGCCAGGGTTGCTTTTTCATTCCTTGGGAGATGGGACTGCAGGTGGGAATCCATCCTGAGGACAGGTGTTGACAGACTGACATAGGCACGTGGTGGGAATGGGGCATGGGAGACCTCGAGCACTTTCCTTTCTGATGGCAGAGTTGTCATATTTTTCTCTTTTTTCTGGTGAATTATTTATTTCCTGAAAGATGCAGCTTAGAGGACGACTGTTGCAATTCTTGAGTTCAGGCCTCTTCCACCAGTCAGCACAGGTCAAAATGAAAATACTGAAATACTGATTTTTAATAACATCTGGGAAAGGGAAGGGTGAGATTCATAAAGGCTGTTTAGAGCAGGAGCAGGTGGAGCTCTCTCCTTTTGTCAAGCCATCCAGCAGGAGAGATATGGAGTCATTTTCATCTTGTCCTGCAGCCTGCAGTGAAAGAGTTACACAGCTCCACAAACCCTGAATCTAGTGCTGGGTGCTGCTGCTGCCTTGATGGGTTGCCTGCCTTTTGCATGTTGTCATGCTGATGTTTCCATGCCTGTGGGAAGGGAAGGTCCTGCAGAACTCTGCAGCAGTTTGTAGAAAGGACTGGCAGGTTCATCCACTGAACACCATCAGTCCAACCAAGATATTCAAATCCAAATGCCTCTGAGCCCCAGGCAGAGGTGACTTTTGAGGGCCAGGATCCATATCCTGATTTGCAGCTTGGTTTCACAGTTGTTGGTGATGTTTTCTTTGAGTTCTCAGTCTCTGTTCCTGTAGCCTTTCAAAAGCACCTCTGCTGCCTTCTGGCAGATCTGATTCCTTTCTGGTGTGAGATATCCCTGAACAATGTCCCCTGTGCCTGTCTCTTTTTCTCTCACTATCTTGTATCTCTCTGATTTCCATCCCCTGTTCCTATACCAGTTCCAACAGCTCTTCCTCCTTTATGCTCAGTGCCAGGTTTTGCCCACACCTCCCTGCCTGCATAATTCCATGCCTTCAGACTTGTTCAGTAATTCCTCAAGTGAACCCATGATGCCAGAGACTTCTGACCCAGGGGTGTAGATCCATTTTTCTCCAGCAGCAAGTACACACAGACATTCTCAGGGAGCTCATCTTCCCTTCTGATCTTATCTCCTGCCCTCCTTGACCCCTGCCTCCCTCAGAAGTGACTCCCTGCTGCCTACGAGATCAAAGTCATGTTTCCTGAAGCCTTCTGGAAAACCCATATTATCTCCATTTGCTACTTTTCTGCCCCTGTCTCTTCTCATTCCCTAATCTCTTCCCATTTCTCTTCCTGCCTTGTTCACTGAATTTGAATTATGCCAGGCTTCTGTATTCTTCCCACCACTGTGTGTTAACTCATTCAGTCCAATACCCAACTGGAATCCCTCTCTCAAATCCACCTGGGCCAGCTCTTCCCCTGCCTTTCCTCTCAACAGCTGTCCTAATATATCTTACTTTGAGTAATCAAGCCCATGTAATTCCATGTGTGTGTGAGCACAGAGACTTTCAGCACCAGGCAGTGATGTCTATAAGCAGATGGTGAATTAGCTGCCTGGATTTGGGAATCAGCAATCAGGAATGGTGGTCTGATTTGGATTAAATGTCCCAAACTCCCTATTTAACTAGAGAAACAGGATTGCAGGATGTAGCTGTGTTTGAGATCTGCATTCAGCAGCAGCCTGGGCTCTGGGGAGTGTTGGGGAGAAGCTCTCTGGAATGTGGCTGTTAGCATATCAAAGTAGAGTAAACATGAAGATGATACCCTGCTTCCTCTGCCCCAGTTAATTAAGGCACTCCTCATGTCTCCTTGGATGGAGGGGATTTATTAATGTGCTGTCATCCAGGGAAGTGAAGGCTTGCTGAAAGGGAGGAGCCATGAATGGCACGGAGGATGTCACGCTGAACAAAGAGCAGATGTCAAAGAGACAGGGAATTTCTTTTATCTCGTGCTTTGCTGAGGTCTTAGACCTGGTGTTTTATCATAAAAGCTTTGAAAAGTAGGGCTGGAAAGAACTTCAGGTGGGCTTTTAGTGCATTCCCTTGCTGCAAGGCAGGATCAGTGGTACCTGATGGGTATCTGCTCCAGGAGGCTGAGCAGGGTGCTTGTTTCCAGCTTTCCCTGAAATCCACTGAACACCACACCTCTGCTCAGGTGTGGTCAGCGTGGTGAATATTTATGTTTGTGATCACAAATCCTGGTGAATGGCACTGGAAAGAAATGTGGTTTCAGAGATGCCCGTGCCAAACCTCTGGGGGTTTCCAAAGGTTGTCTGCTCTTACAGTGCAGCATGAACAATGTTTTTGTAGGCTTTGGTTAAAGGGGTCTTCTTGGCCAAAAAAAATGTTAGAACATCTCTCAGCTTTCTTATTGCATTGCATTTGGTGTCTGAAACAGCTTTTGCTGGTGTGGATGAGGACAGATATACCTGAAGCTAGGAGAGGTCTCAATCTCTAGAGCTTTTCTACTGTCTGGGCAGCCCCCTCTGCCTAAATCAGTGAATTAGCAGAGTGTAAATCCAATGCAAATAACACTGGAATAAAGCCCTTGCCATCTTGGGGAATGTCTGTGTGTGGGCAGGTTGGTAAAGGAGCAGATAAATGATTCATCCATTAGACTTGTAACACCTCAGCAGGATTCCCAAGAAACAGAAGAGCCCTGCAGAAAGACTGAAAAGTAAAGCTGAGAGTTGGCCGTGCTGGGGAGGGGGTTCCACATGTTCAATTAAGTGCTGTCCTGCAGGGTAATTAAACAGAGAAAAGGGAGATAGCAAAAGCACTCCTTTAATCTCTGATGATTAAATCTTGCTGCCTCTGCAGGTTTACAGACATGAAGAGGTCTGGCCTCAGAGAGGTATTTTTATCAGGAAGGTACTGGGGAGGTCAGCTGCTTTAGGTGTCAGGTAATTTGGAAATGGGGCAGTGCAATCCTGCCTGGGCTCCAGTGTGGGATGAAAGAATTGACTGAGAAGTTCTGTTCAGCTGCAGTGGTGCCATAGCTAAAATTTGGGTGTTTCTGCCTGAATCACAGTCCTTGCACAAAGATTAAGGCACATGGTTGAATCTGGCTTGTTCAGCTCGAGCCCTGGTCTTGTAAAATGTTATCCAGGGCACTCATCAGACCCTTGGGTGTCGTATCAATATTCAATGCCAAGTATCTCTAGTTATTCCTAATAATCAGAAAACTATCTCCTGCCAAAGGTATTGAGCATTTCACTCATTTGTGCTATGAGGACTTTGTGTTCTGAAGAGTTTATCCTTGTGAGCTCCAGAAACATCAGCTGGTACTGTGAATATCAGGGAGAGATTGAATCTGTTAGTCCTTCAGGGTGAGTGTAATCAAAATCAGGAGATTCAGAAAGTACCTACACTTTGTGTTTCAGCTGTTTATTTTTCTTGCTGGGCTTTTGGGACTCTGGCAGCAGTTGTGTACACTGGAAATGACAGTGTTTTCAGAGGAAGAAGTTGTTTTATTGGGCACTACAGGACTGCTGTCTGAGTTCTGGGAAAGTTGTGCTGCATCCCTGCAGGTCATGGTGAACAGAGTTTTACAGGGATCATGTTGAAGTTCAGGACAGGCTATATTCTCCAATGGCTTCCATCAGGTGCTCCATAACATCAGAAGCTCTTCCTCTCCAAAGACTTGAGTTCAAAATATTGTGACTTGCACTGATGTGATTATTAACTTTTCCTACCTGACTGTAGCTGTGTCTCGTGCACTGGATGGTTGCACTGTGATTTCTGTAGTTGTGGTTCATGATGAGTGTGTTGTTTCCAGTGTGCTTTTTGTTAAATGCAGTAACAATGAAAATTATTGCTAAGGGAAACAGTTTCCATACATGAATATTAAACTAATGGAAACCATGTTGTTACTGTGAGATTAACAGCAGTTGGCATCTTGGAGGACTATCCAACATTAAGCCAAATTAATCTGTACCACTAAGATTGCATGTCCAGCTTTGAATTAGGACATTCTCATAAAATGAAGGAACAGCTCACCCTGTTCACTTTTCTGGATGATCCCTACAAACCAAACTTGGCCTGGAGACTCAGTGGTGACAGCCTTAGCCTGTCTGTGAGGGCCCTTCTATGGATACAGTTCTTTTTCACCTGGATACCACTGACTCTTGGGACCTCTGTTTATTCAGCTGTAGAACAGTGTTAGTACCTATCTTGGAGGCAGTTTAGTGGGTTTCTTCTTTAATGTTTCTTAAATTTTGGAACCTTTTCTACGTAGGCTTTATGGAAAGGGAGAAGTATTTTTCATTTTAAGTATCACAAGCACTGAAAGATTCCCTTGGTGACTGACTTGATGTGTATATACAGGCAGGGCATCTCTGTCAAACATATCATTGCCTTTGAATGGAAAGGCAGAGCATGAATCACTTCAGGGTTTCCTGATTTTACTCGTGTAGGATGTTAAGAGAGGCTGGAGGAATGTAATTGATGGCAATGTGCGAGGCACAAATTGAAAATCATGGGAGGATGAGAAAAACATCAGCTCAACACCAAACTAGTAATGATGGGGAATGGGAGGTTTGCTCTGAGCATGTGGATATGCAGGGAGTCTCTGTCTTGCCAAGCAGACTTCAGGACTGGGAGTTTGGCTCCCTTCCCAACAGCAAATACATTGAGCAGGAGGAGAGCCAGCCAAGTTTTAATCAAGTAAAAGTTCTGTATCCAGAGGTGGTTGGCAAAAGAAGAGATTAAAGTATTAGGAGTGCAATGAAAACAAGACATTAGAGAGTTGAAAGCTGGAGTACCTGGACAAACCACTTGCTGAGTGAATGCTCCAGAGCCTTCAGGAGGCAGCCCCAGGTGTTTGGAGCAGGACAAAAAGGGAACCCACACACAGGACTTGTCTTCTCCCAGCTTTGGCCATCCCTGTGGCAAGTGTGTAATGTCCTCATGCCTTGCAGGGCTGGTGGGATAGATGGGATCATTCCCCTTGGAGATACTGCTGGTGGAGGGCTCATAGCTGGCAGGAAGGCCAACAGCTGCAAACTGTTTATGTATGACAAGTTTTTGGATAAATGTGAGTTTACACAGTTGCCTGTGTCCCAGGGTTTGCTGTGGAAGTGCAGATTGCTCTGCGTGTCCAAGCCCGAGCACAGAAGTTATGGGCTGTAATTATGTAATTTCTCAGGAGAGAAAGGAAAAACCCTCGTGCTGGGTAATTGTAAAAATAGTAATTGGCTCTCCCTCTTCCACTGATGCTCCTGCGTGACCTTTTTTATATATTAAAAATAGATTTGTGGTAATTACTGGCAATGAATGTGAAAGAGAAGGACATTTTTTCCCCCAAAGAAAGCCACTATCTCTATATTTGCAGAGGCACAGAGAAGTGTGGGTTTTTCTTAAAAAATAAACAAAAATCCCAGTTCAGCTTCCTTCCCTATGTTTCATTTTCACATGCACATGCACACACCTGTCTCACAGACAAGTCCAGAAGCAAAATTACAAAATAAAAGCATTTCCTCTAACATTATTCCCAGCCTGGTAGAACCATGGCACGTCAGGATTTTCACAAAAACGTCTGAGTTTGTGAAGTTTTTATTCCAGTTCTGCAGTCTTGAAAGGCTCAGATAAAAATCTGGAAATTCAAGAGGCAAACAACAGTTTCCATTCATCCCAATGAAGACATAAATCATGTTAATGCAGCTACCAAGGCATTGTGCTACTATTGTTGTTGGTTAAAGGTGTATTTTTCTCTGCATATCAGTTATGTGGATCACTGTACTGGCTTACAAAAAAGTTGCATTTATATTAATGGTTCAGATAGATTTACTAAAGAACTGGAGTATGTTTGCAGATCAATAATTTATTTGCTGTTGATACTCTGACGAAAGGAATTAATGCTAAAATGTATTGGTCCAAGAGAAAATTACAGTCTTAGGAAATAGTTTAATAGAAAAAATAGATTTTCAAAAACGTTTTTAAGGCAAGGTTTTTCAGGCTTAAAATGTGATACCAATTTGTTATAACTGGCTTGCTGTTCCAGAATGACTCTTATTAATAAGCACTCAGCAGTTCACAGGCTGGACTTCTGACTGAGTTCATTCCGTGTACTCCAAAAGTTTCTGCTCCTCCAGGATTATGAGTTTCTCTGCCCAGTCCATTTCTGTAATAATAAACTAATCTTTAATGGCTACATTTTTTAAATTGATCATTGCAGATATTATAAAATGGCCACACAGGATTCACATAGCTGAAAATAGCTAATAAAAACAGATGACTTAGAGTCTGTAACTGAGCCACAGTCACTACTTCTTTGACCACTGGTGGATGTACAAGTCCTTAATCATTACTTTTCCACCTTTAAATAATGAGGGTTTTAGCAGAGAGCAAAAGCCAAAATAATAATGTGAATATGCATTGCCAGGTTCAGTGGGGATTAGAGCCACTAAACAAAGACTTGAGAAGAATTACTGTTTGGGATAATGTATTTGACATTTTAATTGGTATTTAACATATTTTAATATGTTGGCAGAATTCTAGATTGTTTTGCTGCACCACACCTCCCAAAAGTGGGAATGTTGCCCCCTTCCATCTCCATGATGGCAAACAGACCCAGCCTCATTTTATGAAATCTCTCAGAAGGAATTTGGCATGAATAATTTCAAACCAATTGTCTTGCCTGATTGACCCCTGAGCCTGAAATGCAATTGTTGCTCCTCAGTTAAAACCTCGTGTGTCAGCTACAACTGAGGCACAGGGTAATGGAAGATAAAGGTGGAATGATCAGGTTTACTAGCAGGAATAAAACACTTATGGTAAAAGTCCTGCTCTGGTCATTTCTGCCTAAAACTGCTGGAAGGGAAGCAAAAAACTCTCTCCCTGTTCAGCAAAAGTGTCTTTCAGCTGCCCCAAAAACCTTTCTCAAAGAAGGCTGTTACTTCCTGAGCAATTCCTTGACATCCTTTGGACTATTCTGCATGTAAGAAGCAAATCAGTCCAAGAAAAGTGCTGAAATCCATCCTTTTATGGCCATTGATTTTAAAGGTTAAATATTGATCTCATTTTTTTGCATGTAGTGTGAATCTGCCTTTTCACAGTCAGCATTTTTAAAGTAAGCAAGTGTTAGTCCTGATTTCTGCCTTCACTCTTTGCTGCAAGTGCTGAAGTAAAAGGCTGTTGCCCATCCCTTCATCTCTGGGCAACAAATATCCACATCCTTATTGTTGTCAAAACTCATAAAAACAGAGCTGGACGTCTACCAGGTCTAAAGTTTTAAATTTGCACCCCAATAAATACAGCTTTGTCAGCTCTGAGAGGGAAGAAGGAAAAGGAAAACAGGGAGATCATGACTCCAGTGTATGGTCTGCTCCTTCAAGGCAGCTCCATGCAGCCACCCCTCCATGGAACTGGTCCTGCAGTGAGGAGATAGATTCCTTGTGTGCTGTTAAATACAAGTAAAAGCAGATACATCCACTGTGAGACCCTGAGCTGGCCTGTGATGCCATCACAGCATTCCCAAGTGCAGTGGCACTTTCAGCAGGGGACAGTCTGGCTGCAGGAAGGACAGATGAGGAGTATTGTTTTTCCACAGCAGAGGTTTCATGCCATAACTTTTGAATTCCTTTTTGGCCTCAGCCTCAAACCGTTTGTGGTGCCCACACAAACAGGAGAACACTGTGCATGGATCAAATCCTAAATTCCACTCAGTAATAGGAGACTTGTGCCACCTACATTGGCTTTGTGACTCACCATCAGCACTTTGCCAGCTCTCCTGGCTCTGACACTCTTACTTTCTTTTAAGCATGAAAATAAGGGAAAATGTAAGATCTTTTCAGAGTCTCTGCTTTATTGTTTTATTCCTTCTCCCTGAATTCATTCTGAAAATTGAGAGATCTCCATTTAAATGCTTGTTCAGGCTCTTTCAGTGCATCTTCCAATGCTGTAGTAGAGGCTAATAGTAGACAAGTTCAGGTGAATTTTGGGGTTGGTGAATATATTTTCCAATGAAAGCAGTGAAGGTGAGTGTGTTTTACTTATTTCCTGTCTGACAAAACTCTGGACTGATTCTTCACTAGGGTGGAAAGATTCTTCACTAGAGGAAGAAACTACTCAGATGACTTTGCGTGGAAACTGCTCTCATGGTTTTCATTCTGCTTGCATTTTTGCTCACTTTGGTTGTTACTGCAGTATGTTTTGAGTGAATGAGCTGTTTCACTGGTTTTGATGGGAACATTCTCTGTGTTCTTGTTGCAGGAATTGCTTACCTAGGAGGTGTCTGCAGTGCCAAGAGAAAATGTGTTCTTGCTGAAGACAACGGTCTCAATCTGGCATTCACAATTGCACATGAACTTGGGCACAAGTAAGAACTTGTCCTTCTGTTTCCTTCTTTACTTATGCCACTGCAGGATACCTTTATTTAAAGCCAGACAAGTGCAATTACGAGCGTGGCGTGTTTGTTATGATTTCATAAAGTAGCACATTGATATATAACTTAATTTGCAGGAGGCTTGTGTAAATACCCATTTTAGCACACATAAATCTTTCCAGTTGATCTTCGCCTGTTTTCAGCTCTCTGTTCTGAGTTGCACAAAGAGGCCTCAATCTCTTAAATGATTGACAGTAAAAAGACAAATTCTGCTTTTCTTTACTGTGTAGAACAGGTCCACAAAACCAACATGAGCTTCAAAATCTTTGAACTTGCTAAGTTTTCTCTGAAGTTCAGGTGTCTATGTCAAGGACTTTCATAGTTAAATAGTTTGGTAATGGTTTCATCTCTGCATGTGAAGTAATCTGCTGTGACTGAAGTGGTAAACATCAGTATCTTGGAAATGCCCTTAAGCAGAATTATTTGATCAACAAAAAGAAATCCTATAACTTGATTTATCAGCTCAATCACACTTAAGTAAGACACTTTGAACACACTGGAAAAAGCAGGAAGGAACGTGATAAATCCTAGTCAGACAGAAATTTGCAGAATGACATTATTGGGTACTTTCTGCAGGTGATTTTGGAGACTCTTTAAAGCTGCCTATAAATATCCCATGGGCAGAAGAAAACAAAATTGACTGGAAGAGTCAGCTGCATCCTCGTAGTGCAGATAATGAGTTAACCAAAGGTCAGCTCCACATTCCCTGCTCTCCAGGCCCAGTGTCACTGCACTCACTCATGGCACTGATGAGCTTTTCCCCCTTTCCATTGACATCACTGTGGTTGCAGTGGCACAGTCAGACTGTGGAAGGTACAGAATGAGACCAGGAACAAAGTTATAAGGGGGCAGGCCTGTGCCTGGAGGGTTTTCAAGCACTCCTTCCTTCAGCCTCTCTGGATGTAAGGTGGGAAATCCCACCTTTGTTCCTGTAGTAAGAAGCTGTGCCTGAGTTTTTTCTGCACCCTTCCTGTAGCTCATGTGTCTGGTGTATCTTCCTTTCCTGCTGTAAGAAGTGTTTCACAGCTAAGTCAGAGCCAATGGAGCATGTTCAGGTTCTGGCCAATCTCATTCCATGACAAATAATTACTTTATGGCAATGTATTTCAAAGTTGCATGGAGGATATTTAGGTTACCTACCAAAAATGAATCTCCTGTTCACCCTCCAGTGACACCAAAGGCAGCTGAGCCAAACCGAGGGTGGTTTCAGCAGAAATGAAGGACATTTGGTTTTGGTTTTATTTAGATTGCATGCCAAGAAGTTAAACTGAGCCTAAACTTAATAACAAATTAACCTGTGGGTAGTGCTAAGGGAAATTCAGCACTCATCTTTGGATGGGCCAAGAGCAAGAGGGAAAAATACTTGAGCTGCAGAAAATCCAGCTGTGTGAAAGAGTGAGACTGGTCTGCCCTGGTGTTCGCCAAGTTTCTCAGCAGAGCTGACAAGCTTCCTTCTAATAATGCCTTGCAAAAAAATCCCCATCATAAATAGGGGATGTAATGCTTTCAGATGCAGCTCTCCATCTGTGCAGAAAATTGCAAACTCCATTTTCTTTTCTGAGGGCAATTTTGGTGGCAAGACTGTAATTTTTTTCCTCTGCTGGTTTTCTTTCTTTGCCTTCATCTTGGAAAACTATTTCAAGAGTACTGGAGGGGTGTGGGGGCCTGTAAGGGTCAATTCAGGCACTCAAGGCATCTGGGCAGTGTGGCTCTGGGAGGGCACAGGAGCCAGAAGGGCTCCAGCTGAAGGTTGTAGAAGCTGTTGGGAGGATTTTGATGCCACAAGTGTTTGGGGACATGTTCCAGGTTATCTTACTCCACAAGGAGCTGCAGTTCTCTGTCACACATTAGGGAAAACTCTTCTGCCCCCTCTGCCTTGCCACCAGCAGCATAATCAACCCCCAGAGTTGCCAAATCAAAACAGAGGGGGGGAAATGCCATGTCTGTCACCCCCCAACCTGAGCATCAAAATCAGCCCCCTGTGAGCATCAAAATCAGCCCTCTGTGAGCATCAAAATCAGCCCCCTGTGAGCATCAAAGTCATCCCTCTGTGCTGTCACCCAGCAGTGGCCTGGCTGCTAATTTGAACCTCTGAGCAGTTGACTGGTGCCTTTCAGGAGCCAACAGCAATCTTTTCACTGACCTTGCAAGGTGTCAGGCCTTTTTCTTCTGGTGTTGAACTGCAGTAAGATGCTCTGAGCAGTTCTGTTTCAGCATATCTTGTGCAAATAGAAGAATTCCTTGCAGACTTTACTTAAAAACTCAGAGTTTTTGAGTGAAATGTAAAGTAACCCGTTGCAGACATGAACACAAAGAAGCTGACCCAAGCTTTAAAAATGAAAACCAAGGAGAACTAGGTGCAAGTTTCTTAATTTAAAACAAAATCCAATCAAAACTTACATCCATATTGGCAAAAATAGAAATTTTGGAGAGCCATAATTTTGAGCTTTATTGAAGTCTAATTTCCTTATGAGTGTAGAAAAGCTGAGATTTATTATTCTTTCCTTAAGACTAACAAATGTCTGTGGAGATCACAAGGCCAGTTTGGCATTCACAGATAGTTTCTGATGTGGACTTTGGAAAAAGTGAATGGATTACTAATTGATGTGTCAGATTCCTAATCTGCCACTAATGTCATTTGGACTGACTGCAAAAAACACTATTCCGGACAGCTGCACTGTGAAAACATGGAGGCACCATTAAATAGGTCCATTAGGATGAAATAGTTCCTGTGAAAGTTGAAGGATGAAAGTTCATCTTCAGGTTTAACCTGTGGAATTGCTGCTTGATGATGGGGTGAGAGAACAGGACTTCTGTATTTAAATCCTCAAGTCTGTACTGATAGTTTTGGTCCACGGACACAAAGGGAACATCCATCTCTATTTAGATACAATTTTTTCTAGAGAGGATCCAGGAGAAGAGTCTTGCTGTTACAAAAAGATAACAAGCAGGGAGCCCAGTGAATTTGTACTGAGGCTGCAAATCATAAACTTCTTCCCACACAAGACAGGACCTTGTTCCTTCAGTCAGCTGGGTCAGTAGTGGATGTCTTTTAAAACAGCACATTTGAGTGTAACCACAGTTTGTTGGATTTTATCCAGGGTTTGCTGGGTGGAGTCCTGACCTACACAGAAGGGAAGACTCAGAGATCACAGTGGTCACTGAAATCTTAAAATGTACGAGTCTGAGGTCTTCATATTATAAACATAATATGGGCACTGAGCATTTCTTACTCTCATCTTTCCTCAGAATTGCAGGGCGAGTCCATCAGTAAAAGCTTAAAAGTGCCCCGCTTTTGTCACCAGGATCCTGACTGGTGCTTCCCTCCTCCTCTGCCTCCATGTGTGCACCCGTGTGAGGCTGATCTGAGATTCACACCCCAGAGACCACCCTGAACAACCGACTTGGAGGAAAATAGTGCCACTTCCCCCCCTCCTAGTTCTCTCTTTGCCTACAGCAGTGACTTTGTTACCATTTTCAAGTCCTTCTCCAAAGAAAAAGTCAAGTAAGTTTTTTGAAACAAAAGCTGGGATTCATCCCTGTATCCGTTATCCCTGAATGAAGTGGGGTGGGCTGCAGCCAGTGGTTTTTCAGGACAACAATGCCAGCTTTGTAGCCATCCCTGCTGCTTTCAACAGCCTCAGCTTTCCTGTTGTGGGACGGGGGCAGGCTTGGGTGAGGAGGGAAGATTCCCATTCATGAGCCAGCAGAACCTGGCACTGCCTGGATGGGGAGGGAATAGCCCGAGGTGGTGTGGCTGGGAGCCACGCTGGGGCAGATGCCCTTAGGAAAGGGGATTAAAATCAACTGACAATAAGCAAGGAGCTGGCTCCTGCCAACAGCCTGAAACCACATGGCCTCAAACTTGAAGCTGAAACAGATGAGGACAAAAACGAGTCCAAAGGTAAAAGCCCATAATGCACAAACCAAACAGCTCAGGGCTTGGAATCAGACAAGAGAAGGGTTTGGAACCAGCAGGTTTCTCTCCAGTGTGCTTATTTGCTTTAGATGTTAGGTATTGATAGCTGTAGCTTGGTTAAAATTACTTCAGGGTGCATAATTGTTTGCTGCATGATGAAGTATGGCCTTTGTGGTGTTGTAGGTAAAGGAAAAGCACTCTGGATGTTCCCTTTGTGGCCTGGTATTTGTGCTGATGGACTTGTGAGTAACAGTGGCCTCCCTGATCTGTGTGGTTCTGCACCCAGCAGAGATTCATGCAGATGTGCCAGAATGTGAAAACATTGCTGAGGAGGAATGTTCCTGAGCAGATCCCAGAGGTGCAGAATGATGCCCTGTAAAAATTTACACCAGCAAAGCCCAGTCACTGTGGTGCAGCTGGTCAAGATTCCTGAGATCCAACCAGGAAATTGTTCCCCTTCTCCTGGGCTTCTTTTTCTTTTCTCTGTTTCTCAGAGTTAGTCCCACATTTATCAGGCCTGACCTGAATTTCTGTGGAACATTTTTCTTTGTTGCTGTTGCAGAAATATACCAGTGTGTCCCCAGGTTACTTCATACCTGCCAAATGGCACGAAAACCAACATTACTTAAGTTGTAGAATCAAACATTCAGAAGCACCAAAGTCTCAGTTTCAGGGTTATCCAGACAACTTCAGTTATAACTCTGCTCCCTCTATGCTGCAAATGAGGCCAAACTTCTATTCACAGGGTAGGATTTCAGCATGTAGTTAAAGACTTGACTTTAACACATGCCATAGGCATCTTATTCATTCCTGTGAATTAATATTTTACTGTAAGAGAGAGCTCTTGCAAAGAGATGCCCATCCTGTGTGTCTGTAGGGTGACATCCAGTGATGGATGGCTCAGGGATGTAGCCTGTGGCTGCCAGGATCTGTCCAGAGCCTGGATAAACCTCTCCAGTGGCACTGCTGGCAGTTTGGGTGTAGATCCTGCCTTGTGTTGGGGAGCTGTGGTTCCCTTGGTGCCTTCATAAACCCTGTGTGGCCCTTCTGACCATGCTGAGTGTCAGAACTCACATCTCTGCATTTGGAGTGGTGGAAAATCAAGGTCAGTTGTATCCCAAGGAGCACTGGAGCCAGAGGGAATCCCATGCAGGCTTTATTCAACAAGCTCAGGTATTAATGACTTTGCTGCACCAGTACTTCCTGAATAGCCTGAGAGTTGGATTCAGGCAGTGCCTGCCCCAGCTCTGTTGTCCTGGTGCCAGAATCCCCACTTGAAATCTCACAGGAGGACGTAGCTCTTCCAGTATATTGCAGTCTCAGGGGTACTGGGAGTGACTGGCTGCTGTGTAGACATACCCTGAGGCTGGCCAAAAATGCTGGCAGAGGTCCTTACCCACCCTGGAGTTGCTAATTTTATTTTCTGCCATTTGTGTTGTAAATCTGTTGAGGAATGTCTCTCTCTCCATGTTCCCAGGCTCCCTTTTCGTGCTCCCCTCCTCCCAGGTTTCATTCTTCTTCCACAGATAATTGCAAGCACATTTTCACAGTTAAGTTGCCCTTCTCTGTACAACTCCAAAGGACATAATGGAACATTGCCTATTTCATCATATGTGCTTGTACATCACAGTGGTATGATCTAACCAAAGCAGTTACTTAATAACAGGTTCTGGTTCAGAGAAAGAATAGGTATATCCTAAAATTTCAGGAGATGCTTCTTTCACTTCTGGTAACATGCTGAGGAATCTGTTTTAGATAAAACAGATGATGATGATGATTATTATTATTATTACTATTATTATTATTATCTACCTTAGTATCTTGATAATAACTTTCTGAAAACCATGTCCTAGGTTGGTTAAAAGGAAACAGACATCAAATACAGGTTTAAACATATTTAAAAAAAAAAATCAGTGGAGACTTCTGGCAGCATGAGTGATTTAACCTGGGGAGGAGGTAGTGGTGGAGCAGCACTAAACAGAAAGTGTCTTGGCCCACTGTAAGACAGTACAGGACACCTGAGTAAGTTAATTTGAGTCACAGAAATAGAAGATCCCTGTGGTACTGACCTTGTCTGAGCAGGTTGTTTTTGCAATGGCAGTGGGATCACGCAGAGAAAATTTTTTTAAAAAAAGAAAATTATGTACAAAAATCATATAGAGAAAAAGAATATTAGGGAGGAGAAATGGAGAGGTTTGGTGGTATCATGCTTTGGATAGGCCCTCGGTTTGGTGTTGTTTTTTAGTTTTATGTAAAGCTGCAAGATATTTCCAGCTGCATTTACTGAAACTGCTAATCCTGGCAAGGTGGCAGGGTACCTTCCCTCTATCATGATTATCTGTTTCACCTTTGTACCATCCAAATTTTAAAGTTTATTTACAGCACTGGAATGTAATAACATTGGAACTGGGCGTGGGAATGTCCACGTCCTGTTGCTTTCTGCACGCTGGTGGCAAACATTAGTTCTGGGCAAGGGTTTCCATGGTTTTCCTCTCTGCTTTGTCAAGGATCTCTGTGTAGTCCCTAGGGAAGCAACATTCCCCTGCAGTCCCTCTAATTTCTTTGTTTTTGAGCATCTTGTACAGCTTTACTTCATAAAACTGCACCGAACAAGCGAACGACAGCCATTTAGAAACACAATTTTTGTTTAATCAATAGCTTTGTACCTTTGCCAGCTCTGCCTTTCTTTCTGAAGGCTTACTCTGCTGAGTAAGCCAGGGCTGTGTTAAGTAGCTGGGCCGTAATGATTTGGCAAACCTTGCATCTGCTTCCTGCCATGAGGGTTCTGGTTTCATACTCCACTGCCTTTGCTGGCAGCAGCCTGGTGCACCCAGTGACCCAAAACATGGGGACAGTACAAGTCCCCATTGTGCAGCCTCCCACTGCACACCAGCACAGGAAATATTAGGTTTGTAAGTGCCATTTACCAAATAATAATTTGTTTTTATACAAGGGCAACGATCTAGATGAAATATTTACTTTTCCACTAGCAGTTGGGTTCCAATAGCCTGTAACCCATGCTGCCTGCCTGGCCTGCTGAGTTCAACAGGTTCCAGGTGAAAATGACTTCCCGAGCTGGGGAAGGTGATAAATCCCAGACTGTCACTTGGAAAAGCCTTTGGTAGTAACTCAGCAGCAGTGAAATGTTGTTGCCTCTAAAAATGTGGTTCCCTTTAGCTGTTACGTCAGTGGAAGGCTGTGCTGGGTTGGAATAGGGTTGGCTGCCTCTTGGCCAATAGTTGTGTTGGGAAATATAATTCAGCAAAAAAGAATTTACTGGAGAAATGAAATAAACAGGCTGCTTTGTTCTCAGTGATCCCTTTCCATTTGCAAAATCCTCCCTGTATAGGATGCTGGGCCTTTTTCCATTGCTGGATCCAGCCCAGCAGGGAGTTTGTTGTCTGTGTCTTTACCTGAACCCCAGTTTCCATGAAAAAGAGAATAGCCCACAGTTTGCTGCTTTTGTTTTTGCTTAGGTAAAACAAATCAAAGCAAAAGGAATCTGATCTTAATGGTCTGTTCTGATTTGCTTGAAAAGTTTCCTTCCTGCTGGGCTCTAATTAGCTCAGGGCCTTAAAAATTAGTATTTTTCACTGTACCTTCCTTCTCTGCTCCAAAGCCCACTGGTACACTCATCTCATACAGCACATCTTATCCACATTTGGGACAGTTTGACCTCTCAGAAGTTTCTCACATCCATCCTGTGGTGCTGTTTCTCACCTGCCAGTGACAGTCCAAATCCTGCCTGGCTCTTGCACCTGCTCCCTGCTGGGCTCCTTTCCTCCCACCCTGCTGTTTGCCAGCCTCACTCCGGAGACAGCTGATGAAGTGGCAGCTTTCTAATCTAGCTTTTAAATATTCATTTTAATTGCACACAGTAAAACTAGGCTGCAGGGTAAAGAAATGCTCCCTAGAAACAGTTTGCTTCTTAGTTTAGGTAGTCCCTGTACTTGGGGAAAGTATCTTTCCTTCAAAGGAAAAGCACAGCTTCCTTTTTTCCTCCTGAAAACACAACCACCAGCACTTTTCAATGGGTGAATTCTTTCCTGTCTGGTTCCTCCTTTACCTCAAGTAGAGCTGTTTGCTGTGTAACTTGGGACAGATTTAGTCCAAGAAGGCAGAGCTCTTCCTTAATATCCATCATGAGTCACCATGGTCAGAAGTGGTCAAATTTTGATAAAAGTGCATATTGCCTGCATTTAGTAGCTTTAAAGAAATGCTGCAAACTGTATTTTCCTACAGGAGCATTATAATAATGACTTTGTCATCAGCTTTCCTGCCTGTGTGCACAAACATCACTTCCCATCTCTTCATTTGAAGTATCACCACCATTATATATATTTTACCTCTTTCTCCATTATTTCACTGTTATTGACACATTTCCAATATTAATCCAGATATGATCCTGATGGTTTTCTCCAGTCAAAGAAAAAAGCCAACTTGTTTGCTTAGGAAAATATACTCATATTTTCTTTTTACACTTTAAGTACTACCCTCCATACATGCAGCTCCTTATGAGCTGTTTATGGTGTGTATTGAAGTAACCTTACCAGGTTTGCCAAATGTGTGATTGCAGGAGCCCCACTGAGCACAAGGAGCAGAATAACCTGAGAAAAGCTCATGCACATCTCAAGAAAGCTGTCACCAATTAAATGACACGCACCCTGCACCTCTTATCAGCTAGAGACCCTCTAAAACAGTATCTTCTTATGAAAATAACAGACTTTTTCTTTGTCTGTAATTTGTCTTCACATTAACATGTTCAAGCCAAAGTTATTCAAAGCAAGTGTGTCTTTTCAAGTCGCTTTTTACTTTCCTTATGTTGCTTCCTTAGAGAATATGAAAGCAAACCTGACTTTATTAGCACTGAGGTTTGTAGGCAATCAGGCACACCCACTACCCAAAGAATTTCACTTCAGTATTGGTCTGAACATATCATTTCCAAATTGCTTTGATACCAAGCCATAATTTGCAACATTCCTGTTTGATATCGAGTCTCTCCCTGCTGATAAAATGAGTGAAACTGAGATAACTTGCTGAACTTCTACAATCATTTACAAGCAGCCAAGGCCAGGTGATTCTGGTATTATGAATTATTTTACCAGCTGAACCACTATGAAAAACCCCAGGAGCTTAGGGAGCTGATGTTTGGAAGTGCCACTGTTGGAAACAAAATTTTAGAATTGGGTCATGCATTTCCTGTGCAGCTTTTTTCCTAGTCAGTTCTGGTGGGTTTTTTTCTCATTTTTGGAAGCAAAAGCGAGCCCAGAGGTTTGTTACTGTCCACTGCAGTCACCTGTTGTGCTGGTGAATCAATGAAGAGGGTCACATCAGGATGGATTTCTTCTTGCACTGGATCTGTGAGCCTGCAGTGATTGACAAGGCGGACCAAGAAAGAGGATGAAAAATATTCCTGTGAGAAGGACTTCTGCTGCTCTGAGAGCCATAAAACACATACCCATTGCCTTGCCTGGGGACTGCAGAACACTTGATGCTGGTAGAATTTATATATTTCATTTACTTCACCCCTTTTTGTCTTTTGATGTTGTCCATCTCCTCCTTCCCAGCTCCAGGAGTGGAGAATTCATCTCCCAGTGTGGGGAAGGCAGCCAGCATTCCTGACTCCTACAGTGCATTCCCCAGGCTGTCCCACTTCCCTGTGGGTGGCTTCCTGATGGGGCAGGGTGTGGGACATCTGGGTTACTTGTGTTGCACGTATTTGGCAAATATTCCACACCATCTCTCCCCTCTCCTTGCTTTTCTTTGAAGGGTGTCTTGTGTTGTAGCTCTGCATTCAGGTTTGGCACTCGGTCATTTAATGCAGTTGACTGGAGGCTTTCAGTGGTTTCACAGGAGTCTTGGAAAAGTGATTGCACACAGAGCTTCCCCTGGGGTTTCTGACACTGTGAGTGACAGGGCCGTCAGTGCTCACTGAGCTTTTGTCTCTCTTCCCTCGTGGGTGGGAAATCCCACCCAGCTATCCCAGGGTTTGGTCTTTTTTCCACCCTACAATTTATATTCCCTTTTCATCTTCTGAGGAAATGCACGTCACATTTTCGGAGGTCTCGTTCTCACCCACTTCAGGCAGTGCTGAAAGCAAACAGCTTGTTACCCTTCAGCTTGTTCCTTCTGCTGTGCCCTGGGGTGCTTTCCAAAAACAGGGAGCTACAGATGGAGCACAGCAGCCTCTCTGCAATGAGCAGTCCTTTTCTGCCCACCACTGGTTCATTCATAGTCATTGTGCTCCTTCTGCAACAGCTCTCTGTGTTCTGAAACCAGATTGAAGCAAGTGAGAAAGAAAGAATTTTGTATGTCCAAGAAGTGGATTTAATCACTTGGAGGGCGAGGAAACAGCTTAGTGCAAACATTTTCGTGGAGACATCCTCAGATAAATTTATTCTTACTTTAGGGTCGCAGCTCAGCTGTGATCATGACAAACAGCCAGTGTGAGACAAGTGATTCCCGTAGAGAGTCACTGATCCATGTTGTGCAGTGAGTGTTTTTGGGTATATTTATATCCAGCTCTTCAACAGGGATTGACTGAAGGAATTAAAGCAATCCTTGACTCCTGCTCATGCTGTTGTGTCAGAAATCTGCTGTGTGTTGTGGGCAGGTATGAAAGAATGTGTGAGGGTGTAGAAATGCTCAGGATGTGGTTGCATGCCTGCATGGAGATGGGATAGAGCTTTAAGGAAGGAGACAGGAAAAATTCATGTAAGATGCTAAATGGACCTTGGAAAGGAGGGAATATTGACATCAGAAGGCAGAAGGGTGTTTTCCTGAGGTAATGCTACCTCTTCAGTGCTAAGTATATATATTGACCAACATTAGCATTTTGTAGGACTTTGTATTTGGTGGAGCACTCCTTTTTCTGCCCCTGTAGCCTCAGAACCTGCCAGCTCTTAGAAGAAACTGGGAGTCTTTTTTCAAGAAAAAGTTGATATGCCAGGACCACATCCTAGAAGTCAGAAGCAGTGGAGGGAGGCCCTTGGAATGGTGAATGTTCAGTTGCTTTGCAGCTGGGTTCCTTCATCTCACTAAAGGTGCTGGACTGTGTCAGGCAATGTCTGCCCTGCTGTGAATCACCCACTGTGAAACAGCAAGGGCTGCTCAGAGAGAATCCCATGAGCAAATGGCTGCTGGAGAAAGGAGTCACTAATGTCAGCTTGTGATGTTGCTGGGGAGAGGATCCTAAGAGGATCTTAAGATGATTCACCCTGTTCTTCATGGCCTTGGTCAGGCTTCGATCAAACCATATAAAGGTCTGGTGTTTATACCAGTGAGCTTTTGAGTGCGAGGCCACAGTGGATGTGCCTACTGTGTCACTCCTGTGCTGTCTGTCCCTGCCATGTCCCTTATCTGCTGTCTGTCCCTGCCATGTCACTCATGTGCCTCCTGTCCCTGCCATATCAGTCTTGTGTTTACTGTCCCTGCCATGTCACTCTCATGTGCTCTTTGTCCCTTGCAGCACAAGCTCATACTTTGCTGCCTTGCAGATTCCAAGCTCTTCCAAAAGAGCTAATTCTTTTTAAATGAAAACCATATCATAAAGGGCTGGATCTGTCATGCAGCTGAATAAACCACAGCTTTCCACACTGTTATTCACCATAGGCGTTCGTGTGTTCTCACTCGCTGTTGTTGACTTCTTGGCTGCTTGATGAGTAGATAACCATATAAAATATCTGGTTACTTCATTATTGGAGAGTGACATAAACTTGGTTATGAAAACAAGAGTCCAGTAGTCATGGCTCCCTTTAAATGTTGTCTTTCCTGATTAAAAAAACCCCAAAAGTACAGCACCCATCCTGAACACTGCTGTTCTAGATAACGCTGTGTACACAAGGACCAGTCTCAGTTACGTTAAATGCTTTAAGTAGGATCATCTCCCTCTCTTCATCACAGCTCCCCAAAGTGTTCCTGACAGTTTCTGGAATAGTCAAAGCATATTTAAAAAACAGTGTTTGCATGTTTGAAAAGCAAGGGGTGAAAAAGTCTGCTTTCCATTAAGCCAACAGCCTCAGTGGCCACTGGTTTTGTAAGAAGGTTGCACAAGATGTTTCCTTGCCTCCTCCCTCAGTGAGAGTTCATCTCACCTCGTCATTTTCCCAGGATTTGTTAGTTTGTCCAAGCTTCCCTTGGCCCCTTCTGACATCTCTGGCTGCCTCTGCCTCTCTTAGAGGCATCACCTTCCTGGGTCACCCTCTCAAAGTCACTGTCCTCACTTTGCACTGCAGCTCCTATTACAATTCCAGCTCAAATGAGCACTCCCACTTCACTCCTTCCTCTGTTACACCTTTATTCTCAACTGGATGGAAACCTCAAAACTTGCAAGATGATCAGCATTTTATATTGCAGTGTTAAACATGTTGAACCAGTTCAGAAGTAGGCATCTTTCCAGTGATGCAGCTTCAATTTCAAATGTTAATAAAAATTCCTAACATTGAACTCAGTTTGGGAGTGGATAGCTCACAGGCTGGATGATGGGGGGTGCTGTCTCCCACTCCTGGTTCAAACCCAGCCCCAGGCAGGAGCTGTTAAGAACTGTTGATGTACATCCTCTGCTTAGTGACCTGTTTGGATTTGAGTTTAATGGCCATGTTTAATGTTCTCAGCTGCCAGTCACACACCCTGTGTAACCTCCTTCCATACCAGCATCTTCCTTTGTGGTTGACATTGGATGCACTGCAGAGATGGGATTCCCTTCTCAAACCTTCACTGAGACCTGGTAGGAGGTGGGAAGGGGAGAAATTTTGTTCTTCATATGGAAAAACAGGTGGCATTTGTGCATGTCTAAATAATTGTCCTTCTGTGGGATACTGTCATCCTGCCCACATTGACATGCCAGAGCAGATAAATTACAGCTCCCCTTCTCCTTTACCTCTCCCACTCTGTGAGGATGTTGTTCAGTCTGACTTCCTTTTGCATTTATTTTTCTCCAGTGGGCTTTAGAAAGAAATCTTATGCTTAGTGCTGCCTCTGCATTTAATGCTGGATTACTTGTGGGTGAGTCAGGGCAAGCTGGGTCACAGGGAATGACTTCTCTCATATTCTCTTCTGAGGTCAGTGGTGCAAGGCTGGTACACTGCCTAGCTCATTGCAATGTTGCCTTGCAGAAACAAGGCCTTTAGGAGAACATCTGCAGGGTAAGGCATGTCACAGGTAGAGAAAACATGCTGTCCAGCAATCAAGTATCAGCCAAAAATGTAAAAACCTTACACTGAACTTTTCACTTGGAGCATGAGATGTCTCTGCCTTCTCCTGTCCCCCCTGTATTTGGGATACAGCTGTAATGGGCTCTTTGCTCAATTCTCTGAGGCCATGTTGGTCTGCAGGGCTGGCCCCAAGGAGCTCTTCCTATTTAATGTGTTGCTGAGCTTACACAGTTACAGCTCTGTGTGACTTGGTTCTTTGGAAAGACTCCTTTGGATTTCTGTCTGTGGGAGTGGGAGACAGCCTGCTGTCCTCATTTCCTTCTTGGCAGCTGGACATCCTCCCTGCCCTTTGGAGAAGTGGTGGCTGAGGTAAGTGCAGTCGTGTGGAGAGCAATCACTTGTTTGTCAGGCATGTTTCATAAGCAGCTGGGGTGACAGCCAGGACACCTTGGGTAGCCTTGATAGCCATGAGCTTCTAAAGTGATCCAGCATTTGACTCACGCTGAATTATTTGCAGGCAAATGGAATGGTTTGACTTTTCAGAGGGAGGTGATGGAGATGGTCTTAATTCGGGACATTTCCACTTCTGGGTGTCCTTTTTTCAGGCTTCCCTTCTTTGCATTTCTCTCTTTCAGTTGCTTCCCTTTTTCTGAAGAAAAGCACTGCTGCTGGTTGTGGTATTTTCTATCAAACTTACCTCTTGTCCCAACTTCATATGTCCCTGCTAAGGGAGAGTGAATGACAACAGTCCTGGGCATTTCTCCTGTGGTCTCTTACCAGCCAAAGTTTCAGCTGTTGAAAAGATTTTAAGCATCTCCTAAATCAGTTTGGTTTTTTGGGGTTTTTTTTTGTTTTTTTTTAATTCCCTTGGCATTATCCTCTAAGTCAGATTTGGGTTTTTTATTGAGGATCATAGCGGTTCTGGTGACGATTTGTGTACATGCCCTCAAGAACCCTGAGGTGCAGCAGTGCACTGGATGCAGCAGGAGGCTTTCCACAGGCTTTGGTGCACTTTGGCTTGGGCTTGCAAAGAATAACAGGAAACACTGGAAAAAGCACCAAGGGTAAACAGAGCAGTTTAGTTACATTAACTGTCTAGAGGAGAAACTCCACTAATGACCCAAACAAGGCAAGTGCATTCGTTCAGCATTGCTGTGGGAAAACAGAGGGCTGATAATTGAGTTTAGCTTAAAAGAGTTACACAAGAAATTGGCCAGCTCAGGCCCAGAGTGTAATTCTGGCATCCTGACCCAGTTCTGATTGCTGCACAGGCTTCAGGGAGGCCAGAGCTCCCAGAGGCTGCATGGTATTTTTTATTCACAGCAGTGCTGCTTTAAAGCCTTTCTCTGACAAAAAACTGCATCAAAGAGATCTGTTGTTGCTGCCTCCCTGTGACTCCTGATCAGATTTGCCTTGCTGTGATTGTGTTAACAGTCAGGACTCAAACTGGTCAGTCAGTTTGTTTCTGGCCTCACACATGATGGGCAACAGTAAATGTGCTGCAGGACTCCTCCAGTGAGGCCCTGGTGTGTTTGACTGTAAGCAATGCATTATTTATATTAGGAAAGAAGCTGGAGTGTGAAACCAGAGTCTCAGGGTGCTAACTCTGTGTAAACACTGAATGAAAGGAGTTGAAGAGCTGAAGGACAGTCGGAGCTGTCCTTGCTTGCCTTTGTGGAATCTCATTGTCTTCAGGAGGAGAATGTGATGAACTGAAAGGCTGAAGTTTCCCATGGAGTTAGGATGGAGGAGTGACTGTAGTAGTAACAGCACAAAGGGAAACTGAGTCCTGCTCATCCCTAATGGCTCTGCTGGCTTTGGAAAGGGTAACAGGCAGCATCTGTTTGTGGCTTTTGATAAAATGGACATTTATGTCTCAGGGAGCACAGAGGGCAGTGGGTTTGCAGGGCAGTGCAGTGTCATTTTAACATTGCTACTTCTAATCTAAGAGTTTTTCTTATCAACTCTTTGTTCAAGATCAGGTTATGTAAGAATAGAACTTCCCAGGGCAGAATATTTCAAGAGACTGATTACCTACTACTAATACCACGTGATTTCTGAATAGCAGGTAAGATTAGATGGTAACAAATGAAATGTAAACTATTGATTCAGTTTGCACTAGTGTTTAGTACAAACACACACTGCTCTGTCCCATTTATTTCTGTTAAAAGGAGGGAGACTATTCATTAGTGAAAAGAACCAGCATGGCATTGCATTTACTACGTGTTTAGGAAAACCTGGTCCCTTTGATGTAGCTGGAGACCCTTGAACTTCAGAAAAGAATGTGTTAGCATGCTAGGGGATGCCTTAGTCCTGCAGGTCATTTAATCATTTTCTCAAGTGAGTCATTGTAAGGTAAAGTAGATGCTGAGAAAAGTTCTGCATGGCCAATTAAAACAGGTTCCAAAGGTGTTGCTGGTTTCATTCTACCAGAAACTCATCACTGAGAGGCCAGGGGGGGTTGCCTGTGTACCTTGAGGCCAGATCTCAACCTATTATAAGTTGGCAAAGCTCTTTTGCTTTATACCCGTAAAGGTATTCCTTTCAGACTCAATTCCTTTATGCTTTTGACTTTTAAAAGTATTTCTGTGGAGAAAATAGGAATGATTCAGAAATGGGTAGATTTCCACACATCCAATTTAAGAATTGAAAGAATTTCAGAAGAGGCCTGTAAATAACTCGATGTGTGAGTTTTGATTCATTCTTTATAGGTAATATATTTTCTGCCTCAAAACCCCTGCAAAATAAAACTGAGTAAAGACTGGCAGCCTCAAGCATTTGTCCTAGGCAAGACATCTTCCATGAGATCAGGTTTAAAATCAAGTTAAGGACAGGAATATACTGATTAATAAGTGCTACCGCTGTTTTTTTGCCAACAAATTCTCACTTACAACATATTTGACAAAAAAGAATTGAAGCTAATCAGAAAGCTAAAGCATTTCTTAATTAACAACACTAGACCAAAGACTAGTCTTTTCTGGAAGGGATAAAATCAGGGATCCTAAAGCACTTGGAAAGTCAGGAAGGTGATTTGTTTTCAGTCTTTTGAGGTGGAACAGCTGATGTGCTGATCAAGAGACCATTCAGGAAGCTGCCAGAACAGGAGGGCTGCCAGATCCCATCCCACAGAAACAGCAGAAACCCAAAAATGACCCATCTTTGAGTCCCAGCACTGTGGCAGTCACAAGGCAGACAAGCTGCAAGAAATCCTGGAAACCAGGCTGGTCTCCCTTAGAAAAGTTAACAGAATTGCTGCATGCCCACGAGCCTTCTAAAGTGATATTTTGGGGCAAACTTTGTTCTGGAAGATTCCTGACAAGCTCACATCTCTTGCTTCATGGCACTGAGCCCTTTTAGGAGCACAATCTTTAGATGGGCTTCTTTGCATTGGAGAAATACTGCTGGAACTTTCATCCTAGCATGTGAGGAGTTTTCTCTGTGTGCAGAAACAACATGGGTAAAATACTTGGAGTGAAACCCAGGCTCCATTGAAGTCAATGGCAAAACTCCCATTTACTTCAGTGGAGCAGGAATTTCACTCTTTACTGTTTTGAAGTTAGAGTTACTAATAGACTGTTAAATTATTCCTGCATGCATCAAACAAAATGTGCATTGATGTTAATGTTTCTGCAGTGTTCAAAACCCACAAAGGTTTAAAAACAAGATTAACTATGAACTTCTGAGTCTAAAAATTATATTAAATGTAGTTTTGCTCGAAATAATAATAATAATGTCCCTGGAGATAAACCTAAAATAATAGACTCCACCATATAATCTTCACTGTAAGCTAAAAATAGCAGAGATGGTGGTTTAATCTAAGCCATAATTATCAAAGTGCTGAAGTGGGTTTTGGTTCATTGCAACTAGAAATGGATGTCGTGTTTGGGCTCTGAACAGTGGAGTCCCAGGACTGGGGAGAAGCAAAGCCAAGAGCACAGTCAGAAACCAAACAGGAGCCTCAGATTTGTAGGGAAATAGCATGGATTAAACAGTGCATATTTAAAGGGACTGCTCCTGGCTTGCTCCAGCCAGCCAGCTGGAGACCCTGTGAGTTCTGTGTTTTCAGCCCCAGATTGGTGATGTTTTGCTAGAAAATGACACTGGCCACAGAAGGTACCTTTCTTCTGAAAGTTGTTTTCCATTTCACCTTGGAATTGATGGAGGAATGTTCCTGTTTCAAAGAGCTATTAATTACTCTGTATGATTCTGAAAAAGGGGTTTAATGTTCATTTTGAAGCAGGATGGAAAATGCTTAACTCACTTTCACTGCCAGGTGGGTTGGTGTCATGGGCTGAGTGTAGGACTGAGTGTAGCAGGTGACCTTGGTCACACCATTTCCCTGTTCACAAAGTTTTACCTGCAGCAGAGGAGTCTCACCTTCCTATAGTGGCAGCAGGGATTTATAACGAACCTGGAGCTGCTGTAGCAGCCTAATGTTCAACACTCCCCAAATGATAGGAGGGTCCTGAGGGAGAAGTTGGATGGAGGTTGAAGTAACACGTTTCTGTTTCTGAGTACTTTTGGAAATCCTCACTGAATGTGTTTGAATTCTTCTATGTATTTATACAAGACAATCTGCTGTTTGCTTAGATGGTTTGTTTTGCTGAGTGTGTCACATTCTGTCCTTGCTGAGATGGGCATGAGGCAGTCTTGGTGCTTATTTGGACAGTGCTTACAGAAATGGGGCTTGGCTTTGCCTCAGGCTCCAGTCTAAACACTGCTCTTACAGAGTCAGAGGCTAACTGAGGTTGGAAGGGCCACTGGAGATCATCTGATCCAACCCACCACTCAAAAAAAGATCAGCCTCAAAGTTAGGTGATTGTACAATACCACTAATTTAGAAAAATAACAGTATATTTCCTAACAGTATATTCCAATCTCACACTGATGTAAGAACAAAATAGGCCTGTCTCTAGATCATTCTCTCAGTGTGATTGTAGGGATCCTGTCCACTAGATTTGGGGAAGCAATCCAAAATTTTCAGTAAATTTTCCAGCAGACACCCTTCTCTGAGCTACATCACTTCTCCAGGTTCACTTCTCATAAACCATGGGACGAAAGTCCATAAGAGGCACATTTAAAATTTTCAAATACACAAATACCAAACACTTTGTGAAATTAAGGCAATGGATAAATTGAAGGAACCTCGAGTTTGTTTATTTAACAGGTGCCCAGGGCAGTGCATGACTGTGTGTTGTATGTGCAGCCAGTTGTCCAGCTGTTAATTCTGAGAGTGTCATTGCTGAGGGCAGTGGGAAATGAGAAACCCACATCATAACTTGAGAGTTTTTTTCTCTTGTATTGTTCTAATCCAACAGCATGGGGATGAGCCACGATGATGATCATCAACCCTGTGCTGGGAGGTCTCACATTATGTCTGGAGAATGGGTGAAGGGCAGGAACCCAAGTGACCTTTCCTGGTCTTCGTGCAGCCGAGACGACCTCGAAAACTTCCTAAAGTAAGGATTGTGCTGAGTGTCAAAAATCCTACCAGGCAAGAATCCACTTTGTTGCTTTAAAGTGCAAGTATTAACAATTTTCCTTTTAAAGAAGTGTACGTGTGTCATTAGTTTGTGCAAATTTGAATCTGTCTCCACTGCAATATCCCCTTGAAACTGAGGATTGAAGAGAGGCAGCAGAATTATGAGCAGTTGTCAATGTGCTGATAACAGCTTAAAAAAAAAAATCCCATATCACCTTCTTTTTACAGAAAATGCCTTTCAGTTTTGCAAGGACAGAAATCTGTGTGTAGGTGGCCTGCAGAAATCTCTGCTTAAAGATGCTGCAGCTTTATGCTGTGGCTTTTACTGTCTTGTTATTAAATAGCTTTTATTTTATTGAAACTTGACTTTGCCTGGAGGTAATTCTGGTGTGTTTTCTCCCTGCTCAGTGAGTGTTGGTCTAAAACGGTTCACTATAAACTTCTTTGCCACTGCATCCATGTTTCAGCTCATCATATTCAATTGTTCAGGAAGGATTTCTGTCCTGCTGCTTGTTAAATCTCATGTACAGGAAGCACTGGAATTGTCTGAGCAATTCTAGTCTTAAACCTACAGTGCAGCTCTGTCAAACAGTGCCTGGCACAGTGTTTTGTGCTAGGAGTGGGTTCAGCATGGAAAATTTCCCACTCTGGGGTTTAGAGGTGGGAAAGAAAAGAAAATAATGAAAGAAAATGGGATATTTACTGCCACATTAAAGGCATTAATTAGAAAGGGAAGTTGCATCTGAACTCATCTGGTTGTGTCTGGCCCTTGATATGACAGTGATATTCCCATTTGTAAAAGATTGTTGTGAAGGCAAAGAGAAAAATCTTCCCTTTATGCCTGTGATGGATAAGAAAAAAGGGCTCAGAATTCAGCTGGGGGGATTGAGGTGAGACACGATGAAAGACTTTCTAGCTGTCGTTTCAGGGCTAGTGAAGCTTTGGGCTGGATTGCCTGAGGGCCAGGTTGAGTATTTGTCAGATTTCTAGGAACAGTTTAGACAAATGTTTAACCCAGAATGTTGTGAATGTCGTTTGTCCTGCCTTGAGGCCTGGGGCCACGCATGAGTTCCCAAGTCCCCTTCTATCCATAGTTCTCAGCGATTTAGAAGACTTCATGGAAACCCCATTTCACCCCTGTTAAAGAGAGGACAGCAGCTCCTCTGTAGCAGCGATCTAACCCTGCAGTTCAGAGGTGCTTTTCCTAAAGGGCGTTTTTCCTTCCTGCCCAGGTCCAAGGTGAGCACCTGTCTGCTGGTGACAGATCCCCGGAGCCAATATTCCGTGCGCCTCCCTCACAAGCTGCCAGGGATGCACTACAGCGCCGACGAGCAGTGCCAGATCCTTTTTGGCA
This sequence comes from Hylia prasina, assembly GCA_013397195.1. Taxonomy (NCBI): domain Eukaryota; kingdom Metazoa; phylum Chordata; class Aves; order Passeriformes; family Sylviidae; genus Hylia; species Hylia prasina. The sequence continues at coordinate 588,144 of VYXD01005461.1, forward strand.
CCAATGCCACCTTCTGTAAGGATATGGAGGTAAGAGCTCGTGGGTTGTAGCTGGAAACAAGGTGGGAAGTGGAAATAAAGCTGCCAAGCCCTGAGGAGGAGAAAAGGAGTCTGTGTTTCCCTCAGTTTCAGCGCTGCTGGTGGAAAATCAAGCGGCCGTGTCAGCAGCTCCTGCTTAGGCCTCATCCTTCTTTCCCCACACTGCCCTTGGTAATCTCCCAGAGCAGAATCAGAAAAACTGGTGTTTGCAGTTTGTTCCCTTTTGTTTTGCTGAAATGCTCTGTAGAGATTGTTTTCCTGGAAGTTCAGCTGAGGTGAAAGTCTCTCCTCACAAGAGTGTTTGGCTACTTCCACAGAGTCAGCTTAGGTGGCTGGCTGGGTGTTTCACAGGCTTCACCTTCAGACCACTGAAGTGTTCTTAAACTCTTAACTGTGCTGAGGAAATATTGATGTCTGCTTGTTTCATGAGGCCTCACAGAATTCTGTGCAGAATCCTGTGTGTTTTCTAAGCCACACAATGTTTAATCAGGATTTAGGTGCAGCGTGGCTTGCATCACGGCTTGGTTGGCAAAATGGAAAGATTGATTGTTGCTGTCTCTAGAAGTGTAGTTTGTATTTGAGATGAAGCTGTTGGACTCATCCTCTGGAATTTAGACAGCCAAACTTTTCATAAGGTCTTACACATAATCAGATCTTTTAATTCTGAGGAGATCTATTCCCTGCTATAGACAGGGAGTGGGGTAGTGCCCGTTTCCAGTGTGGCCTTGGAGATATCAAAAAAAAAAGTCATGAAGCTGTGTTGGGTTACCAGCAGCCTCTCCTGTACAGACAGGCAAGAAGCAGACATGTTTCTTGCTTTTAATAACTGGCCATTTGTAATTTTAATTGTCCCTCATTCCCATTCTGAACAAGCTTGGGATCTTAAATCAGTGTTAAGAAAAAAAAAAAAATAATCAGAAGTAACCGAGGTTTCTAAGTGCCAAATTACTAAAACTGTTGAACATGTGCAAGTCCTGGGAAAATGCTCTTAGTTTCACATTAGCTGTTTTATTTATCTTGGACTTGGAAACTAGCTAATATAAAACAATAGGAAAAGATTCTGGATAGGTTGTATTTCCCAGCTCCATCAAGAAAATGCAGACCACCAGGACTACTGTACTGGAAGCAAAGTGTTAGAATATAGGTCTGTAAAGAAAACCTCAGATCTACCCAGCATGACTCAAGTTCTTCCACTTGTGTGGGTGTCACCCAGCTGGACTGCTCTTGGAAGAGATTTTTGCTATTTCCCTTGTTGTGATAAAAAACCATTTTGTTTCTGGATATTCCAGTGCCTGATGAGAATGTCAGCCCGCTGGTAGGTGGTCAGCATTTCTCACACAGGAGCTGCATGTCCAGTCTGGAATTGCTTCAGGGACTTGCTGCTTGCCAGAATAATGTGCCAAGAGGCACCATTCTCTGCAAGATACAGACAGCAGGTGTTGGTGTCTCCCAAGATTTTTTCACCAGTCTAATTATTTGACACTTTAGAACACAATGAAAAATGTGCTCTTTTTCTGCCTCTCTCCTTTCTCCCGAAAAAAAAGCATATTTTGTGAGGGCATTAGTGCTCCCTAATGAAAAGCCTGGTAGAACTTCAGCAGATTAAACAAATTTGCAGTCCCTTATTTAGAATTATTCCTGTTGCAGATGTGCATTAAGAATTAGCATTCACCCTGTGAAGTTCTGGATCAGTTATGTCACATGCCATTAATTTAAGCAAATATTTACATCCTGTTATGCTACTCTGAACTGGTGTTTGATGGCAAGGAAAGGAAATTCTTTAGAGGAAATGGTCACTTCTGATTTTTAAACCTCTGAAGTTTGTGTTCTTTTCACCTTTGTTATTCCTCAGGCCTCATCTGCAGAATACTTGTATCATAAGTCTCAAAGCTGTCTACAAAAATATGAACCAAAAAAAAAACTTGGCACTGGTCACTGGCATTAGCTGTAGAAATTATTGGCAAATACAGCTGTCTCCTCTTTTAGCCAATGGTAATGTGGTATTTTTAATTCAATAAAGTATTAAAAAAATCCAAATGTAAAAGCAATAAACATTTGACAGTAAATATTTGTTACGAAAAGGAAATAAACTTCAGGAAATGAGCCTGCTCAAACTTTTTATGATTACATGTGTCTGCTGCCTATTTTCTTATATAATAAAAGAGTTACATTACAATATTTCTTTGGAGATAGTTGAGCTACATAATTATATCAGGCAAACTAGAGGCCCTATATTCAAAAATTCCGTGCAATTCGGTTTAGAGCAAACTTCAGAGGTTAGATGATTCCAAAATTTCAACATTTTTGAGAAACTGCAGAAAATTTCTGTGCAGTAAGCTCTCTCCTTTAATAGCATCAAACCCAATTATTTTAAGGAATGGGATCTTTGGTTTCACAGAGTCAGGTCCATCAGTGCTTGGCAGTGGCTTGGCCTCTGACACCAGTCCAACAAGATAGTTAATCCTTGAATATTCACCCTTATCGGAATATTTGAGATTCTGTCCCCAAAATTCTTCTTCCATTTTGTTTTTAAGGATAACTCAGATGCCTTAGAACAACAAAACTGTGGCTCAGGTTTATAAGTTTGCCAAACCAGCTGTCCTGCAGCTATTCTGCTCCAAAGTTACAGAACAGAAATTAAAACATATGAGGAAGGCTCAGCTTTACATACACCAAACCTCGACATTCCTTTCTCCTTTCCTTCTACATTTTAATATACTGAAAAATGAATTTATGATAGTCAGATGATCCATAGTCTGTTGTAATCTATGACCTCCAAGAGGTATAATTCAGGATCTGGTTCTGTAACGTCAGTGTTGGCTAAGATTTTCTAGTGCATGTCACCTCTTTAAGGAGCTGTGAATTAAGCTTTTAGTTCCTGTTAGGACAGGGGAAGTGTCCAAGGCCAGGCTGGACAAGGCTTGGAGCACCCTGGGATAGTGGAAGGTGGGAAGGTGGAAATTCCAACCCCATAGCAGGGGGTCGGAACTGGATGAACTTTAAGGTCCCTTCCAACCCAAACCATTCTATGGTTCTGTGATTTCACGTGTGTTAATGAACCTCTGAAGACCCTTCAGTAGAACCCCTTTCATATCCAAGTTAGAGAGTTTTCTCCTGGAATATGCAAAGGGAACAAACAAAGTGCTTTCCCATGGTGGTTTCTGTTCATCTTTCCCATTGCAGCATCAGGCATTGCCTGATCCATGCAAGTGCTTATCCAGCAGGATGCACAGGTGTGCTCTGCCATGCCAGGCATGGTGCCTGTCTCCAGCTGGGAAGCTGCTCAGTGTTGGGAGAGCTTTGGCCCACCTAAGAGGTTACACAGTGGCCTTTGAGGCAGACAAGTTGCTTTTAGCAGAAATTCAATGGATGAGTGTGTCATTTTCAAGCTCTGAGCAGCATCATGATAGCTGCAGGAAGAGCTGGGCAGAAATGCACCTCTGGCACTGCACAGGGCCTTATCAGTGCACCCCAAGCACAGAGATCCTGGGGGGCTCTGGCTGCTGAATGCTGAGGTGAGTCCAGGGCTAGCATGGGAGCAGTTGTGCAAATTACAGGCAATTCAACCTGTCTGACCTCTGTCCTTCAGCTCCACACTGGGCTATGAATCAACTATTGTGAATTCATTTGACCCCTCCGAGGGAGGGAGCAGAGAACTTCAACCCCAGCCAGGCAATGATGCCTCGAGAGCAGGAGTTAACCCTTTGCTGTCCCTGTGTTCATTCCAAGAGGAATAGAATGGGTGCTTTCTGCTGAATCTCTCAGGGAGCAGAGATGGTGTTTCTCCCCCAGAAATTCATCAAAACACATTTGAAACTTCGCATGGAAACATTCTTTGTGTTTAATCTTTATTTTTCAGGCTGGCACGCCTACCAACAGAGGCTTTTGCACTGAAATCACATTTATGGAGGGAAAAAAAAAGTGATTTCTATCTCATGTATCCATTTGGCTTTTTGTTGTATAAGCCTTTTGGCTTATTTATTATTAACACATTTTTGCGGGTTTTTACATAACCGTTATCATCCAGCATTGTTTTGAGTCAAAACTGAGGCTGGAGTGGCACTTGGAAGGAGATTAGCATTGCTATAAAGAGATTTTTTTTCTGACAAGGGACACTTGTCAACTCAGCTGTAGCTGGGAATGTGAATTTTGACATAGCACTGTTTTTAGAAATACTAAACCAGCTAGAATTGGCTCTGCTGTTTTTCTTAGGTTCAGGTTGTTTTTTAACAAATGTAGGTATTTTCCAATACCTACAAGCTACAGGGCAAAGTTGATTGCAAGCCAAGGGAGACAAAGTAGATTTCTTGGCTAATATGGAAAAGGAGAGGAAGCAAAAAAACAAAGTAAAGAAAAACCAGCAATTGTGATGATCGAGTGGATTTTGTGTACCCTTCAGTTTGCATATTTGATGGTGTGGTGCTGAGTATAATTCAGCAATTGTTGGTCTTTCTGTGGCCTTGATCCTGCAAAGAGACTCTGGAGTGGCCTTTTGGGCTCTGTGCATGGGAATCAATGAGCCTCTGTTTGCCTTTTCTCTGCAGGGCCATTTGTGAGATGCAGACCATGATAGTGAGCCCTATTATTTAGTAATGTATAGAATATTTACAAGAAAGTGGTAATTAGATTGAAAACTGGTTTATCCTGAGAATAATAGGTTGCATTGTCATTTTCTGTACAACCAGGGACTTTGGCTACACAGTAATGCTAATAAATCTGGAAGAGGATGGGTTGGGTTTTTCTTGAGGCTTGCAGGATGGAAGTCTGGCAATTCTAAAATAAAATGAGCAGGTTTTTTTTGGTTTTGGTTTTTTTTTTTGAGAAGTAAAGGTAACAATTAACTTAATTGCCATTCTGTAGTTTATAGTTTTCCTCATGCAGGTTGTTAGAATTCAGACTATTTTCACATTGCCTGTTTCTGTGAAGCTGAAGTGTCCTATTTCACTGCTTCTGTATGTTGCAAAAATACCTTTTTCTCTTTATTTTCAGTGGAAATACTTTTTGTTTAAGAGGGAGAAAGAATGAGAGAGAAGCAGAGTTCCTGCCTGGGCAGCACAGCCCAGTTTACAATTATTGGAATGCTTCAGAAATTTTTGTACGTGTTTCAGTTTGGAAGATGGTCAAAACACATTCTGGTGCAGTGGTTTAAAGAAAAATAAAAAGAGAGAAGGGAACCAAAATAAAATTATAAAAATACAATGTGGAAATTTCGGAATATAAACATAATAAACTCTTAACAATAGTAGAGAGAGCCTATTAAGAATTAAAGACTTGAGCTTGGCAATTCTTCATTTCTTATTAAGACAAGGGGAGGGAGAAAGAATTAGTGCAGCCTTGTGATGTGGCATCTACAGCTAAAGTCTGAACTTTACAAAATTAGCCAGAATACGATTGAGTATCAGCCTGAAAATAGTGTATAACAAGCTTGAAGGGCATTCAGACTTCTCCCCCTGGCCTGCTGGGAACTTCCCATCTGCAAAACACTTCAAGAGAAACTCCATATATTTCACAACCATATCTGAACGGTGTGTGTACATATTTATATTTATTTTGCTGTCTCTTCTCCTCTTTTCCCATGGCCAAGAAGCACAATCCATGATTTCATTATTTTAATTTTCCTATTTTTCTTTTTTAATGGACAGCTCTGCCTGTTGTTCAAAAAAATCAGTATTTTTCATAGCCAACAATCAAGTCTTAAGGCCTGAGGAGTTCACGGGGGGCTGTTGAGTGAACATTACTCTTCAGAACAGCTCTTTAAAACATTGGTAATAAGTCACAGTGCAAAATTCCAATCATTTCATTCAAAGACTGTTCCAGTTCTCTACTTCCAGATTTGACCCTATAAAGACACTTCCATGGTTCTTCCAGCTGATGTGACATGTACATGTTGTGTTCTCTCGTTTAACATGCTGAAACCTGGGCTCAGCAGAGCTGAAGAGCTCACACAGTAAGAATTGTATTTTGGTAGAAAAGTGCATAAAACTTGTCCTTTTCTTCTTGGATTTTTCCATGTCTGTGGATCCCTGGAGCTGGTGACATGAGTGCCCTAAAGACACTGGAAAGATTTGTATTTAGCATAATGTTCTGCCATAAAATTAGCTTGTGGTCTTATGAATGCTCTCTTTCCCAGCTCTTTCTTTTGACTATTAATTTAATTCCAGGTACCTGAAAAAAATAAATAAAACTGGTGCTTTGCAAAGAGATGTTTTAGACCGTGAAGGTTTTTAGTTTTCCTTGAGAGCACCAGAGACAGCTGAAGTTAGAGATGGTGTTTTCCTGTTTCATTGTTTGCTTCCCCATGTACAGATTTAAAAAAAAAAAAA
>VYXD01005462.1:0-29447 GCA_013397195.1 Hylia prasina
TTATCTTGTCTTCTCCCAGGTCATTATAGGGTAAATCTAAGTTTATGAGGAACCCACTGTTCTTTTCACACTGGCAAGATGTGACCTTGCTCTTTATAGCTGATCCAGTTTTGGTGCAGTCACTTCATATCAAAACTGAGGCAGCTGCAGCTACTTCTGAAATCTAGCAACTGTTTTAATTGAGTGGGTACTATTGCTAATACAGACACAGGGTGGTTTTCAAATCCTTGTTTTTGAATTATTAAAGAGGATACGTCAGGAAAAATCCCAGTGATAATAATTTCAACTATACGCCTCAAGCCCCTTCCTTTATCCAATATGAAGTGATTGCAGTGACCAGCTGGGGCAGTAATGGCAGCTCACTTGCTCTGGAGGTTTATCTGGCACTCTGCTGTTTCACTGAAGCACAGTTGTCTTACAAAGTGGATAAAGTTCAGCTGTGCAGCTTAAAGAGCACATATACCACTGACTTCCCTTTGAGACAACTGAAACAAACAAGAAAATAAAAATTTCAGTTGACTTATCTGCTGTTTCAATAATTACTATCTTCTATGCAAGACATAAATAAATCTACATTTGGGCATATTGTGTCTGAATACACTTCTATGCCCATTGCTGAATGTTTTGGTCCTTTCTAGCTGGTGGATAATGGGCAATATCTCACAGGTCTGTTAAACTAATCCTGGACTTCTGGTGAAAAATCAGCAGAGAAAATACAACAGAAAAGAGAGGGATTTTATTTCGTTCAACTCATGGTTTTTCTACAAGGTAGTAAACTCTCATTTCTGACAGCCACTATTTTCCTGTCTTAATACATTGCATAGTGTGAGCACAGTGACTTATTTAAAAAGAGACTAAAAGCAGGCAGTGAGCACTGGTATTCTGATACTCTGTCTTGCTGCAGTGTTCTTCTAATACGTGAATGCAAGAACACAACACATTCTTTGGGATTTACACCGCTCTGCTGCTTCAGTCACATACAACTGGTGTGTGGTTGGTCCCAGACTGGCTTGGGTGGTTCAGGTGCTGCTGGGGGAAGGAAGGGTTCAGGGTCTGCTATGCTTCTCCACAGTTTGGTGGCAGAAGTGAGCAGGCAGAGTACAGCACTGTACTGAAAGAGAGCCTGGGAAGGTGGGGCAGGCCACCAAAAGGCCCCGTTTGTGTTGTCTGTCTTCAAAATGCAAAGAGGGAATAGCTAATCTCTGTCTGAGCAGATGGAAAGTCCCATATCCAACTCAGTGAAAACTACATTTCATACTGTAGGCACTTGCAGACTCTGGTGCCAACAGCATTGGCAGTGTAGGGGTTGCCATTACATGTGCGTTACATGCACATCCTGGCTGTGTCTTCAGCTCATATTTCATAGAATCATAGAAGAGTTTGGATTGGAAAGGACCTTAAAGTTTATCTAGTTCTGAACCACCCCCCCATGGGCAGGAACACTTTCCACTAGACCAGGTTTCTCAAGACCCCATCCTGGCCTTAAACACTAACAGGGATGGGACGCCCACGACTTCTCTAGGAAACCTCTTCCAATGTCTCACTACCCTAATAGGGAAGAGTTTCTTCCTAATACATGACCCAAATCTATCCTCTTTCTGTTTAAAGTCATTGCTCTTTCTCCTATCAGTACATGCCTTGTGAACAGTCCCTCTCCATCTCTCTTGTAGTCTCTTTTGGTACTGGAGGGCTGCTATAAGGTCTCCCAGGCTGAGACCCCAATTCTCTGAGCCCTCCCTCATAGGTGAGGTGCTCCAGATATCTGATCATCTTTGAGGCCTTCCTCTGGACTCATTCCAACAGGTCCACATCCCTCTTCTGTTGGAGACCCCTCCAGAGCTGGATGCAGCTCTCCAGGTGGGATGTTACCAAAGCACAGTAGAAGGAGAGAATCGCCTCCCTTGAAACCCTCAACGTGAATCACATCCCCCAAATTTACTGCAAGGCAAATGTGCCAGGGCACTCTGGGCACTGTGGTCTCCCTGGGGAGCAGTGGGAGCTCCCTGGGGTGGTGTGGCAGGCCCTGGCAACCCACCCCATATCATACCAGCCAGAAGCAGGGAAACTGGAAGGCACCAGGGGAGGTCAGCCCCAGGCATCTCCCTGGGATAGGCTGAGGCTGGGACTGGTCTGTGAGTTGGGGTATGGATCAGGCCCAGTGAGGATAACCAGGGTCAGCCATGCCCATGACATGCAGGCAGGGCCCTGGGGATGAGGAAGGTGCTCACAAGGTACCCATGGATGTGCCCCCATGTTACAGGTCAGAGATATGTGTGGGAAATTAGGCTCAAGAAAACTGTCTTGGGGTGCAGGACAGAGATTTTGGGGGGTTTTGACAGCTGCAGTTTTGACACTGAATTCTTGTTGCAGGGGGTTGACTGGCTGCCAAGGGCCCTGACAACAATTCTGTCCTGCTCCAGGATGCAAATGTGGCGTTCAAAGCTCTGAGATGTCCAGATACCCTGTGCCTTCATTCTGGGTGGGAAACAAATGCATGTGGAGAATAAAAATCCACCTATGGTAAATACCACGTCCTTTGATATGACCATCTGCCATTCCTTTAATTCCTCTATTTCTATGTAGACTGTTCTTGAAAGTGAGAATAAATATATAAAATAATTTTCTTTTGTTTGCAATGACATACTTGCAATATATGTCATTGCAACATTAGGAAGGACAGAGTAACAGCTATAGTAATATCAGATAAAGTGATACAAGAGTAAACATATTCTTGTACATAAAAAAGAGATCATTATAGTTTTTTTTTAAAAAATTCAAATTATTTCTCATTTCCTTCAAACCACTGTGACCGCTTTATTGCTCTCACTGAATTTCAGCCCATTATAGATTTCCTCTGATTGTCCTTTGTGGCTATGCTGCATTCATCCAAGCTATTAATTTTATTCTTTGTCAGGCAAGATAGAAACAGAGCTTTCATGTCCTTCTGGCATTCTTAAACTCAAACGTATTTAAGATGCATAATTCTGTTGTTTTAGGAACTTGGTGTTCCGCTGTTCCTCACATTCTGAAATACCTCTGTCAAAGTTTCTATGCATGAAGTGGTAGGAAATCTTTAAAAAATCAGTAAGGTTCTAAAACAAAAGTGAGAAATATGGAATTTCACAGCAAAATCAAAACCAGGACATACATGTACATTTTCCTGAACTTTACTCCTTACATACAATCATTATGTCATAACTTTATCTTTGTAAAAATGAAATTGTGGCATTACCAGGAAGAAAATAAAAATTAATAATCTTGTGGTAAAACACAGCATATAAGATTTTAGTTTTGTTTGAATCAGAAAAGTTATTTATATTTGATCCTTATTTATATGGGTTTTTTCTTTGACATTTTTTTCCTTTTAACAAAAAAAAATCTCTGTCTCTGCTCTCATCTAGGATAATAATCTGAAATTAATAATTTATTCCAAAAATCAGATAGCAAAGCTTTTATAAGCAAAGTGTTATTTTTTTAAACTAATCATTTGCATATATTTATTAAACTGAAGCAATGATGGATTTTTTGTTCTCTGATGTCATGGGGAACACTTAATGTCCATCATTCACTGTTTAACTATTGGTGTTCATCTCCATCCCACATCCAGCTCCTTTCTTTGCCTTGGGTGTGTGTAGGAAACCATTCCAACCCAAATACTCGGTTGAGCAAATTTAAAAATTAAGTGAACATATAGACTCCCCTATGCAGTGCTGATATTCAGTTTCTGTGAGCAGCTGTACCAGGTCAGGCCTTAAGTGCTTTATCAAGGGTTTTCAATGCAGCCCACTGTACAAGGAGCAAATGTGCAGAAGGTGTGAAGGATGGATAGAGTAAACCAAGCCAGTACGCTTATAAATATCCCTATATAATGTCTGCATGTTTCATTGAGCTCTGCTTTATCACACATGCTTAGTGGAGAAGCTGGGATATTAAATGTCATCGTTTCTGCAAGCCAGGTTTTGCTGGAGAAAGGAAAACACCAAAGATACTCAGCGAGCCTTCCTCACTTTTTTGTTTAAAACCTTCTTTAATTAAATACATTTTTGGGGGAAATAAAATCCCTACATCCCTGAGCTGAATGGCTGAGCACTATTAGGAATGTCCTTGCAAATGCCAAATTCTTTAGAAGTTCCCACTATCCCAAACAAGCAACGAGGAAATCCTGGCAGGGCAGGTTCTTTGCTGGGCTCAGTGGCTATAATTCCTCCAGAGTTTGCTTAGTCAGAGCCCTAAATATTCTGTTTGGCAATGAATTTTGCATTTGTGCTTAGAGTCAGATTGTAGTCATAGCTCCCTTAAAATTGCAGCCCCAGATCCTTTCATGTGACAAATATTTGCTGAAGGCAGAGGGGACAGGGTGTCCTGAGCTGGGAGCACAGTCTCCCAACAGGCTGTTCTGGCTCCAGAAAATTTAGGGAGTAGGAACAATCCTCTTGACTTTGATGTTTTAGATGTGGCTGGTCATGCTTACATCTATTAAACCATATAATTTCTTGTGGTGCAGCAGCTAATCAAATTATTGGTAATCATCGATCAGGCTGGATGAGGTGAATTGAGGACACACTTTTTCCTGACCCATTTAAAGGAGTTCCAACATTGCAGTACAAGATTGATTCATTAAAGCAGAGGAAAAAATACAGTCTCTTTAAAATTAAAACTGACGTGTCTGTTTCTAAATTCTTAACAACAGTACAGCAAGATGCAAAGATATGTTAGGGCTGTTGCTGCAGGCTGTACGCCTCAATAAAAAGAACACATCCATAATTTCACAAAGTATCTGAGATCATTCAACCTATCAACTGTATTTTTGAGAAGTAATTTAAACTGCCTGTAATAAAAGAGTAAAGCAATCACTATTATCTCCCTAGAAAGAAAATATGTTTAAGCAAATAGTGAAGATGCACTTCAATCTGGTGAAGGGTTTTTGTGGTGGGGTTTTTTTTTTGGTTGGGTTTTTTTTTTTTTTTTTTTTTTGCACAAGCCTTAATAATGAAATATTTGTCTTTTTCTACAAAAGTGGTAGAATGCACTATTTTTCATACACATCCCCGCCTGTTCTTGTTTTTACTTGTTTTTCTTAGGTAATGAAAACCCTTTAATATAAAGACATTAAAGGCTGACATAGAAGATTTCTTGATGACAAAGATGTTAATATCACAAATTCAGAAGCTTGCCTTATATTATAAAAGGCAATATATTATAAAAGTCATATATAGAAACTAAGCGAGATACTTTTCTGCCTCCAAATTATCAATACCAAAAAGTAACAATTTTACACATTTTAAAATGCTTTTTTCTTATTCCTACATGCTTCCTGTGATTCTTTTCTCTCCATATCAGCATTCCATTATTTATTTCCTCCCTGGAGGGATAGTAATACTAATTCATAAAATGAATTAAAAAAAAAAAGTAAATGCTGTGATATGTTAATCTGACAAGAGCTACAGTGTGCAACAACCAAGAAGAAATTTTGAGAAACATGCTGGCGCTCCCTTAGAAACAATACAGTACTTGGTGTTATATTTGGGAACTGGTATAACAGTCTACTTTGCATTACTATTTTTTTGTTTGTTTTGTTTGGTTTTTTTTAAACAATGTCTAAGCAGCCTGAAGACCAGCTTACTGAAAGAGAAATATCTAGACCAAAAATATTTCATACCCATCACTAGCAATAACTATAAATAAACTTCCGTACATACACATCCTTATGCCAGATTTCCCTGTACTTAGTTTAAAAAAATACTCCCTATGTAGGGAGATGAGTTTTGAAATGCCTTTCAAACTAAATTTGGGGATTTGAATTGTACAAATTTATCTCACTCTTTACATTTCACAAAATATTTTTTTCTCAGCCCTGAGCGCTCTCTGTTAAATTTAGCCACGTTTTGACAGTTAGACAGGGTTGCAGGGGGAATGCTGTGGGGTCTCTTTTTTGGGAACACAGAGTTCTCTACATTTCAGTTGTAGCAGGAATATTTTCAGTCTATTTTATGTGAGGCTCACTGTAGCATTCTGCATTAACACTTACCCCCAGGATCTGAACAGAGACTTCATAGCTCTCTGCAGATCCTGTTCATTTGGTGGGGTTTGTCACCAGATCACTTGAAGCAAAAAGAAAGAACAGTTATATTCTGAATCTTCTTGGCTTTTTACTTGTTCTTAGTTTTCCCTTCTTCACACAAGAAGAAGAAAACATTGTCCTTGTCAAATGATAATTGAGACACATTTGGTGACTTGTATGTTTGTCAACATTAGCAAGAGAAAATGATTGCTCAGCAGGAAGAAGCCACTTGGATCAAAGGAAATCCAACGATTTTTGGCTAATTAGGAAAATAATAACAATGTCTGCCTAATGATTACCTTGTACTGGGTTGTGGCCTTTTATCAGGCTGCTGCAGACTACTGCTTTGAAGGGAACCAATGGTTTTCTTTGAAACTGTCACAGACTTGGAGGATTTGTGACAAATCTTCTGAGACTTATTGCTTCTTTATGTAGTTGCTATAATTGGGAAGAAAAACGAGCCTGTTTCTAAATGTATAAAGAAGAAAGTACTTTCTTTCCAGATTTTATTTAGAAAGATTTTTAAGCTAGTTGAGGTGTCTGTATGCAACAATTTCCACAAGGATGAATGAATCTTTAGGTCAGTTAAAACATACAAAAATGATTTATCTATGTTGTTTTCACATCATAACAGCAATAATAAGAAGACAGAGACTTATGTGCAATACAGAAGACATAAGAAAAATAATATCAGAAAAATAAAAATCTGGAAAACATTGGAAGTGAAGTAAGAAAGAAGGGTATCAGTTTGGAGCATGCATTTTGTATTCTCGTTTCCCCTCACATGGACTTTCAGAGCTCTGCTGGAGAAACTGGATGCTCATGGCTTGAAAGGATGCAAATTTCACTGGGTACAGAGTGGCTGTACCATATGATTAGCAGAAGCCTGTGGGCTGGGCCCAGAGAGTGATTACATGGAGTTACATCCAGTTGGCAGACAAGTGTTCCCCAGGGCTCAGTCTTAGACCCAGTTCTGTTTAATACCTTTATCAATGATCAAGACAATGAGATTGAGTGCATCCTCAATCAATTTGCAGGTGACACCTGGTTGGGCAGGATTGTTGATCTGCTGGGGGGCAGGAAGGCTCTGTAGAGGGGTCTGGACAGTCTGGATTGACAGACCAAGGCCAATTGTAGGAGGTCCAGCAAGGCAACCAGTGCCAGGCCCTGAACTTGGGTAACAACCCCAGACAGAGCTACAAATTTGAACAAGAGTGGCTGGGAAGCTTCCTAGTGGAAATGGCCCTGGGGGTGCTAGCTGGCTGGTGAGTCACTGTGTGCCCAGGGGACCAAGATGGCCAATGGCATCTTGACTTGGATCAGGAATAGTGTGGCCATCAGGACCAGGAAGTGATTGTCCCTCAGTACTTGGCAGTGCTGAGGCTGCACCTCAAATCCTGTGTTCAGTTCTGGACCCCTCACTAGAGAGGCACTGGGGTGCTGGAGTGTGCCCAGAGAAGGACAATGGATCCAGTGAGGGGTCTGGAGCACAAATCTCATGAGGAACAGCTGAGGGAGCTGTGGCTGTATAGCCTGGAGTAAAGAAGGCTCAGGGAGAACTTCACTATAGTTGCCTTAAAGGAGGTTTCGGCCAGGTGGGGGTGGAGGGCCTCTTCTCCCGAGTAGGAAGAAATTACAAGAGGAAATGGTTGCACCAGGGGAGAGATAGGTTGAATATGAGAAAATTTGCTTCACTGAAAGAGTTGCCACAAATTGAAACAAGCTTCCCAGGGATGCGACAGAGCCATCATCCCTGGAGGTATTTAAAAGACCGGTAGATGTGACACTTAGGGACATGGTTTAGTGGTGGACTTGGCAGCATTAACAGTTGCACTTGATAATCTTGAACATCTTTTCCAACCTAAATTTTTTTATAATTCTGATTTGCATATATTTGCCTGAAGGATTAATCATGACTAAATTGCTAAACTCAACAGTTCTTCCAGAGCTGTAAACACCAGACAGGCTATGCTTTGGGAAATATGGACCACATATTTCCTCTCAAAAGCTGATTCGTTGGCAAAGTAACAAGGACACTGATTCAACACCCTGTGGTTTCCATACCATTGGTACTCTGTTTACCCCTGCCACTGTCAGCATGACACATTGCATTCAGCAAATGGCAGGCACTGTCTTGGTGCACCACAGATTGAATCTGGTTCCCTTTGAAAAACATGTTTATCACACAACTGGTGGAAATTAGCTTTAACCTGGAAATGTTAAATCAAGGAAGTCCAAAGACTGAGTCAACTGTGGCATGGTACAGGTCAGACCTAAATATGATTAGCAGAAGCCCCTGGAGAAAAGAGCAAAACGCCTGCCTAAATTACGCCACCAGTTTCATTCTCAGCGGACGAAAATTTCACTGCCTAAAACCCAGATACTGACTCCTTTCTCTAGAGGTCTAAATAAAATTGCCTGGTTTGAGAAGTGTTGGAATAGCTGCACCTCCTACTGAAGTCATTTGGCCTCAATAAATAAATTAAAGTTCAGAAATTTATAAGTTGATGCTAACTGACCTGTACTCTGGAGGAGAATTTGCAGACAGTCACTACACTACACCATGACTATAGCCATGGGTATCTGTCTCTCAGTGTCAGGAATACTAAAACTCTCCCCATTAGTTAAATACAGCCCTAAGGGTGAATAATGGAAAGATGTTGTTACGGATATTGAGTGGAAGGAGACAGGTCATTTCAGTAGACAGTACATTTCAGCAGTAATGCCAGGTACTAGGTGAGTTCAGCAAAGGATGCTATTGTAAGATCTAAGCTAAAGGGTCCTCATGTTCCTTTTAGTTCTTCCATTTTATTTATCATTATTTGGCCAGATTCAGGCCTTCCACTAAAGAGGGGTGCAAAGCTTGTCACTGAAGCTTTGAAAGTAGTTTCCTGCCTCTGAGGAGATATAACCTTGTGGTGTTGTCTTGCATGACACTGCTTTTGGGATGACATTCACTGTTTCTTGTGCCAAAAGAGTGTTGTGATATCTTTTTCAACCTAGAAATCAAACAACACACACTTTCTAGATAATATTAATATAGGAGGTCATTTAGAAGTGGATCTTTATTGGAGTTTCTGATCAGTTATGGAAAAATGTCCACAAAAGCTCACTACTATGGGGGTGAAAACAGTTTTATGAGTTTGGTGAATTAGCATAATTGACAAAAACACCAATCAGGAGGACAAGTGGTGATGCAATTCCCCTCCCAGGTCATGCTTTTTCTCTGGACCCCCCTCTTGATACTAGCTGTACTTTGTTTATGAAAATGTCTCTCGAAGAGTTGTCCTCAACCTTGGTATCCAGGGAGAGCCAAGACAGGACAAGGGCCCTAAAGAAAGATTTGTCTTTCTGTCTAGGGAAAGGGCATGGAAAATTGCTGGGAAAACTATCCGGTAATACAATAGGCTACAAATATATGTGTAAAGAATACAGAGAATATATAAGAAAAAAAGGCAAAAAGCAAAACGGCATCCGTTGGGTGTGCCAAGGGACAAGCTGTACATATACGTTTCAATACTTAGCTCATGTCATCTGTGCTACAATTTAGGGAAGAGATCTTCACCTGAAGTGTTTGGGTCAGGAGAAAATCAGAATAATGTTTACTACCTAGTTGTCTGCTCTTTCTTTGCAGAGCAAAAGTTCGTCCCTGACTTTATTTGGTGTCAGGGCACAAGGAGTCACATTCATTTCTATCCTGCAAGGACATTCTGTCTTCAGGTTGAGAGCAGGGCATGATTATTTGGGTGTCATCAGTGGAATTTACTTTCATCATGGTGTCCTTTTACCATATGGTGCTAGACATGGTCATCTCAGATGGCTCCTAGGTAATAGATGATGGAAGCAAACTACCTCAGAGCATAAAATCCAGTCAGGAGTTCCACACAGAGCTCTCAAAATGTGACAGAGGTAGTTGAAATGAGAAGCAGTTCTCCTCCAAACCTTATCCCATCTCAATATTCAGGCAAGAGAAACATTGCATATTGTGGTGTCCTTGCACACTGCAGGCTCTCCTTCCCTCCCTGACAACCTCTTTTCCTGGGTGCTGGGTGCTCTGTTTGCTGTAGGAATCATTCCAGTTCAAATGGAAAGGCAGTGTCAAATCCCACTGCTATGCCAGCCTGAGCAGTTTCTGAATTATCCAGGTGTCTGTAGAGCTCTTTTCCATGAAAGCAAGATTTGGTTTATGAGCCATTGCCCATAACTTAGTGATAACTTTAGCAACCGAGTTTACTTTCTCCTACAGTCACAAAAAGGAGTTTACAGGCAGATGAAAGGCAGGTAGGTTGATACCTCCAGTGTGCTGCCTCTTCCACTGCAGCCAGTTAAATTTCTCACCCAGGTAGAGCAGGGAGGGCCTGCAGGTCTGTGCAGAGCATGAAGAGAGGGCCTGGTGAGCTGGCTCTTCATACCAGTTTCTCATTCATATCAGATGAGTTGAATCTCACCAAACAATGAAGCACATCTCTGCAGAGAGGTGGCTGAGGAGGCACTGCATCTCAGAGAGAGAGCACCTTACTAAAAGTGATATGCTGGATGTTTTCTACTCATTTATTGTTAAATTAAAAAGGACCCTGAAAGATGCATCTTACTGAATTGTATTGCACCTGTGGATGGATGTCTGGTTATTTCTGGGTTAGACTGAGAAAATGTGCTGTGTTCATATAAGAAATGAATAGAACAAATATAAAATGTTGAATTCTGATGGACCTTGAGTTATTTTTTCTTCCTTGTATTTATTTAATCCACAAGTTACAAATGTATGATTGATGTCCTGCAAATGAGCTATGACTTGGCATTACTTATTTATTTTATTTAAAATTTTTATTAAGTTGAATAACACTACTGAGGTCACAGTCTTGTTTCAGAGTCGACGTGGATGAAACAGAAGTGAAAATTTCACACAGATTTCCATAAATTCTGATACATGCAAGCACCAGTATTAAATTTTAACAATTGTGTATCCAAAGGCTTTCAAAATGCTGCTAGCATTTCCTTTAAAATAATTAGGTCATGTTGTATGAATTACAGTTCTGCATCACTGTTACATATTTTTCCTCTGTCAAAGGTAATTTCAATCCTCCCTGGTATATGATTTCCTTTTTAAACTGCGCTTGCTTCTTTCTCATCCAGATATGCAACCAGGTATTCAGGAACAACATGTAAAATCACAGACTGTGCAGCAATAGGCACTTTTTTTATTTCTTAAGATTCTTCATCTCATGTCTTTAATGGCTTTAGGATTTTATAAAACACTTGATATGCACCTACTGTGCCTGCAACTTCTTCCTGTTAGAGCCCTGCTCTTTTCTTAGCTCCTACCTTTATTGCTTAAGCACTCACCTTATTGTTATCCATAGAATTGGGCCTTTATCTGTCAAAGATGGAGGTAGGTATTTCTTTTACCAGTGCAACCCTTCAAGTCTGTAAAATTAAGCACATGACTAAGGATTGAAGCTGTAAATAATCAACTTTTCAAGACAGAGAGTTCTTATGCTTTGTATATGCACAGTAAATAGACTATCTGTTGTTTGTTGTTGAATATAGTGCAATAATGTGAACACATAGAATCAGAATTACAGCCTGAATTGCTAACTTATGCTCTGGTTAAAGAAGACAAAGTTCACATTTTAAGATTTGAATGATGAGCATGAAGGTTCAAAATCAATATTTAACATCATCTGATTTTTTTTCTACCTTTGCCTTAAACAAACTGAAATTTTAACTTTTTTACTTTTTATTTTTTTTAAGTATTAACACAAAAAATATTTAGTCAATATATTTAATTATTTAATTGGGCTGCTTCCATCCAGTAGATTTCACTATTGTTCCGCAACTTTGGCAGATCATGGCAACTTATTTCAAACTGTTCTTAGAAAGACCTGCTTCGTTTTTAAAAATGTCTTTAGTTTTTTCCCAGGTGTTATTTGCAGACAGCATGGGGTTAAGGCATGCCTGAAAACTGCACACTCTTCAAGAAAAAAGTGTTTGAGTGAGCTTTCTGCTTTACATTTCACTGCCTGCATTTGGAGGTGCTGCATCGGTTTTGACAGCATTGACACCAGTCTGTCTCAGACAGCTCTGGTTCATTGCCTTGCATATTCACAGACAAAAACCTCACAGATCATTATATTCAATAAAATATTGATAGGGCTTTTTTTCTGCTTTCAAAAGGCAATAACAAAATGGTGGCACAAAAGAATTCCCCAGTCAAACATATTCTATGCTTAAAATGCATTATTAAAAACCTCAGGAACCAAATGACCACATGATGTTTTAGCTCGAGAGGGATGTCCACAAGTGTTTAATAAAAAGGCAGA
Source organism: Hylia prasina (assembly GCA_013397195.1). Classification (NCBI taxonomy): domain Eukaryota; kingdom Metazoa; phylum Chordata; class Aves; order Passeriformes; family Sylviidae; genus Hylia; species Hylia prasina. The sequence goes on from VYXD01005462.1 coordinate 12,382, forward strand.
TTACAGAATTTGGCTCAAAGTCACATGGCAAAAATTAAAATCAATACTACATGATCTAATGCAAACCAAAATCACTATCATTAAGGGAAATAGCCTTCTTTAAAATGTAAGAAATAATTTCTGGAAGAACAGACAAGGCGAAAAGCCACTACACATTGTTAATATCAGCTTTTTGGATTATGAATTTTATCTGTGTCCTGGAAAGCTAATCTTTTAATGAAAGTGTTGGTTTCATTTGTACAATGGAAAATTTGTTGAAGAAATTAAGTTTTTATTAACGTTTAGAAGTGAAGGCTGTATTGTATTTTATAAGCTAGAATGGTTTTTAACATTGCTTCTGATTTATTATTTAATTTTTGTTTATGTACTTTGATAAGTGCAAGTAAAACCATAAAGTCTTGCAGTGTGTGTCTCTCTTCAGGCTGCTTGGCCAAGTGCAGGCACCAGTTTAGCTCTGCCTTTCCATCTCTCCAAAGCTGCAGTCTGATCTGAATGGAATTATTTGGGATAGAGATCCCTAATGGCCTTTATTTTTCTGGCTTACAAGATAAAAATATCTTACATATTTTCTGTCCCCCCAAGCACCCTTGATGTCTCCAATACTTTGAATATTGCAGGGTCCCTCAGACATGTTCTTGTGCACTGCCTTTGGAAAAGTTCACCCTAGTAGGATCCAGCCAGAGCCATGCTGTCCCTGTGCCCTCCTCTGCTCCTCCAAAAGGAGTCCTTGGCTTGCTGATGTCATCATTCTTCTAGAACTGGATATCATCTGTGACTTACAACCTATGAGCTGCTTGACTGAAATTTGTGCCAGTGTTTAAAAGTAAAGCCATATGTTCCCCATCATTATTTAGATGGATGCAATCAGTGTAAGGAAGAAGAGATTGTAAGTCCGTGGAAAGGCACATGATGCCTCTATAAATCAACAAGAGTCTGTGACACACTCCCCAAACTGTTACTTCTTGCTACCTTCTCTGTAACAATGTGTTTCCGTTCATATTGGAAATATGGATATCAGTATACTTGTAGCTGATTCAAAATACCAAATGCATGCAGTGGACAAATTTCAGCAGCTATAAGATTCATGTGATGCTTTAGAACACTATTAATTGAATCTCATAACATCTCAAGAGGTAGGAGGCATCTTCATTTAGCACATGGGAAACAGCCAGAAAAAGCTCTGCACTGCACAAGTCAGCAAACAGCACTTCTGTTTGAGCTTTTCTATTAGTGTCAACTTGCTAGACTTGCCACTGTCTTAAATGGACAACCTTTGCTCACCTACCTCCTCATTTGCTTCTAAACAGGTTCCAAAACCTCTGATGAGAGGCTATGTAATACCAGATATGTGTCCCCAAAAAGAACCAAATTCAGGTTTGCATATGTAAATCTGGAGTAACTTTACTGATATTAATACATTTGTGGTGACTCACCAAGGTGTAAATAAGACCTGTGTGCAAGACAGTTTATTAACATAAAATGTCAGAAGTGGACACTGGCCATTGAAATACATTTTTTTCAAATGCGTTATTCTGCTTTGTAGTTTGCAAAGGACACAAATGCCAGTTCACACTGACACAGTTTTTTACCCAAAGCAAAGGCAGTCTTTTCAAGGACAATGGCTTCAGTTCTCCTCTCAGTGTAAAAGGCATAACCAGACATTTCCTATTACTGGTAAAAGGAATTATGCAGAATGAATATCCTATGCACCAACATTAAAATTTCTAACCGATGAGAAGAACGATGGGTGTGCTTCTATTTGTAACACAAAATGATCAGAACAAAAGTCAAGGCTGTAATGCATTCACTTACTTAAAAATGTGTATTGTTATACAAGGCAATTAAGGAGTTTCAGACTATTCTCTATGTGATCTGCCTTTCAGATGAGACCTAAAATTGAAGCATTTGATTATGAAAGCTCAAGTGGCAGTTATCACTAGAGGTGTTAACCCTAATTTGCTCTCCAAATTTTAAATGAGTTGATCATATTCTCTCTTCCTAAATTCTCCATGGCTTTTATGTGATAAGATATTCTTCTTTTCCTTTCCTAAAAACAGTTCTAAAAGTACCACTCACACCATATGGCTACCTTGCATATCCATTTTGGTAGCAAGTGAAATGAGTAACCTTTTTATACAGCTTATAAATTATTTTAAGAAAACAGACCACTTGATACGCATAACATGTTCTTCCCATCTACCTTGACAGAGAAATCATTAAATAAGAAATCACTTTTATCTATGTATTGACAGGGATGATGCCTTAGCTTTTGCTTGGGAGAAGATTCCAAGACTTCTACTAGTAGTGCTACTATTACTATTGTTGTTATTATTAATAATAATAAAAATAAACCAATATGAATAATAATATTAATAATAAAACAACAATGCAGTTATTAGAACTAGGTCAGATAACAATGTTCAGTTTCTAGGCTCTGAAGATAGACACCTAAAAGCTTAATCAAAAAAAATCTAAAATATTTTTTCTAGGCAGTCTCTTACTGAGGGAAGGGACCCCTTCAGGTGTACCAAAAGCTCACCACACTCCCTTCAGTTTTCACAAAACTGAACTGCATTGATTCTCAAAAATTAGACATATTATGTAGTTTTGAGGGATAGACAAGGACTCTTGGTACTCTTGACAATTTAAAAATTTTATGATTGTCTAGTAATTATGTGCCACTATTCTTTTCCAGCTTTCTAGTAAGCATTATTTGTACACACTGAAATAGCACAGCATCTGAGGTGGGGCCTGTTTCTGCCCATTTGTACTGTATCTAGCATAGCCAAGCAAAATCAATATTTGTGAGATAGGTAAAAAGGTTAAAATAATAGCAGAAGCAATAGCTTTTTAGCCTCATTAGCTAATATTAGCTTCAAAGGTTTCAAGAAGTAACAAATAAACACATCTGCAAAACATAGGTTTTAATTTGCTTGTGATTTAAAAATGAACATGTCTTGAGTTACTGTATATTCTGTGATGCATGCAAATATAATCATTGATTAAATTCTCATTAGTGGCAGAAAGAGAAATGACTGTGTCCTACTACAAATATACAGAATTTAGTGATGACTACTGGCATTTATAAAACTGCTGTTTTGCCAAATTCCATGTTCATTTTTCCCTTTGAAATCTCAACAGTATTTTTATACATAAAGTGCACTTGGAATAGCTTCATTACTGAAAACCTGACTGTGGGAAAAAACACACTGCAAAAAAAAAAAAAAAAAAGAAGAGAGAAATACAATTTTAATAAACATTTATTCCCAGGAACACATGTATCTGCTGTAAATATACCACAGAGGTATCAAAGAAACTCTTCTTTTGAACTGAAGAATGCAAATTCAGTTTACCTTAGTTCCATATAATTTTCTGGTTTCAATGCTATTAATATATTATTTTCAAAGTCAAGCTAGGTGTGTTCTGCCCTTGTTTCTACCTGAAAACTGGGTCTTGCTAAGGATTCCAAACTTCCTAGCTGTCAACATTTTTACCAAGTCTGAAATATATCTCCAAGTTTATTAATCTGTTAGCCTGGAAAAATAATCTTCTGTGAATAGGGGTTACTTTTGATCATTTGTGACTGATCATATTTTTCAACAGCTGGTGCCATGTTTTGACTTCCAATAATAAATACAAGTATCCTTGGTTTTAGTCCATGGGAGATGTATTTGGGTACCTTAGTGCTGAACTTGGCTAGTAGTTCAACATGCCTTCTCAGTGACTAACTGAAGTATTTAAAAACTCATTCAGGGTCCACATCTGATCCTTCTGGTGCCAGTCATATTTTAATTATTGCTGGCTGGAGCCGGGTCAAGCCCACGTAACATAAAAAATTGCGTTTCCCCCATGTGTCAGCTTGTCTGCCCAGATTATATTTATTGTCACCTTGGTACTCTCCCTTACAGTGCTTAACTATTCCTTATATCTATTGATCCTTTCTTTCATAGATCCATTGATTTTCAGTTTCATCATTCTGCCATACAAGGGATAATGATCACTTGTGGGACATTCCAGATCACTTTTACCTTGTTTTTGTTGTTATTGTTGCTGTTGTTAGTTTTGCTTCTTTATAATAGGTCATATAAGATGTTTATACTGTGGAAAAATTGAGTTCACTGTTGGTCATTTTTAAGCTTTCCACATTAGGAAAAAATTTAGGATTATTTATGCCTTGCTTTGTGAATAGGTACAAAATCTGGTCTATCAGGAAGGATCTCTTGAAAGGTAAATTTATGTGTGTTTTCAGAGAAGAAGAGCTGTGGCACATGACTGCAAGATGAGAAGGTCATGGAAGAGTTAAAGCGTAGTTAGTAAAAGACCCTTAAATATGAGGGTTCAGGAAAAATTACTCTGAGCATTCATGCATATCTCCTAAAATGTAAGATCAACTCTTAGCTCCCATCTCCAGAATGAAGACAATAACTTCCTTTCAGGGTAGTTGTAAGTTCCCATCTCTTGGCTTTGCTGATGGAATAAGTCCCCTGGTGTTTTGCATTTTGGCAGGAAATCTGCCTTTTGTAAGCCCCAACACCTCTTATACACCCCGATGTTATTTGTGTGTAGTTCTGTTCACACACCTTTGAAGCAGTGTCAGTAAGAATAAACAAATACCTAGTCAAGCTCTTGAGTATTATTTTCTCCATTCCCTTTATCACACCACATAATTTAAAAAAATATAGTCTGGGGTTTAAGTTATCAAGTTTTGCCATTCTAAAAGTTAACTTAGCTAACTAAGATATCTCCTGATCATAGTCCATCAGCTGTGTCTAACTGCTACTTTGGGGTGGGGTGGTTCAGCCTCCTGAAATGCCTCCTTACTGTACACTGGCTGTAGAAGAAGAGGGTATTTAACTCTTTGGTGGCCAAGATGGCCAGTGGCAGATGAGATAAAAGCATTGTGCTTTTTTCCATGACCCGTGGTTTAGAAGAAATATCCTTTAAATTAAGCTTAGCCTCAACTTTTTATCTCAGGTAAGTTCCTAAAACATTTATATGGCAAATAAACAGGCAGTAGGAATCAAGAGCTTTGGAATTTTTTTATAGAAGTCATAAGTGGATAAAACTTTTCAGGCATTGCTTTAGAAAGATTACTTCTCAGACAATCATACTACTGTCAACAGAGAAAACAAGGTAAAAGCTTGAGTTAAATGGTTTGTACATAACACATAGTCCTTTTGAATAACTGAGCTTGAATCCATTTGAATCAACAATACTACCTGTCATAAGGAACTACAGTTTTCAATATCAAAGCATCTTGAATAAAAGCCATTACTCCTTTTAAAATAAAAAGTGATTTCATTTCTGCTCCCTGCAGCAGAAGTCCTACTGTTAACTTTACATTTCCTTAACGTGTCTTTTTTGTGCATACTTCTTTGCAACACTTTGCAGCAGCTATGGCTAAGCAGCATCCCTTACTAGATGATTCAATAAGGCTAGAGGGGACAGAGCCCTGGGCATTGCATACATTTCCAGTTTTGCCCCAAGTGCAAACTTCCTTTAGGCGTCAGTTCAAGACATGCCACCGCACTGTGGTTCTGTTGTTTGGATGTTTTGCTTTCATTTGGCTTATTTTACATGTATGAATTCAACATGTAAAAGAGAAAAGTCTGAGAAGGGGAAAAAAAGAGTTTCTGTCAATTCCACTAAATGCAAATGAAAAATTGCTGTTAAATCAGAAGTAGCTGCTGCTACTGTGCAACTGTGACTATTTGCCTTTGTCTCCCTATGTGTTTTGGTCTGCAGCCATTAATAGCTTGGGCTCCATGAAGCAATAGAAAAGGGGAGTGTGTCAGAGCAGCAGGCCAAAATTAAATTACAGCAACCTCGCGCTTTGCATTAAAATCTCCACTAAGCAATGGAGGCTTGTAATCGTCCGGATTTTCCTTAAAGACAATGGCCCTCCATGCAACTGGCTACACTCAGTTAATTCATGCTGTCAGCTTCCTTTATTGGCTGTGGGGAATGCAGTATTGATTCTTGAACTCAAAAGCAGCACAAAGAGCCACTAGTGCATGGTCAAAATGCAGCAATAAAGAGCTGGCAGCTTGAGAAAAGCAGCCATTCCGTTGCACAAACAAGGTCAATTAGAGGACAGTGCAGCATAATATAAATAGCATTAGCAGCCCTCTTCAACCATGATGAGACCATGCTGGGAAGATGACAATAAATAAAATAGGGTTTAATGCAGAGTAAACACAAAAGCATTTAATGTAATTTAATTTAAAACATTGCATTCCTTTAAAAGTACCATCAATTAAAAAATACTTATCTTCAAAGACTATTCTTTTCAGGTAAATCCCTGTATAAATTAATTATGTACGTAGCATTGAAAAGGAATGTATTGTATAATAAATGGTCAATTCTTAAATAACAGCTCTGTGATATTATGTCTGTGTAATCTCTTACTTTTTATTAATAAAAATCTTTCAGTGTCATTTGCGGGAAAAAATAAACCAAAAGAGTAACTACATTTTGAGTTCAGAAGTTAAAAATCTTGCAAAGGATCCTTATGTCTTTCTTTAAGATCTTATAATTATTATTTTTTTTGTGAGACTTTTTCTTACTATTTTGCCAGCTCAAAATTAATTACAAATGTAATATGCATCATTCTGCTAACACATAGAATACTCTAAGTGAATTAGGCTCTTAAAATAGCTCATGGGCCTCAGACAGGCAGCTGAGAAGCCTAGATTGTATAGGGAAGCTGAAAAAGTTTCAAAACTATTTAATTGTTTAGACAGCAATAGAAGCATTTGTTTCAAAGCCCTGTTAAATAATGAATGTGCTAAAAGCCAACAAAAGAGTTAGATTTACAGGTCTGGTTTATTTGTGCAGCCTTACAAATTTTTTTGGCAGTACAAGTACATTTCCTCACTTTTTTGACTTCTTTTGAAGCACTCCCTTCAACTTTAAGTGTACTTACATAAGTGGAAGTAATTTGGCTAAGACCTGTGATGAAGGTTGAGCATGAAGTCATCATCCTTGTTTGTGTCAAATTGTACCTCACATGTAGAACTGTGTCTTGTACCTGCACAGAGCAATAGTGTAATATAATTCTATATAATTCTACATGGAGTATGCTTAAAAACTTTTAGGATGGATAGAAGTAGCAAGGTTTTCACAGAATAATCACAGAATAAACTAGGTTGGAAAAGACCTTTGAGATCATTGAGTTGGTTTTCCTTTCAAAACAAATGGGTCTCCCAAATTGTTCTACAAGAAATTCCTTCCTGCACTGTCAGTGGAATCACTAGGAGCTCCTTGCCTCAGAGAGCAAAAGAAATGCCCTCTGGACTGATGGCCAGTATGGGAGCTTTTTTTTCAGCTATTAGGTAGAACGAGTAGAATGCTGCTTTTATTTCTAAGAGTTGAAATATCAATAAAACTTGAAGGCAGTGAGGAAAGGAGTAAAAATTACCTTCCTACAATTCCTACTGTCTAGGAAGCAGAAGGTAAAGAATTCCAGTTCTTATCATAGTATGTCCTAGGCTGGTACTTCAGTTTCTTGGGAAGTGCAGGTGTCCTTAGGTAATCTTTTTGAAGTTGCTGACTTTTGCCAGATGCAGTAAGCCAGAAGATAAAGAAAATGGAAACAAGACAAACACCAAGGAAATGAAAGAAGTATGTATGACTCCTTTGTCGCAAATATGAATTTGTTTGTCACAAAGAAATTCTTATTATCTGGGATTTTTGTCTGTCCTTTATTCTAGAGCCAATACAGGTTATAAAGATCATTATTAGGCAAGTAAATGCATCCAGCCAGCAACTTGTTACTAATTAGCTGTTAGCTTTCTTCTCCTTACTTAGGGACAAGCATATTTTTACTTCTCCTTAACCCCTTTTCCATTGAAGTAAGTAAGCAAGTGGACTTTTTTGGCGTTTTCCCCATTTCTGGAAGACAAGGCTGACTAACAGTGCAATTGAAATCATAGCTTTTAATAAGAGTTTTTGAAGCATGACTGGCAGGAAAGTTTTTTGCATCTTTTAGAAGACATCTTTTAGAGAAATCAATGTGTTCTGGAGGAAAATCAGATAACTTATCTGTATATCTCCTAAGCCAAAGCACAATAATAGTTGTAGCAAGATTTGTAGGAACTTGTAGCATTTTTAGTTTGGTTTTGCATTATATATACTTTTTATTGATTTCTCATCATGCTACTCAAGACTTAGAGAGACTAAAAAGTTTTCCTTTGGGCACTTCAGTAATTTTATAAAGATATTTCTTCTTTGTTTCTGACTTTGAAAATGTGAAATATTTTATCAGAAGTGTAGAGGAAAGCAATGTTTCTATGAGCTCCTTGGTATTGTGTGGGGCATATCTTGCTTCCTCATACATGGTGATTATGTCTTAGTAATAGCAAAATATTTCTTTCATTTCTTTTTTGCTCATAATTTTTATCCCAATGTCCCATAAAAATCTACAATTATATCATGGACTGTAATGCACTGGGAGACTTCTAACTTCTGGTATGATGCTTCTAGAGGTTTACTTTTAACTCTTTGTATAGGACATAGCCAAATTAATAAGTCATTAGTATTTAGAAACCTTAATTCACAAAAATTTAAATAATAATGCCATTAATGTTTTCAAACACTTTCTTTTCTTCCCAACACCACAAAGCTTCAATTCCCTTTGGGAAGGAACTTATTTCCTTCTTCTTTTGGTGATGTGATAAACACCCTCTGAAAAGCAGCAGGTGTTGCACTGCTGATTCTGTATTAATGTCTTGTTAGCTCATTCTAGTGAAATACAAGAACTTTTAGTAACTTTTATTTTCAAAACAGGCCTCAGTCATAGATTTTAAAGTTCTAAAAGGTTTGCCTTCTCTGAATAGGGTGGATAGTAGTTGAGAAAGGAACGCAAAGAGACTGAATGTGGAGACTTCCAGCTACAGATTTTGAACCCCACAAGCAGATGAATATAAAGGAGACAAGGATGCTGAATAGTCCAAGAGCCAGGAGACAACTTGGAGAAAGGCAAGTGTTAAGGTAATGGGTTCCTCAGAAATTCAGAAAGCTGCAGGTTTTGATTGCAGCTCAAACTAGGAAAACCTTTTTCCAGGTCCCAAAATGGGAACATATGATTTGACAACATACTCCAGAGGAAACAGGAGGAGGAAAATAGGCTCAATATAAAAATGACAAATCCGTTCTCATTTCTTATTTGTGAAAACTTCTAGGGAGTAGAGAAGGATAGTGGTTCCTGGTCCAGGTCTTTCTACAGCCTTACTATGGGAGATCAAGAAGCAAAAATATAAACAATTCTCCTTCTTTTGGGCCATACAAGAGAAGTATAAGTCCATATGGGGCACCTTCATCCAAATATGTAAAGGAAATAAAAATTAGAAGAAGAATTTGCAAAACAGTGGTCCTATACCTTACTAAAAGAGACCAGCCTTTGAAATATGTGCAAGAGAACATGCACAAAAGCTGGGAATGAAGTAGATTATATTTTTTATGGAAAGGAAATAACGGTTGAGAGTGAAGGTTTTAGATGCTGAGAATCAAGAAGATAGCAAGCCCAACCCTCATTATTATGTATTTAGTAATGCAGAGGATATCCCAGCTTTATAGAAAACCATCATAGCAAAATAGTGTTTATAGACATATTAAAACTGGAGTAATTTTCAGAAAATATTTTACCATGAGCTAGCAAGTTGTACAATATGCACAAATAGAGAAGCTTTATGCTTACCTCAAAGATCTTGTTTGTGGATTTTATGTTCAAGGAGAGGGAAATACTTGACACTTTATAAACTAAAGTCCTTCCTGCTTTGATGAAAAGGTGAATAGGTGAAAGCCTATTCACCTTTAAGGGGCAGAAGAATAGAGTATTCTGAAATTAGTAGTACATAATCTGTTTGTTATACTACAGATGTGTGGTATATATATATTACCTATATACATGAAGAATGGATGGAGAGTTTGAAGGGTCCATGTTCTTCACTATTTAAAAACATTTTGCATTTATATTTTTGCTCAAGTATCCTTGTTAGATTCCAAATGATACTTTTTAAAAATATGTTTTAATGATTCTTTTTTTCCCGTGGGCACTTCCTAAATTTTTTCCGCCTCAAAAGCCCTTTTATTTTTGTTTGTTTGTTTGTTTGTTTAGGTTTTTTAACTGATTATACATAAACAACTAGCTATAAAAAGAATTTGCAGTAGGTAAAAGCATTTCAATAATGGTAGAAATAAATCTAGTGTGAAAATATGCCAATAAAATGATGAACAAGGAAATTTCTTTGTAATTTGAATACCGTTTCTTTTGGAAATTTAAAATACAGTTATCTCAAAAATCTTGTATAACATATTGATTCCTCTTCAAAAATAGATGAAAAGAGGGATATATTTACCTTTGGAGTTTTTTACATGTTTGTTCCAAACTGATGGTACAAACAGAATGACAGCTCATTCCAAGTGACTGATCTTCATACTCTCTTGTGTTTAAACCTTGTGTTTTGAAAATACATCCTAGAAGTCTTAGTATCTCTGAGTACCCCTTCAGTGTCCTCTAAATAGCTTCTGTTTTTCTCCTTTCTCTGCCAAGAGCAGTGGCTTAATTTCTATCCCTGTCTGGAAGTATTAAAATAGAAAAAGTGGTTTAGGAAAGAAAAATAAAAAGAAACCACCACAATATTCTATCTTACCCAAAAAAAGATAGATTATCTCATATAATAGTCAGTATTTTATACACCAGATGAGCACGTACAGAGATTTTTTTTTATCTATAACACCCTCCCACCTCTTTAGAAAAAATTTTGAGGACCAATTTCCCTGACACCTTTTCAGCTGCTGAAATTCTCAGGATTCTTCTCAAACTTCATTGTTGTTGTCTTGAAGAAAATCTAAATATTTAAAATCACAGCGTCTGGGAATCAGGATGTTGTCAAGTCAATAATTTTCCCTGGTTTATATTTCCTGGCAGATACTGCACTCCACTCTGAGACAGCATAGACTTCATGAGATTATCCTTGAATATATAAGCAATCAGGTAATTCATGCAGTTTATCTAAAGCTGGTCAAACAACAGAGTATTAAAGAGGAGGATATGTTACAGTTTAATCTAACAGCATGCCTCAATAGTTGTTGGACGGGAAGTGAAAGAAGCAGTGCTATTAAAGCCCAAAGCATCCCGTTATTGGACAATAATATGTAAGTGGAATGCATTATTATGATTATAAATAGGTCATTTCTAAAGGAAACTCACTCGATGCAGAGGGGAATAACAAATCATGTGTAAAAAGAAATGACCTTTAACGGAACAAAGAACAGTAAATAGAAGAGACTGCATGAGACTTCTCTCTGCTGAGAGAAGGAGCAGGCCTGGTTTGTCAGGGTGGAGCTGGGGAAGTTGCATGTCTCCTGCCTGTTGGTTTGACTGCATCCACTTGGCTGCAATTTGCAGTGCATGCAGACTGTCCATGGAATGTGAAGGTTAGGAAGGGCATATGAAAGGGCTGAATATCCAATTATTGCCTCTGGCTGTTTATCACTGCTGAGTCTAAAAAGAGAACGGACGGGATTTAAAGCAATATAAGAGAATCCAAGGCACCCTCAAACCCATTAAGCAGAGATAATAAAGATGATTCATAAATGGAGCTGTGCACATCATCCTTCAGAGAGAGGTTTAAGCAGTTGTTTTGGGGATATTCAGCCTCAGGAAGTAAAAGAAAGATGATTTTACTCCACCAAAATAGCTGGAATTATAAACTGGTAATGTATGTTAGGATATAAACTGAAAGTTAATTATTTTCTTTTTCCCTGACATTCCATTCTCAATCCAAAGTCATATTCTCACTTAGGTATACAGGGAGGGAATGATAGCTACCACTATTACTAAGAATGAAGACCTAAAGACCTTCTCCATGCAACAGAAAATTGCAACATTCTGTATAGAAATGTTTTTAAACAAACAGAAATCCATAAAACCCCAGGAAGGATTTGGTAGGAAATGTAGGATGAGAATGCAGAATAAAAGTGAATTTATGAACATTTATCATTTGCTTTCAAATTAGCCTTTCATTTAACATTCACTGAATCAGTGTATGAATGCTGCCTAAAACACTGGATTTAAACAAGTATTTGGTCTTAATGCAGAAATTAGTACCGTAACAAGCCACAAAATGAGTGTTGACTGATCACTCCACCACTGAATACATCTTCCAAAAGAGCTTATCTGCATATGTTTTATTTCAATAGTTGCATGAAAAGACATCCTTCTCAAAATAGGGCCAGCCTGATATCAGCACATCAAAAATTCAGTGACATGTAGCCACTCTGAATTCTAGGTTTGGAACTGCAATTGCGGTGCCATTAAAGAGACCAGAAAGCTTTTGAGAGTTTTGGTTCATATGTAAAACCTGTAAAACATTCGTTGAGTTGAAATGTTTAGAGAAAATACCACATTTTTCTACAGGGGAATTTTTTTTATATTCCTTTTGTATGAAGTCACATGTATAATAATGCATTTATTCACCTATATGTATTCTCATCTGAAGTGACCCAAAGGATTCAGCTTTCATTTTTTCCGTAATACACCTGCCCACAGAAAATAGCCTGTTGTAACTATGGTATTAATTCAATACATTCCATTTTTATTTTCAATTTCAAATCATTATTTTAAAAAATCATTAAAAATATTGAACTCATGAAAGCCTGGGTTGATTGCCTTGGATCTGATAATCTCTAGAAAGAAAGCAGCTTTTTATTCAGTAATAGCAGACCAGGCATTCATCACAGCTGTGAATATCCTTTAGCCACATTGTGAACATTTCTGGTTTATATCCACCTTAATCTGTCAGGTTGTGACCAAGAAAAAGGATGCCAATATTATTAATTGTTTCTGAGCTGACAACGTTATTGCAGTTGAAGAGGCCTGTTTATATGAGCCACTAAGTAGTGCATGAAACAGGGTATGAGTTATCTTCAGCCTTGGAACTTCCACATCAGTTTTGATTATCTGCATAAATGCAGTCCACAGTTTAATGCTCTGGTAGTTTTATTTTTCTTTTTGCTTCTGTTACATAGCTTTTCTGTATTCTTGTTTCTCGGACTAAAAGCAACAGCAGTTGGAGGTTTCCTTGTGTGAGAAACTCTTGACTCTATCTGTGGAAATGAATCACAAAGGGTTCTTAATACTATAAAAACATAATGAAGTATGTACAAGGAGTATACTGGCAAATATTAAGCTCTCATATTGATTCATAACAACTAATGACACAGAAAAAGATGTTGCAGTTTCAGACCTAGAATTTCCTGTAGCATTGATGTAGCAAAGATGCTGATAGATGGATTTGTAAGCCTGCAACTCATGAAAGCAGTGAATAAAATATCAGATATGTAGAGGAGGTACAATGTGAATTCAATGTCTCTATTCTAATACACAAGAGTACATTCAAAAAGGTTAAAATTAAAGTTACAACATTTTTTCACCATGTGAATACTCTGAAACCCATTGCCACTAGATGTTACAAAGATCAAGAATTCACCAAAATTAAGAAAGGAATCAAACTTTGTAAGTTGAGCAGTCCAGTCCAGTGTCAACCTAATTAGCTATAAGCATGTGATAAAATGAGTGTTAAACTTTACACTTTGAGATAAAAGCAGTCTTGATTCTGTTATCAATTAGGAAGAGACTTAGGGTATGAGGCAGATAACTTTTATGAGCTTGCTGCAGGATTTTTAAAACTCCCTCTGGAGGGCTAAGCATTTCCAAATCATATACTATAACAGGTGCAACTTATTCTGACCCAGGATGGCAAGACACGTTTTTACCTACCTAAGTAAACTTTTTGTTTAATAAAAGTAGTCCATGATATTACCATATTTGGCCTTTAAGTTTAAATGAAATGAAGGAATTTCTGTTAAGAATGGCCCAGCTGTAGAAAATAGAATCATCTGATTTTTAGGAAGTTCCAATTTTATTATAATCTCAAAGTAAAACAAATATTTATCTGCAGATATATTCATTAATTTCTCAATGTTTTCAAGCTAAAATCCTATTTATTAATGAAAAATTTAAACCAACCCCAAACACACAATTGCTGACTTTTTTATTTTTCCTTTGATTTTAACTCCTTGAATCTTGTAAGCAGGTCATTGAGATAATGGCACTAATCATACTCATCTGAATATGTGTTGTCCTCTTTGATGTGCTTAGCAATATGCTGCTCTCTATGAAATTAAATAGTAGCACTAACACTCACAATAAGAAGAAAAAATTGATTGTATGAGAAATATTTCCTTAATAGCTATAAGTGTGAAGGCTAAAATTTCCCCAGTAAGTTATAAAAAGGTCACAGCTCCCCTCATTTATTTAATGCCATGAATACAGCCTTTTATGCAGGAGTTTGCCTGCAGACAAAGCTAATTATTACCACCATATTACATATTTTTCCTACATGGTATGTAGATGAGTAAATGCGTTGTAAACAAGCATCAGCTCCAGGATGATCATAGCACGAGTGAAGAAATGAGCAGCTACCTTTCAAATCTCATTTCCAGAAGATGCAGTAAATTAAGATCAGGAGAAATAATGCTTCTGAATCTTTGAACTCACCTATTAGACTTTTATTGTCTTTAGTAATTTTAAAAGTAAATCTGACTCATCATTCTTATTACAGATGTATCATTACATGATTGGAGGTTAATGATTTCACAGGCATATTTCAGGGTCTCAGGACTCATCCAAGGTCTCCCTAATGACAGGATTCAGTCCATGGGCCCACCAGACAGCACCTCCAAGGGAGACCAGAGCCCTCAGACAGCTAACAGACAAGCATTCATTTATTTTAATCTGTGGCCATTGTTATTATAACTGCAAGATAGTGCTTTAGAAAGACTTTTTCAGTTATAACAGAAACTTTATTCTTCAAAAAAATCTGAGAACCATGGATCTATTTAGCATTTCACATTAATAGTTGCTTACCTTCAAGCACTTAAACAGTTATTTCTTATTGATTTCTGTAGCATTTTTCACATGCTTCAGGTTAAGCTGCAGCTTAAATGCATTTACAGATAAAAATTGCTCAGTGTCTTGCATGACTGAAGAGTAAATTTTAGGCAAGGAAAGAGATTAGTAATCTTTTCCCTCTAAACTTTAAAATATGTTTTTTAGGTAATCGCTGTGGTTTCTTGTACAATTTCAAAGTATGAACTGGGGGGTTTTTTTGGCTTTTGTTTTTTGGGGTTTTTTTTTGTGGTTTTTCCTTTTATCATACTCTTTAGATAATATTTTATTAGAAATTACTGTGCTGCTTTCTATCATTCTATCACATGGTCCCTCTGCATATCTTCATAGTTCAAAAAGACACTCAGTTTTTGAAAGAAATGTAAGAGGGTTTCATTGCTCTGAGTTGCATTCTTCATCCTTATTAAATAGTATAGTGTAAATTTGGTATTTTGCAAATTTTCACATTTATGCCAGCCTTTCATTGTTTTTTTCCCCAAGTGACAGTAAAATAATGCAAAATCTTGAGTTTTCATATAAATTGAAATAACTATGTTTTCATTGCCTTGTTTTAGGAACAGAGGTTGCAATTAAGAAAATTAATGATTGTTCTATCAAGCTGTCATGCTCATACAGGCTACTGGCATCCTTAGGTAACTTTTAAATGGATAATTGTGGATACTTTTTCTTTCAAATTGGAGTACAGGGACTTTATTAGTTGTCACAACTGTGGTTTGAAGGAATCTGAAAGAACATCTCAAGAGTTCTTCCTGGAACTTAAATTGGCCCTTGAGACCTACGACCAGAGAACTGTTCTGAACTTTTAGTGTAAACCCCATGATTATCCAAAGTAGCCAAAGAAGTAGAGGATCTCCAAAGTGGCATCCTATGCAGAAAACAATGGATGGTCCAAATTATTGAGCTATTTCCTTCTTCCATAATGGTCCTGGTCTCTGAAATACACCACCTAAAATCATATTGTCCCATTCCTGGGAACATTCAAGGTCAGGCTAGATGGGCTTCTGAGAAATCTGATTTAGCTAAGATGCACTCACTGGGGGTTGGACAGAATGGTTTTTGATTCCTTCTAAACCAAAACATTCCATGAATCTGTGATACAGACTGATTGCATACTGAGATTGGTCAATGCATTTTGCCCCTTTATTCTGCCTGATGCCTTTTTTGGCTCAGTGTAGCAGGGAAATGACTTCTGGCTGTGCTGCATTCCTTTACTGTAGGCTTGTGAACGTCCAAAACCACCCTAAGAAAATTTTAGGAAACTTATACTTGATGGTTACTTGTTTTTTCCCTTTCATTGTTTATAGCTTCTGCAAAGCTAGACATTTTGGGGAGGAAAGTTTAAACAAATATGGAATATGTTCTTGCTTGGAAGGATGTGTAATATTAACATTACCTGCAGTCTCTTGAAATGCTTTCTAAAAGTAATGGATATTTCAATCAAAATTATTTTATTTCAGAACCACAAAATCAGATTATTATGAGGCCTTTGTACAAATCTCTTTACTGCTGCTATTTATAGAGTGCTGTTATAAGTGTGATTCTGTGAGTGTGTAAGGAATCCCATTGGTTTTCCTCTAAAATAATAGTCTTCTGTATTCTACATTTTAATATTAGTTCCATGCTTTCACATTGGTATTAACTTTTCCAAATGATTATACAGTAATAATATCCATAGTTTTTACTTTTTAGCCAGATTTAGTGATAGATCAGAAATATTTCAGTTAAGATCTTAAGTGGAAGCTAAATGATTCATTATATATTTGTCATTGTAAAGTTTAGTTTTGATAATTAATTATTGTACATATTTTAATGTACACCAAAATTGTGTGCTTTTTTGTGAAACCCTCCCTCCTAATTTCACAGGCTTTTATAGCTCATATTAGTGGATCTTCTGTTAATGCTAGTTTAACTGTAATTTGTAATCAATGCATTATTGCTAGTACAAATTACTGGAAATATGGGGGGGTTACATTTTTATGTGAGTTTTTGTTGTTATATTAAATATGAAATAAATTTTGAACAAATAGAGTATCCAACAAAAAGATTATATTAATGTGCAGGCAAGGCTGAGTATTCTGAGATTTTTTTTTTT
>VYXD01005462.1:29454-67666 GCA_013397195.1 Hylia prasina
AAAAAAAAATCAGTATTTTAAAGCAGAAAATATTTACTATCTTTAAATCTGGGATTATACATTTAATAAATTGAAGGACATGATTTTTCTTAGAAGAAAATCATATTTTGTGAGGTTATGAACAACTAACATAAAGAAAGGACTTCCGGTAGCTCCTGCTGGAACCACTGGTACAGAATTTATTCCATCCAATCTGATGGTGGAATGTCTTTTCCACATTTCCCCTTTCCATTTCCTCCTATCTCTGCCCCACTCACTACTGCAGATGTGGAGATAATGTTCTAAACCTTGCCCATTATATGGGGCAATCTCTTTACTGTGCCTTGTGGTAGTGTTGTGAGAGTACATGATTACAGAAATATATTTCACAAAGGAAAAAAGGTTGTAAGTCAGATCATTTAAATTGACCAATGCTAAAATGTGTAAAAATGTTTTTATGCTTGTGACAGTTTATTGGTACACAACACCACTAGAATGGAGTAAAAACCAAGAGTGTACCTGAAAATAATAGCGCTACTGAGGGTATTGACTTAAGCATGGAAATTGTGGTGGAAATGTGATTTTGCTTGTTTGTCAATATAGGTACACTTTGTACTTTCTTCACTCACTGTATTTAAAATTGTTACCAAGTTCATAAAAATAATTCTGGTTACCAAGAGGTTTATAGCTTAACTGCATTAAGCTAACGGGTCAGATTGGCAAGCACTGGTAACTATCCAATGTACAAAGAGTGTTAGAAATTGCCCACTCTGCCAAGTCTTTAAAAGCTTGTGTGCTGTGTCCATGTGCATGTGTTCCTAATATCTGTATCTCTGAAGTTCAAATAGAAAAATACCTACAGAAATATAAAGTTATTGCATTTTGCCCACATTGATGTGAATTTGATAAAGGTTGTTTTTTTAAAAGCCTATGTACATAAATATACAGTGGATTAATAAAATAATGTTTAGGATTTGAACCTTAAAAATTATTTCATTGTGTCCTGTAGATACAAAAAATAAAAACAACCAATGTCTACAATGCAGCTGAGAAGGTGGAATCAATGCTTCACTGTTATTTGCCTGTAATTGGCTTTGAGCATCACAATGCACGTGTAATTGGGTCTGTACTTGTATTCTTCAAGGATTCTGTGCTATTTCTACTTGAACCCATTTTTGATATGGTTCAGCTCAGCAGTGCCAGCTACCTCTTGTTATGCAGTTGAAAAACTGTGGCCATTAAAAATAGGATACGGTGTGATTTTGTTTTGCAGCACTGCATGGAAAATCAGTTGCTGTTCACAACAGCTCTGTGGTTGGTTGATTTAAAGCAGGAGGGCGACTTCAAATTGACAAGCAGACAGTTCATGAAAAAGGATATTGTATCTTTAAGGCTTTCTGACTGATTGTGTTTAACTGTGCTGCTCAGCAGGCAGTAATTAGGCAGTAGCTTTGCTGAGAAACTTAAAGCAGAGGCTGTGTTGCTCTGTGCTCTTAAATTAAAATAAATAAATAAATAAATAAAAGTAAGAAAAAGAATATGGATTTGAACAAATGGGATTTTTCCTGTTTTTTAGCCAGTATGGGAGCAAACAGAAAGCAGACCCCTAGAGGCTCCTGAAGTTATCTTCCCATGCAGATAGTCTCTAGGGAGCTGTGGCGCTTGAGAAAGGAGGCAATGAGAACCATTATAGAAGCACATGACACTATTGCTGAAGGTCAGAGAGGTATTGGAATAAAAGAGAAGCTGCTGATACAAAATGACATGACTGCTGCATCTTCTGGACAAGTTCACAATTTTGATTGGAATGTAGCTTGAACACATCATGAATGTGATTAATAAATAAAAGTACATAATAATGATGATGGCTGAACTGGTGCTTTCCCAGACTGCTGCAGAGCACGAAAGAGTGAGAATCTAAGATAAAAGGGAGCAAACAAAATATGTAGTTAATGCTACTGCCTAAGGACAGTTTGATTTGAAAATGCTATTGTAGTTTTGTGAACATTGCAGTTCACAGCTGCAAGCACTGAATGGAGGAATGAATTGTCAACCTTCTCCTCATGAGTGTTACAGTAAAGTAACAAATTGTGGAGGGGAAAAAGACAAAGTTAAGATATGGTTTTGTCACAAATAACAGAAATTTCATGGAAGCACTCTTTACTGTCACATCTCTATTTTCTATTGCTGCTATTTTGATGGTTGTTATTGGACATGTCATCCTTCAAAGAGCAACTAGGCTTTGAGAAGACTCAGGATTCTATCACCATTGATATATACTTCAACCTCTTTAATTATATTTTTAAAACATAGTTCATTTGTTTCTGTGATAGCATTATGCTGCTGGAAAATTAATAAATTCATTAACAGCCTATATTCAAGCCTATATTTTGATCTGGCATCAGGTAGTAGATATTGTAAAAGCGTCACATTTTTAAGTATGACGAGCTCTATTTTTGCTGCATGGCCTCAGTTTCTGAGATCCAGAAAACGTCTTTTGATGACTATGGCTCTGACAAGAACCACTCTCTATAGTTCTGACATTGGTTCTGATAACTTTGGGTGATTAAAGTCATTCTCCTCGAACAAAATCTCTGGTTTGACAAATCTTTTTTATTTTATCTTTGTTCACGTTAATGAAAAAGTAAATTAGCATGTAAGCTGGCAAGAACGCTGCACTGACCAACATACATTTTCACAAGACCATTCTCCTGAGGTTTGTAGTTTTTAAAAAAGGTTTGATCTGAGTTACCTAAGAAAGCTTATCAGAATTCTCTGACTGAATGTTTATAAGAGCCAGAATGACTTTTCAGTTATGGCTGGACTTGCAACAGCAAGAGGGATTCAATGCCACTGTGTAAAATTCACCCATTTTTATTTCTTGTTGTCAAGGTCAATCCATTTTGTGTACTTCATACATGCTCTTTGAAAGTGGGATACTGGGAACATCAGGCATTAAATTTCCAAAGTATTTTTTTCCTAAGTGACAATGAGCCTAATTCACTGTCAGTTAATGCCAAGTGTTTTTTTTCCCCCAGTATTAAGTTCTTCAAAACTGTAGCTGTACAGGACACTATTCACAGGGGCTTGAGATAGGGAGGAAAATTATTTCTTTAAGTCAAATAAAATGAATAATTATTTACATCACATTTTGTAATTCTGGCTTTAAGCATAAAAACAGTGGTTTGTTTTTCAGCAAAAGGTTTTTGTAGAATTTCAGATAGCATATAATACAAAACAATAACTGCATATTTAATGTGAAAAACCTACAGGCAAAAAAGGGTCCTGCTTGGTGCTTCTAGCTTTTTCTGGGGTGTTTCAATATCCACATTTTAAGGCAATGCCTATGAATACCCATCTTCCCTTGGAATCTTCTGGGGCCAATGAAGTGTCTGTCTTTTAATCTGATTGTAAAATATTGCCCCAGCTCTTCACCACAAATTTGAAAATCAATTTTCGTATCTTGCTAAAACTGTAGACATTTCATTTTTTTTTCTATAGTTATTCTACCAAGAATAAACAACTCAAAGTGAAGAGTCTTTCTGTGTTTTTCTTTTACAACTCAGCCCTCTCTCTCCCACCTACTTGTGCACATGTGCCTGGACACAGATGCATACAGTACACATATATATGTTTGCATGTGGATGCATCTCTACTTATGCTTATATATATCTCTACTATATTTGTATAGGTAAGAATACAGCAGCTGAAACTCATAGAAATGATGCGACATGTATGTTTTTCTAAAGTCATCAGAGACTCATAGAATGGTTACATTTCTGACCTGGATTTTTTTTTACTTTATCTTGAAGTTTTTTGAGTGGTGTGTGTAATCTCCTGTTATATGCTGTTTAAATTTGTCACCTGGTAAACCCTCCTGGTTTTTTAGATGGGAATCCACACTGATGGAAATTTGGTTTTCCACAAGTTGTTTCACAGTCTCCAAATCAGTTCAGCTTTAACGATGTCCTTAGGTGGGCTGATTATTATGCTTTATTCCAGGCTGAAATAATTGTGTACCTGGCCATCTGCTTCTGCCTTTTCCAGCACCTTTCTGGGGACAGCTCCGGGGCTTTCAGTGGGGGCCGGGGCAGGATCCTACTGAGGTGTCCACACATTCCTCCTGTGGGAAAGGACAGACTTTGTCAGTGAATTTCAAAGCTGTCTAATTAAGCATTCCTCCTTTCTAAGAATCCTCCTTTAACAGCCTACATTTCCAACAGCAGCTAACGTATCATCTCTGTAAGGTAACAGAAATATCTGCTAGTCGTAATGGAAACCCTGCAATGGAATTCTAACCAGTTTTTAAACTTAAAATAGCAAACTGCCGATTAATCATTATGACCAGTCAACTCCAAACTAGATTAAGAAACTTGAATACTCTGAGAATAATGTATGGGTACCCATTTCAAAGTGTGGTAAAAATATAGCCATTTTGGATTAATCTATATTTCTCAAAATGTAGCAGGATGAATTTAATTCTTTTTATGGTGTTCATGGCTTTTAAAAATTATTTTAGTGAATTACTATAGAAACTGTATCTTATTCTTTTAATTAATCTTTTATTTAAAGAAATGTTTTCATCCAAGATACTAAAGAACATTATAAACATGCTCAGGCAAAAGGTAATAGATTTGGAGTTTAATTGTAATGTACTGTTAAGCATTTTAATGGAAAACCTGATGGCCCAATTATACAGCAAAAGTGGAAAATCAGAGCACAGTATCTGGATTTGAATATAAAAATGCTGAGATGCATAATACATAGTAGTTTGATATCTATTCTACTTCTTGTCAAGAAGGTAAAAAATTATCAAGAATTAACAGACAGCAGAAATCAGACCCTGGAAAAGAGCTAGGCGTTCTGGAGAGGAATATAAATTATAGTTTAAATTGGAATAGTACCCTGTCTTTCCATGCAATGCAGAATCAGTATTTTCTTTAATTTTCCTGCACTGACATCCTCTTCTTTTTGTACTACCACTATTCATAGTGGCATCAGCAAGATCTTCTTCCCAGGGTTAAGCCACCCCACTGCTGAAAGTCAGCTATAGAATTAGTTAGTTTAAGAAGATATTTTCCATGATGCCTCTTGCTCAGTCAGAAGCTGTTTCTCCTACATTGAAAATCTTGCCTTTCCATCTAAGCTGTAGTTCCCAAAATCAGGTCCTAACGGGCTATTGGTGATACTGGGAAGAATAAAAGAGTGGCTTACAGAACCATGGTATTCTAATAGTTTCTTCAATTCTAAAAACTAAATCTAATAATGTACTAGTCTTCACTTGAAACTATAATATCCCCAGAAAGCCTACTCTTCTAGGACAAAAATTTTGAAGACGACTGCAGTGTTCAATTATTTTGTCTTCTAGAAGAGAAGATACAAGTAAAATTGTAAGAAATCACAGAAAAATGGTGTTTCTGAGTCGCTAATGCTGAAAGAAAANATAAAATTGTAAGAAAACACAGAAAAATGGTGTTTCATTTGGTACGTGGTATTTTGAGTCGCTAATGCTGAAAGAAAAGGTGATGAAAATGGGACTGTGCAGATGTAATTATTCGTGAAAAATGAAGTTGTTATGCAATGTCCTTAAGAAAAGTACCTCTTATAACCTGAGGTAAATATGCAGACATGTGAGACCATGAAATTACCGACTTAATGCCTCAAATGTGGTCACTTTGAGGGTATCTGACCTGTTACTAAACTTCACCAAACAGGAGGCTGGGGCACAGATCTTTATTAGCCTGTTGGTGTTTACTCTTTAGCTAGCCAAGCCTTGATTTTTCACTGCCTCTACCCACAGAAATGTTAACCACAAAATAAAACTGAATGCCAAGCATACCACAACTACAGCTGGCTTCTGGAGTGCAAACTGGTTGTTTTATTTTACTTGAATAGGGTAGAAAAATCTGTATCATATTTACTATATTATCAGCACAAATCCCATTAATTTATTTCTAACTTCATATGATCTTAATTTCTTGCAAATTTCATGGGGCTATGATGGACCAAGGACATGCCAATATTGATTTCATCTGCATTATGATCTACATCATCAAGTGCAGATTCTCAAAAATTCATTAGCTCAACAATTCAGGTTGTGGCAGGACTCTTGAGGGAGCAATGCCATGGTAGCAGCTGACTGTTGGACTTTCCTTAGGAGAAGCTGACAGAGTTAATTTGTGGCCTTCAAATGTACAACATTTAAGAATGGTTATTCTTAAAAGCCAAGCAGTTCTTCTGGTGGTTCAGAAATTCCTAAGTGTCTTCCACATATCTTTTTGTATACAAATTATGGGAAAAAAGGGTATCTGGAGAGCTGGTCACTCTGGATTTGGCTCTGATCATTCAAAGAGGACTAGCTGCAAATGTGGAGACTGAAAGCAGAGTGACAGTGGGAAAACAATGAAAGAGTTCAAGATCTTTAAGGAAAGGAGACACATGACCCTGTAATACAAAAGTAGTGCATTTCAAACAGGAAGCCCTTAATAGTTGCAGAGAAAGATGAAGACTATAGATAAGAAAGTAAATAAATTCTGTAAAGAAATAAATTCCTGTTTAATAAATAAATAAATAAATAAACAAACAAACAAATAAATAAATAAATATTACTCCAATACAGAGGAAGAGTGGGAACTACACTGAGACCAATCTTGTAAAATCATCAGCTCTTTATTAAAAGTCTAAAAAAAAGAGTTTAGAATGTATGAAGTAGTTCAAATGACTGTTTGATGTAGTCAGTAGTTCAGATGAATATGAAAAAATAGCAGAAGGTATTGAGACAAATTCAGAAGTGCCAAGGGACAAACCAAGAAACTGTCTACAAGATACATGAAAGGTGAAAAGGAAGTAGTTTTAGCAAGAGTAAGAAAGGAAAATTAAGACCATTACTTCACAGAGATTGAAAAACTGAAGCTAATATACATAGTTAATTTCTATTTATGTCTACACTATAAATTCTGTGAGCAGTCAGGAAGTTAGTACTACTAGCACCAACAAAAGTGAAATCTCAGGTTAAGACAACCATTTAGAAAAATATAAAGACAACACAGAGATTTTCAAATGCCTGGGTCTAATGAAATTCCTACTATACATATAACTAAAGCAATGCTGAAGTATTTTCAGAGATGATATTTCAGAAAAATTGAGAACATATGTAAAGACTATGATAACAAGGTAAAAAGAGTCAAGAAACTGTACACTAACCAGCTTCACTTCTCTGTGAGAGATGGTCTCAGATATTGAAATAAATTATTTATAGGCACCTCAAAGTATGTAAAAAGGTGTGCAGTCAGAATAGTTCAAAGATAAACCATGTCACACAAGTTCAGTACTGGATATGAGAGAAACAGTTGACATTAATGTTCTTGACTTAAAAAAATGCTGTCTCACACAGGCATCTCATAAGGAAGCTAGACAAAACTCTTTGACTCCAGATATGTGCAAAACTGATCAAAATTTTTTTGAGTACTTACCAGTTTGGTACTACTCCATATTTTCATTATTAATCTGGAAGATGCATAATATAGCAGTTTGCTTATTAAATTTACAGGGAACACTACTGTGGGAGTGGCTGCAAGCATGCCAGAGATGGAATTGGAACTTAAATTGATCTGAAGAAATCATCTGGAAAAAAATGAACACAATTCAGTAAGCAGGAATACATAAATCTGCTCTTAGACATGATGAACTGAATAAGAAATAGGAAGCAATAGACTAAGTTTCAGGCATGTAGAAAAAAGCTGAGAGACATAATGGGTCACAAACTGAGAATGAGTCACCAGTGTCATGATACAGTGAAAAAAAGCAAATACTGTACTAGTGTATATAGTGGCAAAATAGAGTTAAGTGAAAAACATAGTCAATAATTAATTAGCTGAGCAAGAGCATTCATTTTTAATAAATATTTAGAAGGATGCATAGAAGCATCATGCTGCATTACTGAACATCCAAGAATTTGCTAAATATGAAATTCAAAGCACCTTAGGTAATAAACTTCAAATAGTACAATGTGTCAAATAAGCACAGCATCATATGCTGGTTTATTTCTAATTCTGCTTGGTGCTGAACAGTTTTCCTGAAAGATGTTCAATCCTCTCAGTTGTTACTGACTTAGCATTTGTCATATTAAAAGTGATTTTTTTTTTTTCCACTTCATAGACTGTAAGGCCATACAAGGCTGTCTCTTGGCCTTTGGCTACCAGCACAGAATGGAGCTCTTTGCTCTTTATTGGTTCATAAGGCCAAAGTAAGAAAAAGAGAGTTAAGTAGATAGACTATCTTGTGCTGAGAAAAAAGATCAATATATCTGTTTATAAATTCTGAAAAATGTGTTTGCTTTTTACCTTGAGAATGTAAATCTTTTAAAATCAATATTCCATGCAAAATTTTGAAATTTTTTTTTTGAGGTAGACAGTTTTCATTAAACCAAATGTTTTAGTGGAATAACTAGAACAAAAATCCCTTAACCAGGCCAATTTTCATGCTTGAAGACAACTATGTTCTTGAGTGCTACGTTGAACAGGAGAACCATCACTGCAAGAAGAGCAGCAAAAAAACCTTAAACTGAACTTTATGAATGCATTCTTGGAGAAGAATGCTAAATTTGCAAATGTAAATACAGTGTCACATGACTTTAAAGAAAATTGTTGGGTTCTGTGACTGGCTCTGCCACAGATTTACATAACAATGTGTAAGTCACTTAATCTCCTTCAGTTTCTCCCTCTGTACAATAACATCAGTTCTGGGGCAGTGTTGTGAGACTTAGTTAATTACATAGAAATTATTTAAAGATCCTTTAGTGAAAAGTTGTATTGATGCTTTCAGAAACATGACCCTTTTTAAGCTAATGATTATCTTTTCTCTCCCCCTGGAAATGACACAAGCCAAAGAAGCAATTCTTTTTTGACTGGCACTTGCTACACAACTAAATTTTGAAGCAGCCTAAAGAATTTTCACAAGCCAGATACTCTGGGTCCTGGGGAGGGAGCAAGAGAAGGAAAGGAAGGAAAAAAGAGAGAAGGACCTTTTCCCTTTTGGTCTTCCTGAGATGGCAGAATTTGTACATGCACATAGAAGGGATGGCTGTCCAGATGTGAGCTTCTCCCTTTCCCTGACTTTAACTGCTGGCTCAGTGGAGCAGATGATAGTGGTCAGGTGTCCAGTCTCCAGCAGGGTGAAGACTTGCCATGGTTGCAGAGCAAACAAGAAGGAATCAAAAGGGCGAGGGCAAGGGGATGGGTACAGAAGGAATGAATCCACATAAGAAGCAATAATAATCCAAGTAAAGTGGCACTCCTGTAGAGTGTTTTGTCAAAACAGCAAAGACCGAATTTTCCAACAAAAATTATTTGAATTTTTTTACTTAAGCCCCTTTATTAATTATGCTGCCATTCTGCCTGCTGCTATAATAATAGTTTTACAACTCCTTCATTCTAAAATGCTCTCTTAACTCCTGGCTGAGGACAGATGAATGTTAATGACAAGGAGAATAGAAATGAAGAACTGACATTAATGAAGATTCAAAATGCATGCGTGAATGGCAGAGCTTTATCTGTACAGCCACAAGAAACTGAGAAAGGTCTAGAGGAGAAAACATCCCAAGAAAAACCTTCTTGCTTGTTTGTACCAAATATTATAATATGCATTAATATACAAAAAATAGCAAGTGGACACAGTTGTGAGAATACAGTAAGATGCCATGGTGACAGGAGACTTTATAAAAACACAAACAGATAGCAAACAGCCCCTGAATGTAATGAGCTGCACGGCTGATTAGGCAGAGAGACCACACTGTGCAAGAATGAGGTCTAAAGCAAAGAATAGCCTGAAAGAAAGCCATGAGAGAGAGAGAGGGAGAGGGAGAGATGCAGAGGAGAGAATGAGAGGGAGAGGGATTGGA
The DNA here is from genome assembly GCA_013397195.1 of Hylia prasina. Classification (NCBI taxonomy): domain Eukaryota; kingdom Metazoa; phylum Chordata; class Aves; order Passeriformes; family Sylviidae; genus Hylia; species Hylia prasina. Next base: position 39,332 of record VYXD01005462.1, read on the forward strand.
AGAATGAGATAAGTAGACCTAGAGCTAGAGACATAGGCAGGAAGAGACCTGTAGGACTTGTAGGAGAAGGAGTTTGGTATGTAGCAGACAATAGAGGGCTTAGAAAGGAGCAGTTAGCCTTGGGCCCTCAAAGAGTCCCATGAGCCCAGGGAAAAACAGACTTAAATAAGGAAATGTGCTCGTGGTAAAGGCATTGGGGGAGCAAGAGGAGGAGCAGCAGGGCAGCTGCAGGTGATCACTGCAAAAGAGGGCAATGTGTATTGGAGAGGCAGCATGAATCTCACGGGCACAGTTCAGAGCTACCAAAGGCTTCTGCTATGGTTATGCAATTCCTGTCTTTGGTCTTGCAAAAGAGTGCAAAATTTTTATATTCCTCTTAAAAGAAGAGCCAGTATTTTTGGTGAGCACTATTCATCTTCCTCTCAAGTGCCTGTCCCTTAGTCTCAGGTTCACAGTAGTTGCCCTTTCTTCAAGGCTGGGTTGTGAATCTCATTTGGCTGTTTGACATGAAGTAAGGTTGAGAATGATCATAATTCTTATCAATTATATGAATCACTATATGTTTTTAGTTTTAAAGGCTCGGTGGTGAAATCCAACCTGGAGTACAAGGGTTGTATGACAAGTTTTTCTCCCTCATTTTATACCTGGCAACTGTCAGTGCATCAATAACATCCAACACCTCTAAAACTGAAAGTCTCATTCATCACATGAGTGTAAGCTCACAAGCAGACTGCCTCACCCTCCTACACACATATAGACAGGTGGGACATTTGAGCACCCTGAACCCTCCTTTCCCTTTGGCTGTCCTCAGACCATGGCTCCTTGCTCGTAGCAGAAGTAGGAGAATTCTATCAGAGGTACACATCTTTTTTAATGTACTGTATAGAAAAAGAGGATGATTTTGGCCTCATGCAAACATCACCCCACACAGAGGTCTCCACATACACAAACAAATCTGGCACAAAATGAACTTGGTCCTTGCCTCTGCAACTTGAGTCAATTGCCAATTACAGCGAGATGTAAGATTCATGGGTAAATTGCCTGTCTTTATTTAGTTACTGCAATAACAGTGAAAACTTGGAATTTAATTTTGTTCCCTTTTCCTTAAGTCTCATTATAAAACTTCAGCAATTCATTGATTTTCACACTTTTATCCAGACACCAATGTTGGTGCAAATGCTGTACTTCACCAGGACAAATGCACTGGGTAATTCTAAGTAAAAAAAACATGTACTGTCGGGGTCCACTGCTGGCAGAACCCCGAGATTTATGATGAAAAGTCTTTTTGCCCAAGCCCCGCGTCAGAAGAAAGGTAAGGAGTCTGTTGGCTGCTCTTTCTCTTGTTGTTTATTTTCTGTTATCTCTTACATTCTTCTCTCTGCTCTGCTGAGGTCTTCACTGCAGCCATGTCAGACACTGACTGTGCCCTCCCGAGGAGGTGCTTATCTTTTATACTACATATTATGCTTTCCATACTTACAATTACATACCAATACCTATCACCTATGTTAGACAGTCAACTTCTATTCTAAACCAATCCAAAAGTGCCACCACCCAGGCAGAAGATGGAGAACAAGAAGAAGAAGAAGAAGGACAAGGAAATGCCCAATTCCTCCATCTTGTCCCCTCATGCCTTTATCTTAAAATCTTAAAAATTCTACATTTGCACCCCGTGAGACTTAAAAACTATATATTAAACTTTTGTCACTTGTAATTCTTCATATAGAGTTGGTAATTTTTCCCATGGACTAAAATCAAAGCCACTCTCGTTGTTGGCCTCATGCCAGGGTCTCTGAGCCCCTTGCTGAGCTCTCAGATCACCCAGGGCACCCAGAGGGGTGTTCTGGGTTCTGACAATGTACTTTCCATGAAAACTCTCAATATATACTTATATAAATAGTGGTACTTTTATAATGAGTATGTTTAGGAAAATCTTAGTGTTCACGAGTTTAAAAATCCCATTTACTGTCCATGTAGTAAATTATTGACTCTGTTTTACTTTGTATTGCCATAATATAAATTTGAAGAGGAACTCAGAGTTATCCAAAATCTCCCAGAATTAAGGAATTTGTTGACAAAGGCATTGAAGCTGCAGCTAGGTATTCAGCCAAGCTGTAGGGTCAATAATAGGAAAAATTTCGTGTTCCAAAACTCCAGACAGCAGCTGGCCATAGAAAAATACAAATGACCAATGATTTAATCAGACATATCAGAAGATTTAGAGAAGGTGAAATTTGAACATTAATTTCATATCTGAATGTTTTTTTGTAGGAGAGGACTTCACTCTTTATCTGAACTTTTCCCTCCTCTGATTAGGAAATCTTTGCAAATAATGAACGGTGTAAAATAATAGCGGAGCTAAACCCATGTAGCTAAGGAAAAATCATTCTTTGGACTTTGAACATTAGCTTCTCTAAATCAATTTTTGAATAACAACCCAGACAACCCCCCACAGGTCTGTATCATCTTCAGAGTTCTATTCAATATGGCTGATAAGGGAGGAGAGGGAAAGTCATGCCATGGTCTTTAGACATGATATCACAGCAGACAAGGTTCCTGCCCTGAGGAGTTGGTAGTACAAAACCAGTTCAATCACCTACTGAAGCTAAAGACTTGAAGTGATGGGAGTATGCTCATACTAATATTCCTGCAGCTGGTAAGTACTTTGTACAAAACTGCATACATATTCATAACTAAAAATCTTTGCTAAAGCAATTTCAGATAAGTAGCTTTACTTAGCCTCAGCTAACTTCTAAAAACAACTTCAAACTTTGTGTCTGTAAACTCAACACCTCAGAAGAGTAAATATGCTGTCAAGAGGCTCTGTGTAATTCTCAGTGGCTATGATAATCTAACATTTATGACTAATCTATCCAATTTGTTTCTACCCTTGATTTTTCCCCTTACTTTGTTCTTGCACATGTATGTACCAATTTTAATGTGTTTCTCCTTAATTATGTAGGAAATATTTTGAAATCTAGAAAGTCTCATAAAACAGAAGTTGTTACATAGATTCTAGACATTTTCTTTTAATTTGTGATGGCACAAAAATGCTGCTTTAAGCAGAAATGACATGCACTGTCCCTTTGGTGCCAGAGATGGCTATTAGGTATTCTTCATTCATATAAATGTGAGACCAGCTTTTACATTTCTTAGAAGAATCTGATATTTAGATGGAAAAGAAATAGCTAGGTACAGGTTTTTTTCAGTGGTTTATGAAATAATATTTAAAGATATGTTAAAAAAGGTATATATCAGGTAGCAAAATATAATCCTGTAGCACTAGACTGTATGTATGATAAATGCTGAATGACATTTTCTTGAGCAATGAATTACCTAATAGCAAATAATTAATTATATTGTCAATTCATTCATTGATTAATTAATTTATTGGAGTTAATTTTAATGGACTCATTTCCAGTACACTACATGTCTGAAAATGAAGGTCAGTGGGAATTGACTGTGTGTCCAGAGCAATAAGGTGGTGCCCCATTGTCACAAAGGCAATGTCACCAATGTCACTAAGAACACCATGGGGGATCCAATTTCACATGCAAGATGGAAGTGATCCTCAAATTCTGTATAGTTCTTTGAAGGACTGTTATTCACCTTAAAGCAGATGGGAAAGGAATGATGAAGTCAGGTCACAAATATGGGACTGCTGGGGGGTGTGAGTGGCTCTGACTGTCAGCCATGTCCACTGACCACATCATCACACTGCTGGACACTGCTGGGCATACTCTCATGCTTCTGTCACCTGGAGTGTGTGACAATTATACAGCATAGCCATGAGCAACTGAGCCGAAAAAGTAGATATTATGCAAGGTCTTCAGCTTGTGTAAATTGGCAAAGCTCCATTGAACTTAGCTGAGGATCTGGCCCTGTGCTTTGTCATATTATTTGGAAATGCTAAATTGTGTAAATATTCATATTCTCTGCTGTCTGATTTTTATTTTAATCTAGTCGAACATATTATACCTTATAAATTACGTATTAATATACCAATTACTGGATTTTTTAAATTCTCTGATTAAATTTTCTCTTTAGCTGCTTAGCTTGTTTCTCAGCAGCTCTGGTTTCTCCATGGCAATGGTAAAATAAGAGTTGAACAGAAGGGTCCTTGAAAATATAGTATAAATCTGAGACCTTTATATAGAATGACACTCTGTTCACTTTCTTTTATGCTAGTTCTTACATATAAATGCAAATGTACATCTCATTCATTGTTGTATGTAATGTGATTTAGCTCTAATTGACTGGAAGTTGTGGAAGTCTGATTTAGACCTGAATATGTAGATTACAGCTAATTATACAACGTGAGTCTTTTAAAACATGGGACTATATTTTAAATTCTCAGCTTTTTCCCCTAACTCAGAATGAAGAGTACATAACTTTGAGCTGAAATGTTGTGTGCCATGGCCATTGCACAACGACATGAATATGCAGTGATATTTCTTCACTGCTTTCTTTCTTTAGTTGTACCCCATAAAGCCAGCTCCAGATAGGAAAACTGAACTATTAGCTGAAATAAATCTCGTATGAGCTGTGTTGTGACCATGTCACTGAGAAGACAGAAGCTTGCAAGGTAAAATTTCAGCTAGAGAAGCAAAAGTATGAATGTTTCCCCTTCTCTTTTATTATTGACTTTATGAATTAATCCTAGTTTACTTGTTTCAATTGACGTCAACATATTTTTGAATACTATTAGCATGCAAATCAAGCCTGTTCTCAGGTTTTTGAATGGTGTGTTCATTTCCAAAATAAATAGATATGCAGTGTGAAGGGTGAGCTGTCACTTTGGGAGAGCTTTGCTGATCTAAACTAAAAGGCACTTCTAATTGAAAACTGTAATAGAAGGAGGGTTAGGGAAACAGTGGAACCACTCAGCTCCTTTTAGGTTTCATGGGGCTATGATAGAAGATATGGGATGAGGAGGAAAATGGGGATATTATTTGTCAAAGTAAGCAATAACGTTAACTTAGACTAAAATAACCATATCAAAATAGACTGTTTTTATTACTTTCATTATAACGCATTGTCTCTTGGATTATTCTTCCTTTATGGATGTCACCTGAGAAAATCTTGGCTTCCTGTGATTTCCCACTGAACACAGTTGTAATTCCAGCATTGAAACCAAGCCTCCACTCAAGCACCCGCCGGCACGTTGGGCCAGTTTTAGACTGATGGCCACTGAAAAGAGTACAAATATTCCCATTTAGTTTAACAGACTTTTTATAGATTTCTAATGACCAAACATTGCAGTGTTTTCCATAGTCTGTTAATGACACTTAAGTCTTTCAAGGGAATCTTATATTCTCACTGAGGGACATTTGCAGAGCACAACTGTAACATCCCATATCCAGGACTGTGTGGCAAACAGCCAAGATGTTTTCTCTGTTTTCCTAGCTGGACTTTTTCTTCAACCAAATGAGAAAGTTCAGTGAAGCCATTAAAGAAAGTTAAGACTGCAGCTTAGAACAGCTTATATTTTATCCTATTAAAACAGCTACCCTCTATCCTGTGCTGTGTTTCTTCCTTTTTTCCATTCCTGCCCTGTAAGGGTTAACAATTGAGGCCTGTCTATAGCTCATTTCTATAGTAACAGCAAGACTGAGACTTTTTTATGGGCACCTAATAATTAGAAAGTGCTAGAAGGTATAACAATATAATGAATCAAAACTGATAGACTTGTGGGTTTCCATAGAAACATGTATAATTATGATAATCGGTCCCTGGCGTACCCTCAGAATCGTATACATTCAGTTAAATGCAATAAACATTAGGCACTATTTAGTGAGCTGTGATGCAGATTAACAGTGTGATACACAGGGAGGCTATGAATAAAATTGCTGTACAGTTTATCTCAAACTAATTTCCCAGATTGCTTTAATAGATGTGCTATGTGGATGTGAAGAATTGGAAGTGTATTTTTGTTAGTAGTAAAGCTAACAAAGATAATATTTCATATAGTGTCTAACTGTTAATTTTGATGCAGATCAAAATGTACTGTGGCATGTTATTGGATGGGAGATCATTAAATCCACTGAGAAAATTACATGGTGGGGCTCAACTGAATTATTTATTTTTTGGATATGATATGGGGATATTCAGGTTTCCTGTGCTCCCTTTGGCTTCTTTCTTTCCTTGCTTGACTCACATTTTAGAAATATGTTTGCTGGTGCTCCTTATAACTCTGTCTTGCCAAAGTAAACAAATTTCTAGCAACTTCATATACAACTGCTCAGCATTACAAGAATTGTACTCAATTTCCCATAGAATGTTGCTGATTTTTTTTTTTTTTTGGGTTATTTGATTTATGAGTTAAAAGGGAGTTATAATTCTGAGTTAGCCATTTCAGGACCATTTAGAACTGCTTGTAGCCATGCATTGGCTATAAAAATATTTAGATGCCAGCACTCCAAGGAAAAGCTATTTATGGAGACCTACAGGTACATTATATTTGAGAGAGAGCACTGATAGTGATGTTAGAACATGCCTTGTGGGTTAGGAGACTCATCTGAGCATTCCTGTGTATGCCACAGAAATTGAGGAAACATTCAACTGTATTTAAATGTTTCCTAATTCTCTTCTTCGAAGACTCAGGTTTTATTTGAAGGATGAATTTGGCTTGATGTAGTTCCTTTGTAGAGGAGAAGTTTTGCCCTAATGAGTACTTTGTTTAAAAATGTTCATTTCAGAATGGCAGAAAATCTTTTGTGATACAACTGTTGAATATTAAAAACCCAGATATTCAGTTATCAGACATAATAACTTCAGGATTGAACTTGGTGTCCACACAAGTGTGTATTTACCTTAAAAGCACTCTGTTCCCTATGAAATTTCAGGGAAAACTTTTTCCTCAAAAAATCCCTCCACTTTCAAAATGAATCAGTTTGGCCTCCTGTGTTTGTGTTTTTTTCATTGTTAATCTAGCTTGTGACTCAGTTATAATAGTGGTTATATTGTCTGTTGATTCAGTCCTGAAGACTTCAGTTCCCAAGAATCCCACGTGGTGACCAAGGATTCTGGCACAGGTCACACCCTATTAAGTTAAAAACTCTTATTTTGAACAGGAGGCTGCCTCTCTGTTAGTCTTCAGGCTCTTGTCTCTGCTTAAAAGAAGAGCCTTTTATAAAAATGGTTTCCATATCTGGTTTCCCCTTTGCTTTACTGCTTTGCCAGTACTAAAATGCCAGAAGCTGACAGGGGTTCAGAAACCTATTAGACAAATTCATGGAAGAAAATCTATCAAAGGCTATCAAACACAGAGATACCACCTCTGGGTTGGGATGTCCCTGAGCTGTGGATTTCTGGTGGCTGAAAGCATACACCCAGGCAGCATCACTGCGTGTCTTGCTCTTGTATTCCTCCCGAGGGATTTTCTATTGGCCACTGTTAAACACAAGATACCTGGGTTAGATAAACCCTTCATCTGACCCAGAACAGTTGTTACATTCTCATGTAAAAAGACTTGGCTGCTAACACTGATGCGATAAAACATTTTCAAAAGCTCTCTAGAAAATAAGATACCCAATATGCACTGTAAAGTCTTTTTTGTTTCTTCTTTATTTCCTTTATTTTTTTTTAGAAAGAATAACATGATTTATTGCTGACATTCTGTCATTTTGAAGCTGGAAAATCAGTTTTTTCCTTCCTCTTGCAGCCTATGTGGATGGCCACTGGCTGAGGGAAATGTTCTGGAAACCAAAATGTTGAAGTAACATGGATATTTACAGTTATCCCAGTCTATTTCCTTTGCTTTCTTCATACCATCATGACTGTTGCTCTTCTTTTAACATGGTCAGTAAATAAGGCCTTGCACATTTAGTTCAACCCATTTTTCAGAGAGATGGTGTGTATTTTTTATAAATATTTTATAAATTGGACAGAGCCTTACTGCTCACTAACGTACCTGTGTCCAAGACCCTCCCAAATTCAGAAAGGAGAACGAGTGCCTTGGCACAGAAGCCCTGGTAGGTAGGAGCACTATTCAAGTCCTGTTCTTACTCTGTTGGAAGGACAATGCCAGAACAGAGCCACTTGACTCCCTGCCACTGGGGCCTTCAAGGATATAGATTATCCAATATTCCTCATCCATTGCCACTTTAATAAGGAGGTCAAGCAAGTTAATGCTGCCAGCCTGGGCAAGGGCTGGATGCTTTTGACTCACCTGGAAGAACAACAGGGTCTGCCACTGCTCCAAGGTATCAGGTGTGAAACCCTGATCACATGTGCAGATGTGGAAGAGAAAATAGGCAAGCAGGAAGCAACAAAGTCCTAAACATTTAGCACAGTTGAGGGCAGCTGCTCATATTGCCATTCTTTAACTCATTTTTAAAAGCTTCATCTCTGTTTTCTTGTCTGTACTTTTGTATCTGTCTCATGAACTAGCCCATGCTAGTGATGACTATTGACCTCTTACAGCCTGTGTGCTCCTCAGGGCCTGTCCAGAGACCCTGTGTGCTTCTAGAGAGCTGTGCAGAAAGGGCTTTTTGTCTGTGTGGAGGGTTACATCTACTACTGAAACCTAAATAATAAATAAGCCATCATCATAATATTATCCCATGCAGCTTGCTGATCTTGCAGGGCTGCAGCCGTGGTTGAGCACACAATCAAAAGGAATTTTTTGTTTACAATTTGGTCCATCAGAGCCTGCCAATGGGTGGAGGATCCTGTTTAATGATTAAGTCTGCTCCAGTGACTGGCCTCCAGCTGGCAGACACAGCAATAACCCCTTCAGTTGTGTTTCTGCTTGTTCTGTGATAACGTAAAACAAAGGTCTCCTCTAGGGGGAAGTTTTCTGTCGTTTTCTGAATTAAATTTATTTTAGACCCTTCGTACATATTGGTTCTTGACTTTCACCTCCTGCCTGTTGCTAGATTTCTTTGTGCTGGCAAGCATCATGTTCCCCTGTGACTTCTTTTGTCATGGCAGAGTGAACTCTTTCTTGCAGGCTCACTCAGACTGTTCATAGCCATATTTTCATCTTGGTTCTTTGTGAGTCAGAACTCCCTACAGCTCCACTTCTTGTTCTTCTTTCCCATCCTGCTGACGTTGATTGCCTTTGCATGTGCAAGCATTTCTAGCCAGTTTATCACATATGTATAGCTACTGAGTAAAATTTTCATCATTTGATAAATACAAAGAAATTGCTTTTTCTCTGCTAAGTAAAAAAAAAGTTCAACTCATTATTTAAATGAAGAGAACTTGAATGACAGGCAAATCGGGATATGAATACATTATATTTCTCTTTTTTTGTTAACTGTATTTATCAGTTCATATTATTTTATTTATTATTTGCCTATGTTTACAAGTAGTTTGACACCCACAAACCTTAAAGCTGCAAAAAATTTCATATGTAGCAAATTATGCATTTTCTTTCTCATAAAATTATAAAAAAAATACTTTTTCAGGAGTAAGTTATTTTAACATAGATTTCACATTAGAGGTTTGTGGGAGATGTTCTGAAATTTATTTCTACTATATTTTGCTCAGCTGGAGATGATTCAGGAACATTAGTTTCTACCAGATTCAGGTTCCTTGGAAGTGCTTGGGATTGTGATTACATATGACTGACCATATTGTCTCACTGCTTGTCTTAGCTTGAAAAATAAATCTTTAATAAATAGAGTGACTGTCTAAACTTAAAATTTCTTAAATTCCTTTTCTTGTGTTGGGCAATCTTAATTTGTTTTCCCTTTCATTATAACATGAGTTCCCTCTTCACACTAAGAAAGGCTACATGATGGCTGTGTAGTGACACTGTAATTTTTGTATGTGGAAGAGAGAGAAAACATTAACAAATACCCTGTTCTTCCTGATTTAACTAAAACATTCAGGTAAAATAGGCTTAAGTCTGATGTGTCCTTCTTGAAGAAAGGTTCTTGCCTTCATCCCATGGGATATGAAATGGCCCATGCTTAGGCATTTGTGTGCACTTCTTCCTTCTTTATTTTTGGGCTTATCCCATCCTCCTTCTGAAGGGAGAGCTCATAAATAGCCTGATTCTAGCCCAGTTATTTTAAAAGCTTTCTGGCTTTTATAACTTTAACTCCATGAGCTTAGATAGGGAAGACCGGAAAGCTTAACCAGCAGGCCTGAGGGAGGCAGTTTGTGGGTGGACATTCTTGAGAACCCTACATAGCAAGGCAGCAGTGAAATAACCATTTCCTGAATCTTCAGCTTGACAGTCTCAAGGGTTACCCATAGACTTAAAGACAGGTTTTTTTTGTCTGACCAGAGAGCTGGTCATTACGGTTTCAAAATATTCTGGATTATAACCTGTGATGGGTTACATGCAGGAAATATTACAGAAGGAAATGTGGATGTACAAAAATAGTGTCAGTAGGCTTTTGGTAAGAACTGTAAGAATATGCAAGCTAAATATGAGAAAAGCAAATGGCCTTACAGAGTCATGAGACTCTGAATTTGTGAAACTGGAATGCCTAACAGAGATAAATCCAGCTCTCAAAATAAGTAAAATTGCCCTCTTATGTGCAGAACCTATCAATTTTCGGTCCATTTTCACTGTTTGTAACTTTTGTTTTACTAAGACAAGAGAGTAAAAAGACTGTTTTGCTTGTCTACCGCTTTAAAAAATATTTGGAGAATTTTAAAGAAAACAAATCTGTCAAACCTTTGTAAACATATAACTTAATTTCTCTTTTAGTCTCAAAAATTAGTTTCATCATGTTGCAAAAATTTCTTGTATAATGACAAAAGACAATTTTTTTTCATTCATGAAAGCCTCAAATTTATTAAATGATATTATTTAATTACCAATCATTTTAATGACAGTTTTTAAAAATATATATGCAGTTATCCTAGTTCACACCAGAAGTTTTATTTATTGTATTCTAGGAAACATGTATAGGAAGAAACTTGAATGAACTTGCCATGGTAAATTTAGGCATTGTATTAAATAAAACCATATTGTTGAACTGTAATTATTATAATACTATAGTAAACATAGGCATAATAACATTCAGCTATTATTCAATATGATTACTATAGTCTTACTATTATTAGGACTGATTTACTATAGTTTTAATAAACTAAGAATAATTACAGTGGTTTCACTATAATAACCATAGATCAGTTGTAATTTTATGCTGAGATCTGGAGCTTTATTTATTCAGTAGTATTTCTTGAGACAAAAATATAAAGAAAACAACCATTAAAAATAAAACTTAAAGCATGGTTTAAAATAAGGTTTTAGTCTTTATTTTATTGTATAGTTATATAAAGCAAGAAAAAATTAGTTTTATTTCCAATAAAAATGAAATAAATCTCTTGTTTTCTTTTTCTTTTGAAAATGTAGGAGCAAAAATCTCTTCCCTGTTTAAAAGTTAATTGAGTTCACCTTACCATCCTCTTATGGATACTAAATTCTTAGAATTTTATAAAGAATATACTTAGTATATAACTTATTTTTCTCATTTCTCCATAAGGAGTTCACTAGCTCAAATGGAAGCTTGGGAAAGTAGTTTGTTTTCATTTGCAAAATGCTGTGTTTATTTGTAGCTCCTTCTAAACAACTTATGGTTCATAGGTCAGATGTTTTTGCCTTGTAGTCCACTTCCAAGAGTGGCACCAAATAATGCCACATGGGGTTCTCCTGGTGTCATTCCACAAACATGGTGACATAAGTGGATAGCACTGATGTTCTTACACAGCTTGGTCCTTTGTCCTCACGTTGGGCTGCCACTCAGCCGGTGCTTCAGACCCGCATTTTCCCAGTAACAGTGAGAAGGGACCCTCATATCTCTGAACATTTATTTACCTTTAGATCACAGTTTACATGGGGTCAGATCTAGAGGAAGAACCCCTCTGCAGCTTGAACACACACTGACAGAATTCCAAATCTGTGTCCCGGTTTGCTGTCCAGGTCCAAAATTTACCTGGGCATCAGCAACACAGTTAGGGAGTTTACACTAGGCTCAATATAGAATTAAAATAGCCTAGTTGAAAAAACTAGCCTGCTCTAGTGCTAAGTTGCTGTATAGCCTTATTCCTCTGAATTTCTTCTACTTTCCAGGCTTTATCTTTAAAAACAACCCAGATCTCAAGCTCACAAGTATTTTTCCCTTTATAAATTATTAAATGAAAACTCTGGTACTAAAATAAATAATCTCATAATGAATGGCTAGAATTTTATATTAAGTGTTTATGTGAATTCAATATACCAGTCCTAGCTGTGCATAAAAAAAAGACAATTGAAATTTAAATGAGTGCCACAAAAGGCTATCAAGACATCTACCTAGAGCTTGGCATTGCTTATGCTCACTATTGCAATTTTCACCTTTCTGCTGTATAATCACTGACACTTTCCTCACAGTCACGTCAACAATTCATTAATTGGCAATTAGCAAAAAGACAGAGAGCAGAGGCCTGCAACCACTGGTTATTTTAAGACCACATGATGTTTCCAAGCACTAAGTAAGACTTACAAGCATTAACCTTGGTCATGTTCTTGTATTCCTGTATTTGAATGCACACAGCTCAAACTATCAAAGCAACTTCAGCTGCAGAACATTTTGCTCAGTTGTAGTGGTTGGCAACCTGTACGCTCAGTGCAAACATCCCCAAATGTGGATCCCCTTCCAGATGTGTGGGCAAGCGTGAATTTGTGTGTGACCCACTCACTGTGGTTACTTCAAATACAAGGTAAAAATGGAAAAGTGCTAAGGCTCTTTTTGAGAACCTCACCAGACTTCAATAAAGACTTTACTTTTTTTGGCAGGGAAAGTGTGCTTCTGTAGTGGTTACCTCATGTCCAGGGGACACATCCTACAGATACTTTCATGTATAAATGCATTCACACTAGAAAGGAATTTTCCTAGAAATTAATGCTTAGCTTAGGAACAGACCTGGTCTAGCACAAAATTTTGTTTTCCTGAGCAGCAGGTGATAGCACTGCACAGCTGGGAAATGGTCTTTTTACACAACAAATGGAGTTTTACCTAGGTTTAGTGAGTTGTCTTGGCTACCTCAATAGCTAAAGGAAAAAGCAGTTACCTCCAAAGCATGATTCATCTCACTGCTCTTGGAAGCAAATCTTAGAACTAATGTGAAGTGGAATTGATCCAAGGAGGATAAGATAAAGGAAATCAAATTAGCACCAAATAAATTAAAGAAATTAAACCAATTACAAGCCCTATGGTAATGATGAAGCTTTTTAATATTCATTTCTTTTCACCACATATTTTGCATCTTATATAGATTGTGCATAGACACTGTTGAACCTAACGTGTGTGTATATCTCGGCTGGAGTGCTCTGAGACCCTTTGAAAGAGAATTAAAATACTTTGAATACTTGATTTGGACACTTATATTATATACTTCTATATTTATTTTTTAATTCAACATACAGAACAACACAAACGGAAATATCTTCACTGTCTTGTACCTCAGCTAAGAAAAGTCATCATCTAATGTTAAGCCTTAAATCTCATCTTTATCAACAGTGTTTCAGAGAAGGAGAAAATAATGAAATTTACAAAGAAAATTCTTCACAGCTACCTTTCCATATCACTTCAGCCAAAGAGCAGCTGCAAGGTCCAGGAATCTGTCTGAAGACTGGAATGGTCATAAACAGAACAAAAGAGAAATTTAAATGAAAGAGGAGAGGAAGAGATTAATAAAGCCAAAGAAAAATGTTGGAGTAGGCAGGAGGTTATAAGGGATTTTTTAATTGTCCTTTTTACCTTCTCTGCTCAACCAGATCAGATTGATAGGGAAGATTTAACCTTAGAATTATGAAATTCAAGTATTAACTCTATTTGAAAGTTTGAAATTAATATCTTCTTGAGGTTTACATATCTCTAGTTAATAAAGAACAAAGTTTGAGCACACAATATCTGTCTGGAAAAGGAGAACCTGAATTGGCCTTTTGGGAAATGACATCATTCACTTCACTGATTGTTATGCCAATTCTGTTTCAAAGTACTAAGGTCCCTGAGTACTCAGAGACCAGCATAAAACTATTAAATTGAAATAACTCTTATTTCAGAACTTTTTAAGTTCAGTTAGTTTATTCATTCTGGATTTAACATAGAGGTTTTTGCTCACACTAAGTTTATGGAAATATTGTGTTCTTGCTAAATAGAAAGCAATGATTATTGAAATTTTTCTCAACCTTCTACTGTTGCATAAATAGACTTTAGTAATTTAATTTCTCTTTTCTAAAGAGACAGCCTATTTTGGAATGTGAGCTGGATTTAATTTTGATTATCTATTTCTACAACAATACAAGTCCATGATCAAGCTGGAATCCTACTTGCCAACATATTTAGTTAAAATTGTTAAGTTAGTTTAAATGTCACCATTCTACACAAAGATAGTGCATGCAATTGCAAATTCAGGTTTGGTTAGTAGGTTCATTTTTATTCATGACTACATGCAGGAAAGAAAAAAAACCCAAAACAACACACAGTTCAAGAAGAATTTGTAGTACCAACAAAATGCTTTCACCTTACACATATTCTGTATAAATCAGATATTAATACAATCTTAATTTTTGGTATATTTTTCAAGATATGCCTGCACCTTTCCTGACGAAATAAAATAAAATAATTATTTCTTTATTTACAGCTGAATAAGTTTTATTCACTAATAAATACACCCCTTACTAATTGAATTTTCTTGCTAAATTTATGTTAGCATTCCAACATTAAGAACACAGAGGTGGTATAAGGAAAAGAGAAAGGTGTAAGAGTGAAAACTAAAGAGACAAAGTGCCAGGAAAATAATTTGGAAACTTTTGGCAGAGTAAAAGCACCTTCTTTATTGATTCCTACTAAATCCAGAAACACAAAACTGGGAAAATATCCCTTGTTAAAAAAAAAAAAAAAGGATTCCAAAAAGGAAATATCTACATTCATAAACAGTTTTTTCTTTGACTATGAAAAAGTTACAGATTCTTGAATGTGAGCTAGCTGATTATATCAGAAAGAATAAAACCAAGGATGAAAGCTGTGAGATCGTCTCTCTGGCATGTAAGAATGGAGGAAATAATTAGGATGCCCCTGGGAATAAAAATGGTCAAAAGAAATTAAAACAGGATCTGAAGCAGAATTCAGAGAAAAGGAAATAAATACGGAGCTGTTACAGATCCTTACTAAATTCTTTGGAGGTGATCATTAGTTTCACTGGAGATCTATGTGAGGGAAAGGTATTATTTTTCAAACAAATTTAAGCAATTTTTAATTAACACACTAACCACTTCCCCCCCCCAAAAAAACCCCAAACCCTTCCCCCCAAAAAATGCAGTAAAGCAGTAAGTAATGCAGAAGATAGAACATAAAAAATCTGAGTTCTGTAAAATAAATTTGTACCAAATAATTATACAGGTAGATAAAAATTATGAGAGAAATTTTGTAAAAGAGGTTTACATTACTTTTCTTTTTAAATAAGGAAGGTAACTTTTAAAGAAGGAAAGTGTACTCCACATGAAGTCTAGGATATTTTTTATTAAATAGTAACTCAGACAGGAAGAGAGATGGTATTGCCTGTGAATGGTGGGCAATAGATATTGAGCAGACAGAGGGATGCATTCATAGGAGAGAGCTTAGAGCCAAGAGTCCATTTATAAGCCCCAGCTCCAGAGCTAACACAGAGACATGGTCTCCCAAAGTTGCCTCCCAGAACTGTGAGGAACATGAAGATAAAGGGCTTCTAAAGAGGTGAATGATTTATCACAGCAGAGGTGTAGGTGTTCTGAGCAGAGTTTCAGAAACATAGAACTCTTCTCAGAAGCATATTGGAATAAGCTTTTTCTGCGTAGCTGAAACAAAACAACAAACAAAAAAAAGATAAAACAGAAGCCACAAAGATATTACACTAGGGATAAATATGATTTCATTTACTGATGGAAGATTAACTGACAGTGAAATGTAACTATATTTCATTTGCAAGTCTTCTTTTCAGTTGCAGAAACAGTATTTTTATACTTAGGATCAGTTTTTAAACAAGGATATGGGCTTCTAAATTTATTTTCACCATTGCCTGAAATTTCATCTTTAAGCTGAAGCAACTCATACAGATCATCAGCCTGTACCATGCAAGTCAATGCAAAAATTCCTGTGTTCTTACATGGTAGCAGAGCTTGTTTTCATATGTGAGCAAATCTGTACCTTTGCCAAACGTTACCGTCATACAAGGAAGCTGCTGTCTGACATGAATAAAAAACACAGTTATCTTTCAGGACAGGTTTCAGTCTCCCAGTTGTGAAGTTATGAAATTTGCTAGCTCACTTTGCACGTAGCAGTCTACATCTGCAGTTTAAGCCCTCTGCCACGATCCAACAGAGGTGGGCTCTGTGTTTAAAAATGTCAAGGCATCTCTCCTCCTTTTCCCTGCAAAGCTGGAGCCACAGTTTACTGCACACTAAGTATTCCCTGCAGGATCCTTTCATATGAAAAGAAAAACAGATTCTGGCTTTGTGGCTCAAGAAGAATGAAACTCCAGCTAATTCAGTAGTTCACATGCATTATTTTGTCCTATGCTTCCAACATGTAATTAACTCAGACAACAGAAAAATTCAAAACACAGCAAGCAAAATCAACACAAGCTATTTACAGCAACACCACAAGGAAATTCTGCTGAAGTTGGATCCCGTGAACTGACATTGATACTGACATTCTAATAGAAGTGGCTTTCACTCATGAATTACCTTCATAAGAAGATAAGGAGTTACCAGGCAGAGGACACAACACATTGTAGGTGCTGTGTGTATCCTCTTTTCTTTTTTCTTTCTTTTCAGAGAAATAGAGATATTTTCCTAATTATATCTCCTTTTCAGAACACTATTAGAGAATTTAAAGACTGCTCTGGAAAGTGGGTTTTTGAAGGGAAGGAGGCAGAGACATTTTGTATGCCCTGAGGACTTAAGATGAAATATTGAATGCTAGTTTATGTTTGTCTCAGGTAAGTAATAACTGAAATTTCCCACCATCAAAAGTTGTTTAGTAACTCATGCAAAGTACACTCATACTTACATTACACATTTTAACACAGACAAAATTTTGCCCTTAGTAACTGACACTAATGAGAAGACATCCCACATGAGAGAGGGCCAAGCCTGAATGTGCACAGAAGCAGAGCTGCTCTCCTGTCCTTCCCATTGCTTAAACTCTTGCTTAGCTCTTACTGGAACCAGGCACATGATCACTATGGGGTTGTCTGTCCTGCCACTCTCTTCACCATGTACAATTGTATGAAAAATTCTAACTGGGGGTTAACCAAGAGTAAGCACTGTACAAATTTAAAGGTAAGTGAGATGGTAGTTCTCATGTAAAGCAAATTAATCAAGCACATTAATAAAAATAATTAAGAATAATTAAGAAAACTAGTAAAGCAGTGATTAATTAAGCATTTTTTAAGAATAATTAGTGCCAAGGGGATGGCTCTCCTCGGTGGTGCCAAGCAATAGGACAACAGGCAAGGGGAAGAAACCAATGCATGGAAGTTCCACCTAAACACGAGGAAGGATTTCTTTACTGTGTGGTAGATCAAGCACTGGCACAGGTTGCCCAGAGAGGTGGTGGAGTCTCCTTCTCTGCAAACATTCAAGAACCATCTGGATGCAATCCTGTGCCATGTGCTCTGACCCTGCCTGAGCAGGGAGGTTGGAACAGATGACCCACTGTGGTCCCATTCAACCTGACCCATTCTGTGATTCTGTAAATACAGAACAAAAATAAAACCAGAATACAATGGAAAGACAAAGGAGCAGTCTTTTTCACATTGAACAGGACATTTTTGACACCTGCTATTTTAATACTAGTAATGAAGAGTTACTGCAAATTAAATATTTCTCAGGAACCCACTTCTAAATCAAATCTCTATACTCTGTGGAAACCAAAGCATTATTATTTTTCTTTATGAAACCGAATAAACAACAAGAGATGGAATCCACAGAAGAAAATTGGTAATGACTTTAACAAAACCTACTTAATAAATTCATTTTATCTGAATAGAAGTATTTGAATTAATGAGATACACACTGAAAGAGGAGTCCTTGCAGGCTTGATTTTCTGTGTTAAAGAAACCAAAAAATCAAAGGGCTCATGCTAACAAGATCAGTCTTATTCCAGAAGCTGTTACATTAGTTTACATTTGTTGTGTAGCACTTTTAAGTCCTAGAGAGTTTTGATATATGACAATTGTGCCTTAAGGAGGAAAGTCTAACAAAGTGAAAAATATTTGGGTGGAGGAGGAGGTAGGTGGTAATGAGTACAGGAAAAGTCAGAGCACAAGAATAATTGTCATTACTGTAGTCCAGAATTAGAAATGTTTTACAGCGTGAATTGGAAACAAGTTCTGTTATCTGACTACCATCTTGTGTGATTCCACTAAAACCCAATCCTGCTAAGAACAACATTAAGAAAAAATAGAGAAAAAGATAAAAGATGTAACCAAAAGAGGAAAAATATTTTAAAATATTAAGAAACTGATTCTGTCTAGTACAAATTAGTTGACACTCTCATTCATTAATTCATAATGTATTGGAAAACACAGAGTCAAAACCAAAAAAAATGGAAATATGTAAGTGATTTAAGTGCAATTGTTAATTGGCCAGAAAAGCAAAAAATTATTTGAGAAAAACTTAACTGCTGGACCCAAAGGGTAGCAGCCCTGCCTGTTTACAAAGCGCTTTGCAGGTCTTCTATTGTCTTTTGTGATTTTGAATTAAACCTGTGTCAAGACAAATTCTAAGCTGCATTTTTTTTAATCTGGAATTGAAAATTTAAAGTATTTGGCTTCCACAATTACACAAAGTTTTTGAGCTGTTCTTTACTGAAAAAAAAAAAAAGATAAGCAAAAGATCAAAAGATTTTCATCTGAGCTTTCCTAAAGTGTTAGATCTTTTTGCTGTTGCTTGAAAGGGTTTAAACATTGTATTAACCTCTTACACAGGGTCAAATAAGATTTCTTTATGGCAGTAATTTTTAGTAAGTATGCATGAGGAGGCCGATCTCTGTGAAAAAACATTGCACTCATCTTATAAATAAGGCCAGGAACAACAATTTTCAAAACCAGCCACCAGAACTAGAGATCCACCATAAGGCATCAGCACTGCAAATTATGTTTTCAGTAGCAGCCAGACCCACAGAAATAGATGAGGTATTGCTAGCCAGACACTGAAAGTCGGATGCATGGACACATCTGCAGATTTGCTGTTCTGTATAACTTTTTAATCTGAGCCTCTTTGCTAAGTTAACAAAGCAGTGAGCATTCAGCAGAACCTTTTCAGCCTGATAAGAACACAAGGCACTTTGTGCATAAAGTCACTTGTTTAGAAATTTGCAGCAGGATTCAAATTGTATGCCTTTGGCTAAAAAGTCTGTCTTTTGCTCTGCATATGCTCACTGTCTGGCTCATCTCTGCCCAGTTTCTGCTGCTGGCTTTAGCTGTTAAAATATTATTATAGTTATTTCTTTCTTTCCATCCCTTTGTCTGCTGCTCCTGCCCTTTTCTCTTGCCATATAGCTCCCTATGTCTCCTTTGTTTAGAAAATCAAGTAGCCACTTAAGTTCAGCAGGACTTCACACTTCAGTGAGTTTTTAAAAGAAAAATAATTCCTGAAGGGAATTTCCTTACTAAGGCCTTTGTTTTCAACCTTCTTGGTACCTAATGGTGTGATTAAGAATTCCTAATTTTGTCCTTTCTCAGTGCAATTAGTTTATAATCTTTTCTCCGATAATTTTTATTTTCTGTCTTGTTGCAGTCTAATTTTGCCCTCCAATATTTGTGTGTATTGTGGGATACCCAGGCTTCAGATTCTTCACCCTCTTTCCTGGAAGACTGTAGCCTGGTATGATGCCATACTCTCAGCATCTGGCACTGTCTTATGCAGTTGTGATTTTAGCTTTGATTTGTAGCATGTTTATCTGGGGACGCATCTCTACATCTCGTCATTGAACTCATCATTGTGCTTGAATTCCGGGCTAAAAAAATATAATTTTTCAGCAATTTACAAATGCTTCTTGTGTCAGGATGCCTCAGTTTCTTACCAATTAGAAGATTACTCTTTCCTTTTGTTTGTTTAAAACTCGCAATTTTGCTCTTACCATCAACAACTTGTGTTTGCCCTCTATTAGTCCTGGCACTTAAAAGTTCTCTGTCTTCCTGTACCAGAGCGCAATACTTCTCATTGTTTGCTCATTTTCTCAAATCAATATAATCTTCAAATATCGAAGGGGGAAAACATGGTAAGTTCTCCCTGGCTTTTGTTTGTGTTTTTAAAAAGAAACAGGAAGACTTGTCAGTTTAGCTGTGCAAAGATATAATGAAAGAATAATCAAAGTACAGATAATGGCCTCCTTCTGGCCACATATGCACCCATGCTGCACAAAATATGTGTTTCAGGGCACAGTGGGGTGCAGCCTCCATATCTGACTCAATGCCCAGGAGCAGTAAGTGTATTCTACATGATTCAGAAGCATATTTTACCAGCCTGTAGAGTTCCTATGATAATACAGGTCCAGAAAACATCAAAGTGATTTATGGGTTTCATGTAACAAACCCATGACACTCCCATGGGACTGTGCACACAAAGCCAGATCCTCATTTGATGCCACTCAGTGGGGCTCCCATGAAGTCAAGTGTATTTTGGGGAATGTGAAACACTAGCATCCTCAGCTCTGCTAACAGACCTGGCTTTCATTACCAAATATCAAATTCTGCAGGGTGTATATGATTTTTTGCAAGCTTGTATAGTCTGTTTGAATGAGAGGTGTTGCATGACCAGTAAAGCAAACTACACAGTTGTGAACCTCTAAATATATAACACTCCCAGTGCTGAACTCCTTCATTTCCATATAGCACTGAGATAACTATGCTAGCCTGGTGTATAATAACACCTGCAGAAAGTATGTAGCAGTCAGTCAAAGCCATTTTGTGCAATATGTTCTCAATTCCATGCAGTATTGCATAATTAAATACAAATATAATTTCCCAGTCAGCAGCATATATTGTCGACTCCTTAGGCATCATTGGTTCTTTAAAAATGCACTATAAAGGTTATTTGACCCACTTCAAAAGAATAAAACATAACATAATTACACTCTCAGGAATAATAATATCTTGGTAATATTAAAGGAACAGCTGAAAAGTAAGATAAACCACAGAAAACTACAAAATGGTAAAAAAGACAAAAAGACTTTGCAGAGTCTCTTACCACATTCAAGTTAACATGCTTAATTAGTGCTTCAAGTAGATTCCCAAGAAGAAAAATAAATAATTTCACTTTTTTTTTTTTTNTATGTGAAAACAAATGAGGAAGTGCTTACTTTTATATTTCTGTAACTTATCTGTGATTTTCTGATTAAGTTCCATTCTATTTATCTGTTAGGTCATGGATAAACCATTATAAGAGCAAAGCACTATAATGGGTCAAGATATACAGCTACAGAGAGGTGATTCCTTTATGCAACTTTTATCTCATAGCCTATAAATTTAGCCTTTGTGGATCAAAACCAGAGCACACAGAATTGAACACCTTCCACTGTTTTCAAAAGTCTTTGACTCAAACCTTGATTCAGACTCTGCATTTGTTTTGAAAGAGAGTGACTGACATTTTACAGGGAATTTCAAAATTTAGAAATCTGATTACTTCTAACTAGGATAAATACGGTAGATACCTAATTCTCTCAAAGAAAAATGAAAATAATAATCACAGTTTCAGAGTCTTGTTTCAGCTTTTGAAAACTTCCTATCATAACACGTTTCATATAGAACAGAATGAGAACCTTCAAACTGTAAGTTGTTTAAAAAGGAAAGCATGCCTTTAGTTTAAACATAGGTTCTTTTTCTTCAGAGTGTTTTTCCAATGGTCAGCTCTGAAGAATGGCAATAATTGTTAACAGTTTGTGATTTTAGAAGAGATGATGTGCTCATAGCACTCAAACTCTGGAAGTCTGTGATTCAAGAAAGTAAATTTAATTGCTTTTTTCCTATTGCCATCCAATTTATGTATCTTAAAAAAGACATTTAGAAAAAGGTATCTGTGTTATTATAAACAAAGATATTATTTTTAAACTACAACTTCTTCAATATTAAAAAGTAAAACTTTTTCCCTTACGCAGACTAGGTGAGTTTCTGGAGCAGTGCCTAGAATGAGCACAGCTGAGAAAAGCTTTTCCCATCCGTTTCTATCGTGCCTTAAGGTCAGCAGCCATCTGGTCTGACTCACACTGCTTCCCTCTCTTTCACATGTGAGGCTGAGCCATTTGGCCACTTGTGCTCCTGAATAAAGCTGAGAGTTGAATTAGAGAAAATTTGGATGATGCTCCTAATAACCATTTTAATATTCTAATTGCTAAACAAATATGCTCCTGCCATGTTTAATGTCATATAGTTACCCACAAGTGCATGAAGGGATCATGGCAAATGAAGAATTGCTTCACTTTCAGAATGGGACAGCTCTGCAGAATGCTACGCCTGGGTTTTGAATACAAGTAACATGTATACCTTAAAAAGACCTGCTGATATTCACAGGTTCTTGAAGCCTGTGTCTCCTCTTCTTCCATTTTTAGCATATAGATAAATACATGTATATATAATATGTATTTTGACTGTTTCCTTCCATGGACTTGAAAAAGGAGCGCTACATATTCTACACTACATGAAGAAAACTTGTACTTATGCTAATCTTTCTACTTTGTTGGCAGAATAAATTTTGAGACCTCTGAAGTATTCTCCTAGGAAGAAAAGACAGGTAGCATTCACAATATGACAATGATGAAGCAAAATATACATTGTATATCCTATGATCTTTATAAATGTATTTTTCTGCAGGTGTTTTCCAATTTGTGAAATGCAGCCTTGTGCAATGCTCTCCACAGGAAAGAAATACTTGTTATGGAGAACATTGTACATCACTGTGTAGAGTTGTCTTCAAGGGCTGTTTTGTTCATCTCATGTCTATCCTCTGACTTCTCTATGTGGCTTTCATCAAGGTATTTTCTCTTTCCAGAAAATTGCTTCTGAGGGATGAAAGTGAAAATGTCTCTTAAGTCTGTTTTGGCCCCATATTTGGGGAGATTTGTTTACCCACTTTGGTTTCTTATTTCTTGCTGATAATTTCTGCTGACTTTCTGCTTTGTCTTCCCCTTGCCTTGCTACTTTCCCAGCTATGTGTGGCTGGTGGCGAAGAAAGAAGACAGGACGCAGAATGAGCAACAGCCTCAGATTTATGAAAGCAGTGCCCAGGTCCTCTGACCAACTTCTGCATGGCTTCAAACATCTGACCTACCCTTTACTTCATGGAGCTGAAAGAATGTAATGCCTTGCTGCACAACATGGACTGAAGGAGCCCCGTTGCCATTTGTAAGCAGCACAATGGAAGCAGGTGATGATGGAACCTGCAGAGTCACCCGGGTATGTTGTAGGTCCGGGTGAATCCACCCAGCTGGATCCATGCAGAGGTGCAGCTAAACTGCTTCACATCCCCCAGGGAGCCTGAACAGCTAAAACCGCTGTCCTCTGGGGGCAGCTGTGCCTCAGGTTAGCAAAGTGATAAATCAGGTCCTTCTCAAGTGAAGAAAATTTGTGAAATACATTATGATGACAGAGCTGTTGTAAATACTTAAAACGCTTTTGTGAATTAATTAGTTTCCTTTTGATAGAGAGACAGAAGTGAGCTACAGACAAGCATTGAATTTTCACACACCTTGAGAATGCTTGTATGTGAAAAGTTGAAGTCAAGTCCAGAGATAATTTAAATTCTTTGGGTTTTGAGAGTTCTTGATATCAGATTAACCATTGTTGAATGATGAGCAGAACTGTGAGATTGGCTATTAGGCTACATATATACTTGCATATATAAACACACAGTAAATGTGTCAATTCAGATGTATGTTCTTTCATCTTTGGTATCCCTCGAGGACATTACTCTACAGTGGTTCTAGATCAAGTGAAAAACTATGGAAAATAAACAATTTTTTTTTCTTTAGTGAACAGAGAATCAACCAGAATTTTTCTACTTATTGGACACCATGAAGTCAAAATGAATCAAATCAGTTGCATAAAAAATTGTGTCTGTATGATTCAGCATTCAGCAGATGAAAATGTAACTACTGTTCAAAGGTATGCAAATTGAGATTCCCAACTAAACTTGCTAAGTGAACACCTTTCTTTCTTTCTTTCTTCAGTGCTTAAAAAGCCTAATGATTCTTTAAAAAACCTGTCATTTGTAAATGGTAAATCCTCAAGTAAAAAAGTTTTGCTGCTTCTGTCAGCTTCTGAGATTTATAGGCAGTAAATGAAAATCACCCCTTTTCAGAATCATTGTTATTTTCATACCAAATTATTTTTGTGAAGCTATATGAAAGAAAATTGAAAATCTGCAGCATATTCTGTAGTTTTGTGAGATATCCAAAATGTTGCATTTTGTATTTTCATGACTTTTTTCTTTGTGTCAGTAGGGACAATTTCTCTCACATGCTTAATCTCAATCTTCTAAACAGAAGGCAGATAATTTATCTAAAAGGCTAAAAAGTCTTTGATTAATAGCCATGGGAATTGCAGGTATTAAAATCACCCCCAAGTGACCCCATATTGTTCCGAGAATCCATTAGAAACTTATTCTGAATTACAAAGAAAAATTAATTAAAAAGTATAAGGAATACAGAGCTCAAATAAAGTATGCTCCCCTGAGTTCACATGAAGATCTATATGCATGCAAAATGTCATAAAATCAGATTTAATTTACAGTATAATTTTATTCTTCAACAACAAGAGGAATACAAGAACAGAAATTTTTTATATTTTTTTATTACTATTGAGTTCTTCATAACAAGCCTACCCATTACAATGACTCTTGCATTAATGTCAGAGAAAGAGGGATTAGAGAGAAGAGACAAATATACTTTGGACAGTTGGAATTGCAGAAATGGTGAATCCCATCTGGTTTGGTTGAATAGAATAGTAATCTGTAATGTTCTTCAGTGGATGAGCAAAATTTTAAATGAGTTGTAAGGAGCTTTACAAAGAATTTTTGCAAGTTTTCTTATGTATATTTTGTCCTAATATTGTAAATATTTTGCTTATACTTGTTTTTCCCAGTCTGTTCACTTTTCTAAGTAGGTCATGATCACTTTCAAATGTTTTTAGATGTTTGGAAAACAAGCTAGGTGCCAAAATGGGCCCGTGTTCCCCATGTCCTGTGCCTCACACTTCAACATTATAGAAGTGTGGTTCTCAGCCCTGTTCATTTTCAGGAGTGTGCAATCAGAATACTTACCATGCTTCCTACGGCCTTTACAGGGTTTGCTTAGGGTCTTGTAAAAAATTGCAGACTAAGTGTGATGTCTAATTTGTAAGCCTCTTTGAAAATCCTGGACAGACACCCATGAGTTAAATCACTTCATTTCGTGAGTGGCTGTGATGGTCTTACTAGGGAAGGAGCTTGTTTAAATCCACCCTGCTGGGGCATTTCTGAGTGTGAGTCTTTCAGCGTTGCCCTGCACAGAAGGTGGCATCTTGATTCTTGGTCATTAAAGCCTAAATATGGTTAAAGCTACCCAAATCCTAAAGAGCACGAGGGTATAATTAGCTTGAACACTAAGAGCCAAAACTGCGTCTGTTATTTGCAGACATGTCAGAAATGCAAATACAAACCAGCTCAAAGAATACTGCTGCAATATTTCTGGTGTAGTGTGAAAAGTGTTGTGTAATCACAGAAGAGTTGAGGTTGGAAAGAACCTCTGAAAATTCTTTAGTGGAGCCCCTTGTCATATGTGAGGTCAGCTACAGCAGGTTTCTCAGGTCTATGTTCACTTAGGTTTTGAATATCTCCAAGTATGAAGAGATATTCAAAGCCTGGGTAACCTATGCCAGTGTTTGACCATCTCCACAGTAAAACATTTTTTTCATATGTTTCAGGGGGATTTCCTTGCATTTCAATTTGTGTTCATTGCCTTTTGTCCTGTCACTGAGCATTCATGAGAAGAATCTTTCTGACTCTTCTTCATTCCCTCCTATCAGATATTTATGTATGCTGATAAGACTCCCTGCACCCGTCTCTTCTCCAGGCTGGCCAGTCACAGTTCTCTCATTCTCTCACTGTATGTAAGATACAGAAGCCCTTTAATAAGTTCTGTGTATTTCACTGGATCCTTCTCCAGTATTTCCAGTGTCACTTTTGCACAGTGGACAGCACTGACTAAAAAGGAAGAACCACATGCCTCCACCAGCTGCCATTCCTGCAGCCCAGGACACCTCTCACCCTCTTAGTGGCAAACTGCTATTCACATCCTGCCTGGTGTCCATCAGGACCCCCAGGGCCTTCTCTGCCAAACTGCTTTCCAGAGGAGAGGCCCCCCAGCCTGTGCTGGTGCTGGGGCTGCTCCTCCCCAGGGCAGGGCTTTGCACTTCCCCTCGCTGAACAGATTCTCATCATCCCACTTCTCTGGTTGTTGAGGTCCCTCTGGATGGCAGCACGACATCTGGCGTATCAGCCATTCCTGCTAGTTCTGTATTGTCTGAAAACTTGCTGAAGGTTCGCTCTGTGTCAGGGACTGGGTCATTAATGCAGATCTTGCAGCACTGGACCCACTATCCACATCTGGAATACATGACTAGTGCTGTGGATCGCAGCCTTTTGAGACCCAATAAGTAGATATTTGTGTGTTGTACTATGGCTTAAGACCAAGCAAGTGCGCACACGTTAAGAATTACTGGATGAATTCAACAATCTCTTGCATGCAAAGCTTAAAGATTATAAACATATATATAGTAACAGCCTGTGTTATTTTTTTTGCCAATGCTGTCATTTATGTTCTGAAAAAAAGTGCTACTTTGGAAGCATGCTAATTCAGAAAACATAAGCATACAAAATTTGTCAAAACAGGTGCTATTTATATAAGCAAGGATTGCAAATTCATTCTCTTTTTTCTTTTTTTTTTTTTTACCAGACCGCTCTGAACCCAGAGCAAATTTATTTTCATTCCTTCTGGTGCATATTATAATTCCTATCTGGATCTGTTGGAACCATGGTTAGAGTTATATGGCATGATTCTTTCATCCTTATACTGAAAATTAACATGAAGATGCAGCCCCATTTAAGCTAGACTAAACTGCTTGCAGAGTAAGATGTTAATCAGCAGAAGCCAGTGTGTGATTCTGGGTCATTCTTAATAATTTAGGATTAGACTGTGCAGCCCACGTGAGTCAATAGCACATTGTATCATCCCAGAAAAAGGAGGTTTGTGTGCCTTAATGAACTTGCTCCTTGCTGCTGAGGTCAGCAATTCCTTCTGGACATGTTGTTCCAGACACATACTGCTGGCTGGCTCTAGCAGGCTAAAAAATGGAGGAAAGATTGCAAATTTTACCCAGACCACAAACATTTGCTCTTATAATTTCCTCCCATGCCTGATCCCAGAAAGAAAAGTAGTAGTTGCAAAAGCCCTTTTTATTTGGAGCCATATGCTGAATGCCCACAGGATATGACACTCTGAGAGGCAGCAAAGCTTCCAACTCTCAGGTGTGAGAAGTATCAGAAGTGTGGCATGTCCTGGTTTCAACCTGAGTGCAAATAAATGGCTGAAAAATCTGGCTGTACCTCAATTATTGAGCTGGTGACATGCTAGAACGTCAATTATCCTGAGGTCCTTCAGAATATACAGCCCACACTTCTGACATCCAGGAAGGCATAGGATGTAACACTTGCATTCTGCTCACCATTACTTGCAGAAGGTTTTGTAAGGAATACTCATCAGTTCCAATGAGGGAAATTCTTTCTTTAATTTCCTCAATGTCAACCCATGGCAGTGTTTGATTGTGGTTACAATCCAGAACGGACCTTGGATGACACTATTTCCCAGAAATCTAGATGTGTGACACCATCAACAACATCTTGTGATCTGTGCTCTACTCCAAATTGCCTGACTCATTTTATACTATTTAGAATAGGCCAGTAAGGAGCAGGGAATGAATGTGAACAACATACAAATCAGCCATACTTCCTCTTTTTTTCACCTTGTCATCCAAGGGCAATTAAATTACTGCAACCTAATGGGTGCAGCTATTAGGACTGAGAAGCTCTGTGTGGGGAGAAGGAGGCAAGCAAAATTAAAACTCCATGCATGACCTCCCCTGTCTTTTTTTTTCCTCTGTGAGAAATATTTGTCTGAAGAAAGCAAATCAAACAGCTTTCAGACAGAAAATCAGGTGCATCAGACATCTGACCATCTCAGACACCAATGAATTAGGAAATCGTTCTGGGGCAGCTCCTTCTCTTAAAAACTGAATGCACCAGAAAGTTGTGAGAGGACACGAATGAGGACAAGGACGAGAAAAGAGAAAAGAGAAAAGAGAAAAGAGAAAAGA
>VYXD01005462.1:67965-120220 GCA_013397195.1 Hylia prasina
AAAGGGAAAGGGAAAGGGAAAGGGAAAGGGAAAGGGAAAGGGAAAGGGAAAGGGAAAGGGAAAGGGAGTTCCACATTTTGATGATTGAGCATCAAGCTGACAAAAACCAAATGTTTACTCAAGACAGAAGAGATAGCAGCTGCCTGGAGCATTTTGCTCGGGTTTTCTAAGAGCTAAAAATAATTCTGTGTGTTTTTTAACACCAAGTTAAGTACAAAGCACAAAACCATAACTGTTTCAACTGTTTTGCACATGCTCCCTCCTTACTTTCACAGCACAGCATCCCTCTTCAGATTCATTTTTAGCTACTTGCAGATTTGGCTCTTGAGTAGACTCTGATTCTCGTCCTCTTCCTAGTCATGTTTCTCAGGAAACTTTGGAGCTGTTCTGTTTCTGCAGCACCACTGCCCTTTACCTGCCCCCTGAACAGGCTGCAAGGACAGGCAGCATTCTGAGCCATCTGGAAAAGTAAATTCCAATAGAATAAAGCCCAGGGCTTCAATGCACAAAATAAAAAGCTTTCCCTAACTCAAAATACAGCCCTAGCTTCTGTATAAAGTCCATTCCTCTGCAGTCAATTCTTATTATATAACAATCAGTTGAGTGTTTCTCCTGTATATAAAACTCAGCTTTTAGAGAACCTTGTTCAGATGACTCTGAACAATAGTTATTTACTGGATGTGCCTTGGCAGCCTCCCTCTAAATCAGCAGAAAGAAATGGTTGCTCTCTTTTCTCAGTATGGGCACCACTGTGCTTCAGTACCACATAGTCATTTTCCCTACTTACTTTATATTGCTTTTGAATGAGTCTGTGAATCCAGAACCTTCTACCCTGATTTCTTTCTGCAACATCAGCATTTTAATCTATTGCACTGACAGTAATATGTTGGCTTTCATTCCAGGATCCTGATTGTGAAAACCCCAGATGTATGAATGAGGGCAGTCACCTTGAGAAGTATCCCTGAAGTCTGGCAAGGAGACGCTGCACAATCTGTGCTGTACCATAGTGGCTGAAGATTTTGGCTGCCATCCTCTGCAGGGAAACGAAGGCACAGAAATGCTAAAGGACACATCCCAGTTTTATAATTTCCTACATGCTGGAAGTAGGACAGGTAAGGACTCCTTCTAAAATGGGTTCATCTTTTTGAATCCTCCATAGTTTTAATCCTCAACATCTCATAAATCCTTTGTGTAGGACCTGCCTTAGGAGACAAAGACATATCTGAAAGCAGCTGAATCCAGGCAGGTGCCTGGCAACCCTTTTGAAGCAGTAAAAGCTTTCAGTTCAGTATCAGCTAGAAACAACTTGCAAACTTTAACTGCAAGGTAACTGTGATATCCAATACTCAAGTATTGAGTAGGATGGATTCATCCTACAGTGGGAGCTGCACACTTTGAAACTCCTCTTCTTTAGAAAATACCCTAGGCCTGTCCAAAACTCTAAAGAACAGGTATCATTATGGCTCAGGTAATTATATTTTAAGAAAATCTGTTCTGCCTACTCTGATGTCTAGCCTCAAAGAATTGAAAGGTCTGTGTCCCAAAAGGAAGCAAATGATTTGACTTTGAATAGGAGGCAGGAGTTTCACATGTATCCTTGTGTCTGCTGTTGTCTGTTTATTGATGGTAGTTGTCTGGTTGGATGGGGGAGTATGGATGAAGATGAAGATGCAGGTGACTCTGCTAAGGCAGTCCACAGGGACATCATCTCCCAGGTTTTGTCTTTTTATGATACCTTGTTAAGTGGAAGGCATCTAAACAATCTCTCTGGATTTTCCTAGATTGTATTAAACTTAGGAAAAACAAGAAATGCACTTATAAACAAAGCAGCTGGACAGACTTATCTCATTTTTCAAAAATAAACATACAACTGTAGCCTGGTGCTCTTATGGAAATGGGAAGGACTTGTTTTTTCACTCTGTTTTTGCTTTTCCTTACGCTTCACTGATTTCAATAATACAGTGAAATGAAAAAAATGGCTTTACATTTGTCTGCTATATGGTGCTGACTGTCTGTGACTTGCACATATACAGGCAGCATTAAAAACAATCATGAGCAGGGCAAAAATTGGTATTGCCTTGAGCTTTTGCATGATGCAGGTTTTACAATTGTTTGATTCACTCAGACAATTACCAAATAATTTGGTAAACTGTGTATCATGTTTGTACATAAAAAAAAATGACCAGGCATAAAAGAAAGAGGGGAATGAATTACATAGAAAACAGACTGAGTTGCTGCTGTGGAATTTTCCAATGCAGCATGAAAATCCTGTTAGGATATTTATAGGAGCTGAAATAATACAACTTGGAGAGTTTTCCACTGGGCAAAACAGTCATTAGCCTTGATTCCTCTTTTTCATTACTTAACTTTGAGCAATCCCATTTCTGTTCTTCGAGGTGTTTTAACTTAAAGTGTGTGAGCAGAAAGACATCCTCGAATAATAAGGATATAGTCTTTTAGGGTCTAGAGGTTTTCAGGGGGGTTTTGTTTGTCCAGATTATTTTTTGTCATTGTTATTTTGTTTTGTTTTTCTAATGTTCTTAGTGCTTTGAGGACCTAGAAACTAATTCAAGGGACTAACAAAGCTGAATAGCCTTGTTCAATGAACCAGACTTGCATAAACTCATTTCACACAAGAAAGAGTCGAAGATTGTACGGTACTTGTGGATCCCCTAGATCTTTGTTTAAATGTACTCTATGCAAATCACAGACTTTGACTTCCTAAATTTGAACTCATGCTGGATGATTGGATAAAGAAAATTGCTTTGTTTTGTGTTAATCCAAAGACCATTTTTGAAGTTGTCAGCATTTAATGACAAACAAGTTTTACCCAGGCAAGAGTTTCTGAAAAGTTAAAAAAAGCCAACAAAATAAACAACTGCTTTTTTATTACTTTTTTTTTTTCATAGAGAACAGTCTATTCAACAGATGATGACAAAAGTTGACTTTAGGAGAAAGAAATGTTTGACCATAAGTTTTAGTCAGTTGTTGAATAATTTTTCCTACCTAGTTTTTTCCTACTTCCATGTGAATTCTGATGATATTACATTTGCTTCTACTGCTTTTGAGAAGCAGTTATGCAATCTAATAGACAATTCAAGAGTTTGTCTTTTCCTCCCATACATTTAAATGTTTCCAGAACTGCAGAATTCCCAAGCATCAGAGGTCAGACTCTGCATCAAAAATGCCAGCCAAAAAGCATAGTGAAAAAGCTCATTTTTACAAGGCTTTCATTTTTCTTCTCAAAAAAACGAATGCTGTGAAATGCTCAGCATCACTTTTCTTGGAAGCGAAAATGAAGTTCAGGAAGGTGGATCAGGAAAGCAGCATTCTCCTGCCACAGGTCTGTATGTCCTGGCGTGTACATAGCTGGGACTGAGAGTGATATGTGCTCTGTAATAGTGATGGCCATAGTGTAAAAGCCAAAACTCTTCTGTTCATGAGATTTTAATGGACACCGGGTCTGGCCTCTATATTGAAGTCCAATCCAATGTGAAGTGCTCTGAGTGAAACACTGTTTAATTAGTCTGATGATGTATTAGGATAGATGTTCTCAAAGTACAGATGGACAGGAGCGTGCATCCCTCATCAGTCTTGCTGCACATTAGTGAATCCTGTGCCTATCCATCCTTGCTGCTCCCACCCATGCTTTGAACCTCCACCATTAATACTTGTCCTCAGTTCCAGCTGAGCTTCCTTGAAACTTATTGCTTAGAGTAAATGTTGCACCTTGAGATATAACCCCAAAATCAGCTTTGGCTCTCTTAAATCTATGCACTGATGTATTTCTAAAATCAGTCATTGGAGAGTGAATTCTGCAAACTACACTGTGATATTTTTGAAGGCTGTTGAAGGATTTTAAAAATATATTTGGGGATTTATTCCTTATGAACTATGTAATCTCAAATTAAATAGATACTGTATTAAGGCATCAAAGCAACAGCTTTAATCTCTTTTCCCCATTTCTACAGTTTAATACCTGAGTTTTATCAGAAAGACCTGCTGCTAATGACAGCCTAACTTTCACTATATATTTTCTCTTGTTTTTTCCTCCTGTATTTATCCCCCATAACCTATTTAACCTATTTGTAAAGAGTGAGAGATTGGCTGGTGTCTAAGAGAGAAGAAGAACAAACTCATTTGTTTTGTACAGCCAGTCTACATATCTGAAAATCTGTATTGTGGAATTGGTACCTGGTAATATGGCAGAAAAAATAACTGATGTTTCCTTGCACTATGGATCAGATGGAACTTTAAAAATTACTTCTTTAAGTGCATTTGAATGATTAAATGTGTATGCATCCATGTGTTAATTTATGGGTCTTTTTTCCAAGGTTTGTGACAGATGGTACTGCAATTCATGTTTTTGTTGCTGTCTGTAAAAGTTATTTTTATATTAATATGATTTTCCCCTGTCCTCAGACTTGGCAAGTAGAGAATTTGCCCCACAGTTCTCATTTGCAAGGGTGGCAAAGGCTGAATTCCTTGCTTTATATCTTCCCCCATTACACAGTGGGTCACATTTTGAAACTTTTACTATAAAGCTCCTGGAGCACCTTTTTACCTGCCAGTCTGTTTGGGGAAGGTTGTATGGGGCAGAAAGCAGAGCTTTGGCAGTGCAGAATGCACTGTGCAGAATGCAGGTTGTGCTTTATGCATGTTTGAAATAGGTGAGCTACGATAACATATGAGGATATGTGAAATGAAAATAAGTTTATGGAAGAACAAAGGGACTTCACCCTTTTTTGTATATTCTGTGAGGCTTACGCTGACATATTTCAAACCGCAGCATCGTTCCAAAAACACGAATGTTGAGGCTGAATGATTAGAGAAGCAGACCCTGTTTTCTTGTCTGCAATTTTTCTTGTGTTGGGCTTGACTCTAATGAGGGTGAACTCTTGTTCATTTTGTTTTGATTTTGTTTTGATGGTGTTGTACAGTACCCCAAGCACCTCAGCCATGTCAATAGGGCCTTATAAATAAGTTATTAATTATTATTTATGCATATTAAAAAGAACATCTTCAGAAGCAAAAAGAATTTTCCCACTTAGAATTGCTTTCCTAGAAGAAGTCTGATTAGTGAAAGTGAAATTTCATGAATATTTAACTGCTTTTAAGATGATTTAACAGCAGTAATAAAACAGACAAACTATCATCATGGCTTCTAGCTCCTCTCTAAAGGTTCTACTAGCAAGTTCTCTGCAGGACACTGATGGTCTGTGGGCCAAGGTTTCAGAACCAAAGTACCAATCAATTAAGAGAAGCGAGACAGCACCATCAATGATTTTTGAGAGCTCATTTTTTCATTCATAGAACTCTGACATTGGTTTCTCTTTAAAAAGAATAGCTCTTGAAGAAATACTTTTAAAAGGAATCATCAGTTCTCACTGGAACAAAATTTTATATATCTTAAAGTTTCTGTGCAAGAAAAAATACTTTTTTTTCCTTTTTTTTTGTGAAACCAGGAAGACAGGAAACCAACAAGTAGACT
Source organism: Hylia prasina (assembly GCA_013397195.1). Classification (NCBI taxonomy): domain Eukaryota; kingdom Metazoa; phylum Chordata; class Aves; order Passeriformes; family Sylviidae; genus Hylia; species Hylia prasina. Next base: position 73,457 of record VYXD01005462.1, read on the forward strand.
TTCTGCTTTATGACACACAACCTTATCAATGTGTGAAAGAAGAATAAAGTGATAATCAACTCAAGGAACCTAAGTTGGAAAGCTCCTGTGCAAGTCACTGTTTGGTTCACTAATAAATGAAAGGAAAGCTTTAAACAAAAAATTGACTTATCCATTTAGTACTAACCCTCCACAAGCTGGCCTATTACAATGATAAACAATGTGTAAAATAAAATAAAAGTAAGTAAAAAGTAACAGAAGAAAAGGGTAATGAAATAATAAAGAATTCTTTTAAAAATAGAAAACATTAAAGCATTCATATTAGAAAAAAATGCAAGTAATTTCTTTCAGAGACTAACTAAAAGTTTTTTTAAGACTCTGCTTTCAATGGCTTTCTTCTGTTTGGCCTTCAGTTCCTGTATACATCCCATGATAAGTTGCAAGCACCCTTCCATCAGCAAAGAAAAGAAGAATGAACTGATTTGACCTTATAGCATGATGAATATGGCCCAGCATCCTGTGGGATCCAGGAGTCATTTAGTTTCCACACTGCTGTTGCTTTTACTAGTGTGTGTGTGTCCAGATTCCTGCTTATGGTGCTTTTACCCAAATTAGAGTGTTTTTGAATCAAACAGAATATTATGAAGTTTGGGATGCTTTCAGTATTGTTTAATTTTAAGTGGTTCTTGCTGTCACAGTGAGAACAGACCATTTAACACTGTGCTTTGCCATGCAGGAGCTTAACCAGAGTCTGGATTGAGAGCAGGATATTTTTTTCCAAAGCTGCCTTAAAACAAGTGTGCCTGCCCCAAACTGGCCATGGAGGGTGACTGTCCATGGCTGCTTGTTGCACAGACTAATGTGCTATTTGGAGGGAATTTTCACTTTTCTCCTGATGGATTCTCCTCCCTGGGTTGTAATGTGACCTGTGACAGTCAGCAGGACTGGGGCCTAGGCAGCCTGTGAATAACCTGCTCAGGAAGGGCAGAGTTTCCCAAGCAGCTGTCTTTACACCTTTTTTTCCTTCAGGGAAGAATCAGTCATCTTTCTTTAACCTAAGAGGAGAAAGCAGTTGAATCTGAGTGTCCATACTAGAATGTAGTATTCAGGCTGTCTGAGTGATCTGAGAAAATTAATAATTTCCTAAATGCTCCCAAAAAAGCAGCATCACTTACTTCCTCTCTCCCTCTCTCTCCTTCTCTAATTAACAGTCATGTTTTCAACAGCTTGGTAATTCAGATCCATTTCTGAAACTTATGGTGTCTTAGGAAAACCCCTACACTATTAGTGTGCACCTCTGTTTAAACAGTTGCTAATGCTTTACCTCTTGCTTCTGTCATGAACTGATTTTTCTTTGGATGATGAAGTATTCACACTGAAGATGTTCCTCAGTTTCATTTTTTAATTTATCTCTATCATTTTCACTGTCAAGACCCCAGGGAATAGGATGACCCCTCCAGAAGAAATGGGGTTGACTGTCTCTGCAGTTTCATTGGCATTAGGGTCCCAATCCCACATTGGCTCTGGATCAGCCATTCAAGGTCAGGAACAGAGAGTACACAAGAAAATGATGGATAACATTATCCTTGGCTTTGAATGCAGGTGGATTTTGCTTTCTGAAAACTAAATATTGAGTCACTTTAACCTGGTGGGATTCTGATATGCCCAGAAAATTTTCCCTGGATTTTTTGTCCTGAAAGCTTATTTTCAGGAGGAATTTGTAATCTGAATCTTTCATTTTAGCTATTTCACCTGCCTAACCTTAATTACCTGCAGCAGAGATCCAGGATGTAGAAGGAAACCTTTGGTAGCTTTCCTGGGAGAGCCTCAAGAAGAGAGAGCTGAGCTGTGCCCTGCAGCCATTGCCTGCTCCTGTATGCTCCCAGATCAATAACTAAAAGGGTGCAAAGCCAGTTGGCCACCAGGGCAGCAGCATCTCTCCCCACTAATGAGGGTGACCTTTCCACCCTCTGCTTCACATGACTGAAATCAGGGGAAATTAGTTTACTCAGCCCAGAACTTATATAACTGGTGATGCTCAGGCTGAAATTCCTGCTCATGGTGTGATGAATGCATTGCAGATCTATTTGAAAAATTGTAGAAATCATACTGAAGATAAAAGGACTGCAACTAAACCAGCTAGATCCTCTGTAGTTTCTGACAGATAGGTGAAGAATAATGATGTCTCCAAAGCGTCTGTCCTTCCGTTTGGAGAATTACACATTTAACTGTAAAAATTCACTGCTGCTGAACCAAAGGTCCTGCTGCTTAGACCATTTACAAAGGCCCTTAAAATTATGGATGGGAACACAGTCCTGTGAAGAAAGGGAGACTGCTGTGTGGGTTGAAGGGTAACATTTAAAAGCTTTGCTCATCCCAAAGCGGCCGCATCACTTCTCATTGGCTGTTATGCTCAAGCTTAAAAAGGGACCTTGAGATATTAATTATGTATCCAACTAGCTATTTAATCAATCCATTGAGTACTAAACTCTTATATGGTGGCTGATATATTTATGGAATACTGTAAATATTTTAAATAAAAATGAAGGAGAAATTTTATGCCACTTTTATATTACCTTATGCAACAAAAATGTATCTTCAAAGAAGAAACATCAGTTAAAAGTGTAACATTAACTTACAAACTGAAATGCACTTTTTTTTCTTACATTGGCATTCACTTGAAATATAAATGAGCAAATTATTTATTATAAAGGCAAAATGAAAAATAAAAATGGTATTCAAGAAAAAGTGTTCCTTTATATTTTTTAGTCCATGAAGTCCTCTTTTTTTAAAGGTAAGTTTTAAAAGGATTTTTTCTATAACTTGCCTTTCAGAAGTTATCTTTTTAAAATTTCCAGAGATTCAAAATAGCCCTAGAATGTGTAAAACACATCATGGTGATTTTTCCCTTCAAATACTTTAAAAAAACCCCTGCATAAATACACAACACAAGAAGACCTAAGTTTCTTTAACCCAAATCCAGTCATATCTGGAACTATACAAGCAATAAATAGTTTTTTGGTAACTGCTAGAAAAGTTCACCTTTTTTGTTCTATAGTGTTAACTTCCCACAAATGGTAATTTAGAAAAAATATAGGAAATTGGAAGAGGCACTATGCTTTAACAGTGGTGCCTTTATTTGTTACCCTTGGGATCTATTGAATCACAACAGTCTTACATACTTCAAGTTTTCTACATATGGTAAATCTGTGTTTGACCTACTTGGTTCATGAATAATGAGGATACATAGCATTTTTCCCTTTAAAATTCAAATCTTCTATGAGTTCAACATAACAATGTGTTCAGGGCACTAGATGACATTAAAGGCTGTCTTCAGGGGAATGTGTAAAAATATATCTTTTTTTTAGTTAAGAACAAAATCTATTGTTTGATGCAAGTATGTCCTAAGACTCATTGTTTAAAAACAATCCTAAATCAACAATTCAGAACATAAAATTTTCTTGGATCAAGAAAAATAGGAATAGGATTTTTAATTAGATGTTGGCATCTGATGTATATTTCTCAGAGTGATAGGCTGGAGGAGCCAAAAGCCAGCTTCACTTTAATCTACCATGGCACAGCCAGAAGGTCCCCTGAAATAATGATCAGAAACACAGCTCTACTGCCTACATTTGGTTTAGTGTCCAGCTTCATTCTAGAGATCTTTCTGGGCTCTGCAGCTTTCTCTGACCAACACCTACTGAGACATTTCTGATAAACTCAGAAATTCCAATCATAAGCTGATAGACCATAACTTATAATATTAGAATATTTTTGGTAAGTGGATGGTGTCCTCCTGTATTTCCAAGATCTTTCTACTGGCCATTATGTCTTTTTCAAACTTTCAGTGAACTTCTTTCTTAATAAATCTTATATTTAAATGAAGTACATTCCAGTAGCTTTTCTCTTCCCAGATGTCTCAGACTTTGGGGCTTTTCAAGGACAGTAGCACACATCAGTCTGTTTCTGAATCTGCCCCCCATCCCAAGGACTGATTATCTTGTCCTCAGACTGTTCCACCAGGGTAAGAACATGGAAGTTTGTCTTTGCTGCCCCTGATCTGGATGAAGTATGCCTTGGGTCCTTAAGCAGGCACTGTAATATCCAATGATGTAGGAATTTCAGACCAACACACCTAGAATCCATAGCTTCTCTGCACATTGTATCTATTTTACAGTGTGCAGAGAAATATATGTTTGGCTTTATTATAATATATAATTATAATATAGCCAAGTATAATATATATAATATTATACTTGGCTTCTCAGACTGCATTCTAGTGATTTATAAATCACAGGGAAATTTGGAGCCTCGAAAGAACTGACAGGTTACAAGGATACTTCTGGGAAGTTATCAATCAGCTTTGGGCCACAGAGGCCCAACTACAGAAAATTTCACAATACTTTGGCTGGCTGCACTTAGGACTGATACAGAGGTAAAAAACCCTGAAAACTTATTAATTAAGTATAGCCAAAATCTCTGGCAACCTCAGATAGAAAGCACTGATGTGTATGTGCAAATGAAAACAAATGTAGAGTATATAGCTTCAATAAAAGAAAATCAATTAAACAGTTGTGATTTTTTTTTCTGCCCAGTGAAATCCAGGAAAAAAAATCAAAACAAAATAAATCAAAACAAACAGAAATTCAGCTGCAAATCCATATTACAACATGCCTTATGAGGGAGAAAAGTGTAGCAGTAGTGTGCAGAGGTGCCGCCAGGAAGTGGTTACAATTGCATTTCTCCCATTGAGGAAACTGCAGTGAGTGAGGTGCAAGGTGCTGCTTATCTGCTGAGTCTGGGGGGCACTGCAGTGGCCCTGCAGCCAAGATTATCCCCTCTCAGCCTGGAGTGTTACATGTGGTCTGTGGGAACATGGAACCTTGTTCCTGCTGGCTTGACCAACAACATGTTTGGTGTGTGGCTCGCTGGGTAAGCCCACACAAGGGGAAGGCCAAGCCTGTGCAGTCCAGGGGGCACATGGACCATTAAAATTAAAATTCTGAATATTATTTTTAGAAATTAAAGTAACAGTTATGTGTGGTTTGGGAGCCTTAAAATTTTTTACATACTCTTCCTGATTATTTCTAATTATTTTTTTTTGGCAGGATGAAATAAAAATATTTATAAAATAGATGAAAAATAAGAAAAACTCTCTGTACTTATAATCTCTTTTTTTTTGAATGGATAATAAATAAATTCTGAAATCTAAAAAATGGAATAGATAGTTAAATAGCACTTTTAGTTTTATAGTAGCTGCTAGATATGATAATATTTTTCCTAAAAAGCAGCTTATTTTCTAAGTTTCTTCATTCTTCAACCCCATTATGTTTTCTTCACTAGATTTTAGACAACAAAAGAAAAGGAAAGCAAATAGTATAGTTGCTCTCACATAAACAAGTGCTTATGAAAAACACTATTTCCATTCTAGCTGCATTAATATGGTACAGTGCTTTTCCTCTTTACATACATTTAAAAGGGAAAATAAAGTCATGTCAGGTATTTTTTTTTCCCCTTGGTGTTGAAAAGTGACAACACAACTGACAAGCAGAACTCCACTACATAGTTGATGACGGTCAATTTCATAAATATCTTCAAAAATTTCTACCATAGCCCTTTTATCAAGAAGTCAGCCCTTCTATCTCCCTGCTCTGGTGTATTTACAACTTAAAAAAAAATCTTAAAGTATTACAAAGGATCCTGTAATGACATTCATATGAACAATAGGAGTACAATATAAACTCAGAAATATGAGGAATGTCCGAAGTGTAAGTCTGTTTAATGGTATGCATGGTACAGTACCTTTAATTATATGTATTGATGCAGAAAAATTGTTATGATAAAACAAAATGCTGTTGGGATTGAAATAATGCTATGACATCTCTTAGACTTCTCTTAGTGGAGTCACTTTATCACAACTGGAGTAATTCACTTAAGAGGCAAGCGTCACAGATGGAGCTGACAGCAATGCTGATTTACATAACATAGTATAAAAAAATCTCTGTGTGACAGTCTGAACTGGGGATTCACTGATAAGAGGAATTGATTTTGTATTAGTTATGCGAAGAACTTTGAGACTACAAGCTTTGCAGAAGTGGTCTGTAAACCACTAGGAAAAGAAGCAAAGTTAGCAAGCAATCTTCCTTGGCATCATATTTATTTGTTATTTGTTTAATATTTTAGGGAATGCTGCAAATCAATGGACTGGTGCAGAACAGCTCTCCAAAGTCTTGTTTGAGACGAGTAAGCAGCTGTCTCAGTATAGCTCTTGAGATTTTTCTGTGTTCCTCTCTGCAAGAAGCATGTATATATACTAAGGCCAGAATTTTGCAGTGATTTGAGAACCTAATGGAACTTAGACATTTATCTTCAGTCATTAGGCACTGAATTTACATGAGGCACCCTGCTTGCATCTTTAGATGTCAAAGTGCTTCTTCAAATGTGAAAGTACTTCTGTGACGGTTTTTGAGGTACAGTTCAGTGAAGTTCAGTGAATATACAAATAAGCTCATATCCATTTGTGCTGACCAAACTCATCCTATCAATGTTTGTGGAATGAGAACCAAAAAAAGGATATTTGGGTCTTCATGTAACTTTGGAAAAAAAGCAAAAATGGGACAGCCTATTTATAGAATGTTATTTCTTGATATTAATCTCTTGTTCCAGTTACTAAAAATCATTCACATAAAGACTAGATGTTAAATGGTTACACATACACACATTTCTTCATTCATAGGCACTACTCTGCCACATACATGTCTATCTCATGTCCTCTGTGATATTTTGCCAGGGCAGGACCAATCTGTGTTAGTGCCTAATCTCTCAGTAAGTGTCTGATCTGTGTATGTGCAGAAAGTGTTTGGCCTTAGGTGCTTCAACATGAATCACTTTTCCCATTGACCCAGTCACCAACTTATCCATCCTTCACTGTGAAAGAATGGCCTTATTTTCAGCTGGAATTAAATGAGCACAGGTACTGTGAACCAAGAAAAAGATGTCTTAAAGTGTGTTACTAATTATTTATGCACTTCATCAAAGGCTCAGTGCTCTTGCTGTGCAACTCATAATCCGCATCTAGCCATGGCCATATCCATTTTTAACTTTCCTTTTTTTTTTTTTCCATAATAGTCTTTTAGATAGAAATAATTGGGTACTCAAATATTTCTAAAGCTAGCAATTAAAAAATACTTTATTGCATAACCAATATATCATGTGATGAATACATTAGAGGAAAAGAAGACTGCCAAGCAGTTCACAAATTAGAATCCAAATACAAGAGCTATGTTCTCTACATACTCCTTAAAACAGCACAAACCTCTTTATTGTATTATTGAAATCACTGATGAGAGAGTAGGAACATGGTCATTTACTATGAATTCCGTGTTCTGTAAATCCAACCAGAGGCAAAAATGCATTTAAGCTGGGTAAATCTCTATAACAAAAATCTAAAAAACCATTTCCATATCAAGGGAATCATTTCTGTGTCTACAAGGAAGCTAAAGAACTGTGGTACTCTACATGAAGTACCCAGTCCTTGTGGGTCCCTTCCAACTCCATATATTTTCTTATGCTATGACAATTATTTGTTAGTTTTGAATCCACCAGTTCTATCATTATACATGCATAGTTATATTCAGCATAAGCTCCTGACCTGTAATGACTGGGTTATTTCAGACTGTTAAGGAACAAAACTTATCCATCAGTGGTCTAAATTGCCATCAGAATGAAAGAGTAATTTGTGATAGGAAAGGATTTTGAAACAAGGTGAACTCACTCTCTCACCTCTGTAAATTGCAGCGGAGCAATTACAACAGACCTAACTATCTGAGGACACAGTAAGGATTTGTGGGAGATAATTAGTAATATGAAATATTCAGACTACATAATTCTCACTTAAAATACCTCAGGTGGTCTGCAAAACTTTTTGGAAAGGCTAACAGCTGAGGGCAGTTTTCATTTAACCAAGACTGCACTACCCAGGGCTCTGTAAAAGGGCCTTGATATGTAAAAGACTAACCATACTCAGTCTTATGATAAGAATATTCAAATGCACTGCAAAGATGGGGCATGACTCTATATCATAGTTGCAAGAGCACCCAGCAGGTCAAAACTTGAGTCTGACAACTGCTTTCAGGATTACTAATGCATTTTTTACCATGTGTGGTACATAATAGATAGGAACTGTCTTTGAAGCCTGGGTTAGACTCTGTTCCCAGGCCCTGTGTTTCCTGACCCTTTGCCTCTTATTTTCTGTGGAGCAGATTCAGCTGAACAGAGAGGATAGAGAGTGTTCCCCTGCAGTATTTCTCCTCCCTTCAGCATTACCCCAGCAATAGCTCTATTTAGCCTGGTAACACTGCTGGCTGATGACTGCAGGCAAAGAAGAGGATCAAGCCTGACAGTCTTCCATTCACTTGGGCATGAACCATAAGTCTGGGTTGTGAAAGAAGAGCTAAAATTAGACCTGCCTCCACGATCTTGCACTGCAATGGCAAAAGTCACTTTTTGGACTGAAAAACAGGTGTCTCCCTACCTACAGGAGCGTCGGTGGAAGTACCTTTCTACGGCCCTGAATAAGGGGAAAACATATCCTCTTGCTTAGAATTTTGAGCTAGCAGGCATTGAGCACCACACATTACACATTCTGTATATGTATGTGATATTTTATCTTCTCTGCTTCGCTTTATGGTGTGGTTTGTGTTCTGTTCTAATACCCTGTGTCCTCCTGTGCACTGCCTACAGACCTTAAATGCCTGTTGGGCAGAAAGAACCAGATACTAGAAAGATAGATTTATCATCTGAGTTAGCAGCCTTAGCCACATGCCCAAGGAGCAGCATAATCCCAGCTCTGTGAATTCACTAGGACTGACTTCATGAGGATATTCAAGCACCAGGGATGGTGCTGTCCTGCGCACCTGAACTCTCTGGCTAAGCTGATGCAGTTAGTGCTTTAAGAAAAACAGAGAAGTTGGAGGCAACACTTAGGTTTTAGAGTAAAGAACTCTACCATGCAAAAAGGCTAACTTCTGGGAAACTTATTCTTTTCTTACATAAACCATGGGAAGGCTATTAGATTTTCCTCTTTTTTTTTTTTTTTTTCTGATTTCCTTATAAAAGGAGTGGCCTGCTTAGCTAGACACACAAGCTGTGAGGGTTAGAGTTGGTCTGTGAATATGGCTACTAATTTTCAGAGATAAAATTCTGAGGGGAAAATATTTATGCTAAAAAGGAGAACCTATTAATACAAATATATCAGGACCAATATTTCACAAGAGAAAAATTTTCTGGGTTCATTAGAGGTTTTTATAATGGCATCAGCTCATTTTCCAAAGGCTAAGCGCAGCTTCAGGTGCTGTTCTGGAGGAAAGGCAGTGCAATGCTGTCAGAAGGGCTTCCAGTACGATGAACAAGATTTTGGCAGAATATGCAATGACTTCTGGAACAGCCTTGCTAAACATCCTGACACGAAAACATCCATTCTTGCATCTAAATATGGTTTGGTTTCCTCAGGTATTACTCATCACTTCTTCATGCACGTAGTGATCTTATTTGAAATGATAACATTTACTTTAAAACATTATTTCATCTCTCTAAAATATATGCCAATGAACTCTTCATATTCAATCATATGAAGGATTATGATTAGAAATTGAAACACATCTTTTCATGATTAGAATCTACTTCTCTCTTGAGTGCTTAGCAACTATGTGGCCTCTTTTTTATGACTGGGGAAAAGAGCTCGCCACTGGAAACAGAGAGTGCTCTGCGGAATCTTCTGGACATCATTTTCTTTCAAAGTTTCTTAGTGAAGATGTTTAGCACATTTGATACAGTTAATGAAGAATTAAGCTACTACTCCTGGCTGTCCACTTACATTTTTCTTGACTAAAAAACCTTGAGGTAGGAGGTTTTGCTAGCAGAAGATCTGGCACGAATTATTTTGACATGAGTGAATGAATGATTGGTATGAATTCATGGAAGAGTGTGCTATGATGGTCTCCACCTGTCATACCCCTCTGTGTGTTCCAGTTTAATTTCTTGATGAGAGATAGAAAATAAGACTTATTCCAAAATCCTCTAAGAGAAAGCCAAAGAATTTCCATCACAATCTGATTATGTAAACTAAATTGTACAGATTCAAAATATGGATACCTATCTGGACTGTCATGAACATAACACACTCTTGGAACATAATGGGTACATGAACAGTTTGCACATGCATATATGTATTTTGTTTGGTCTGGGGTTTTTTATGTAATTGAACTGGTCCCATTTTATGAGTAAAACTTTTTTGAGTTCTTTTATCTTTAGATGTCTTTGTGCTTTTGAGACTGGAAACAATTTCCATCTAACTGTAAAACTGAGTTATAAATAACTAAAGATCCAGGGGGTTTTTTTGTTTGGTTTTGGTTTTGGGTTTGGGGTTTTTTTTTTTTTGGTTGTTGTTGTTTTGTTTTGTTTCGTTTTGTTTTTTAATTAAAAACACATATGTAGACAGGTCCAGTGGAAGACCCCAGGTTTTAAATAAAATATTTAACCATAAGCAATTCTTTATGCTTCTGATTCTTTGTTCATGACAGCCAGTTAGGCTTCTTGTCTATATCTGAATGACGCAGTTTTGAATGCTGGAATATTACCTTATTTCCTGATGACTGAGAATGAATTTTCAAAGTGGTGCATGAGATACAAGGGTGCAAATCCTGTTAGTAGCTAATGGGATTTTTCTGCACCTCCTGTTTGCCTCACTGAGAGACCCTGTTTTGAGATTTTCAATATCAGTGTTTGTCCAGAGATGATGTCTTGTAAATACAGACCCCTCTCAACTGGCCAAATGACCTGTGTCTGATGAGTTAAACCCATAATTACTGGATTGATCTTTCAGATATCTAGTGCTGTTTCCTAATCCTTTCCTGTTTCCTACTCGTATTCCTCTCCCATAAGAAAGTGAGACACCTCCACACATCACCATGAACATCTTCAAAGAAAGTGGGACACTGACATATCAACTTGAGTCATTTCTAATTTCCCTGGGAAAAGAAACTCAGGATATGCTTACATACATGCTTCCCAAGAATACTAGTCCTATTCAACTAGATGAGATGGGGGAACATGTGTAGAAAGGAACAGACAGCATTTCAAAACCCTAAATTATTTCCTGTCATGATAGACCTTACTAAACTGGTCGCTTACTGTGAGTATTTTCATTCTGTATTAAATTCTGTCTGTGTGACTCCTGCAGATGCTACAGAAAATTAGCTGGGGTGATTACTATTAGCATCTATGTCTTCAGTGTCATCCTTAAACATTTTCTGTTTCTCTTTCTTCTAATTCTTGATATTCCCTTTGCCACAGGAATGTCAAATCTCTTATTTCTTGAAAAAACACCACATCACAATAAGACCTTGATGATATCAAACCCTGAGTTTCCAGCACAGGAAGGACATCAATCTGTTGGAATGAGACCAGGGGAGTCTACAAAGGTGATTAGAGGGATGAAGTACCCCTCCTATGAAGATAGGTTGAGAGAATTGGGATTGTTCAGCCTGGAGAAGAGAAGGCTTCAGGGTGACCTAACTGAGGCCTTCCAGGACCTGAAGGGAGTTTACAAGAAAAATGCAGAGAGATTTTTGCAAAAGCATTTAGTGACAGGACAAGGAGGAATGGGTTTAAACCCAATGAGAGTAGGTTTAGATCAGATATCAGAAGAGAATTTTTGCTTTGAGGGTGGTGAGGCAGTGCAACAGGTTGTGCAGGGAAGTTGTGGATGCCCCATCCCTGGGAGGGTACAAGGCCAGCCTGGATGGGGCTCTGAGCAAGCTGCTCTAGTGGAAGGTGGCTCTTCCTAAGGCAAGGGGGTTGGAACTAGATGATTTTTAAAGTCTCTCCAAACCCAGACCCTTCTACTGATTCTATGGAATAGTTGCCATTGGATAATTCATATTTTAGAGAAAAAAATCCAGCGTATTTGTTTTAAAATGATGTATTGCAAAGACATATTGGGAACATACCATAAAAATGAGTGACAGCTATACCTTGAAATATAAGTAGGCAGGCTTTCTTCGTAACTCCCAATGAAGGACTTAAATTTTCAAGTGAGACCTAAAAATTTCCCTGAAGCAAGGTTCCAGCTCTTAAAGTTGAAATCAGTTTAGCTTACACATTTAGAAATTTATTATTATTTTTGCGCAAGTCAAAGCATCTTTTTTAAAAGTATTTGCATAGTTATGCTTATTCATAATTGCTTCATTTGAGGAAAATACAATTTGTTTGTTTTAATTTAATTTAGTTTTAGTACAATAGAGAATTTTTTTTCAGATTAGATATCTGAAAAAAAATTCATGTGCATCATGTGCACTTACTGTAAAGGTAACTCTTGTAAGAGCTATTTTGCTCATGTTTTAGAAAATAATTTTACTAGGAACTGTGAAGTAAAACCTTTTCCTTAACAGTAAGAAGAAAGTATACTGATAATATCATGCATAAAACTTGCAACCATAGTAATTCTGGCAATGAAACACTTCTTCTGTTTAAATCACTGTGGTTGTCACAACCCTCCATTTTTCAAGTTGGTAAACATTAGGTCACTATTTCCATCAGCAAAATGATTGTGCTGACACACAATGAAAATATTCCCAAAATGATTCAGCAAATCAGTGTTAATACCACTTGAGATCTCCTGATCCTCAAACCATTAGCTCATCCTGACCAAGACCAAACTGCCNAGAAAAGAAAAGAAAAGAAAAGAAAAGAAAAGAAAAGAAAAGAAAAGAAAAGAAAAGAAAAGAAAAGAAAAGAAAAGAAAAGAAAAGAAAAGAAAAGAAAAGAAAAGAAAAGAAAAGAAAAGAAAAGAAAAGAAAAGAAAAGAAAAGAAAAGAAAAGAAAAGAAAAGAAAAGAAAAGAAAAGAAAAGAAAAGAAAAGAAAAGAAAAGAAAAGAAAAGAAAAGAAAAGAAAAGAAAAGAAAAGAAAAGAAAAGAAAAGAAAAGAAAAGAAAAGAAAAGAAAAGAAAAGAAAAGAAAAGAAAAGAAAAGAAAAGAAAAGAAAAGAAAAGAAAAGAAAAGAAAAGAAAAGAAAAGAAAAGAAAAGAAAAGAAAAGAAAAGAAAAGAAAAGAAAAGAAAAGAAAAGAAAAGAAAAGAAAAGAAAAGAAAAGAAAAGAAAAGAAAAGAAAAGAAAAGAAAAGAAAAGAAAAGAAAAGAAAAGAAAAGAAAAGAAAAGAAAAGAAAAGAAAAGAAAAGAAAAGAAAAGAAAAGAAAAGAAAAGAAAAGAAAAGAAAAGAAAAGAAAAGAAAAGAAAAGAAAAGAAAAGAAAAGAAAAGAAAAGAAAAGAAAAGAAAAGAAAAGAAAAGAAAAGAAAAGAAAAGAAAAGAAAAGAAAAGAAAAGAAAAGAAAAGAAAAGAAAAGAAAAGAAAAGAAAAGAAAAGAAAAGAAAAGAAAAGAAAAGAAAAGAAAAGAAAAGAAAAGAAAAGAAAAGAAAAGAAAAGAAAAGAAAAGAAAAGAAAAGAAAAGAAAAGAAAAGAAAAGAAAAGAAAAGAAAAGAAAAGAAAGAAAGAAAGAAAGAAAGAAAGAAAGAAAGAGAAACAACAACAACAACAACAACAACAAAAAACCCCTTAACTTGTTGTACTCTTCCTTTTCTTTCCTATCTTCTTAGGAAATTAATGAAGTAAGAAGACTGCTGTCAAAATTTTCTCCAGGTTTTCTCTCAATTCTTTAAAGATATTTGCTGGTAGCTTCTTGTGACTTCTGTTTTGTCCAAAGTTCCAGAGTTTAAGGTGGTGGTGAAAATATGGGAAAAGAGGAATCAGGATGCAAGCAGCTTAGAGTAACTCATTGAACTTATGCCTCTAATTACACTGAAAAAATAAAATATCCAGTAATTTTGAGACATTTGTCTGGCAACTAGGTGCTCTGGAATGACACGATTGCAGATGTTGCTGATGATTACCTAAAAGAAAACAAAAAAACCCCCACAACACAGAGATTTTGTGGAATTTAAAACTTATAACATATTTTTTTTTATGAATCTCAACTTAAAAATAAGTTCATTTAAACTTTTACAGAGGCTGAGCTGAAGAAAAGAAAAATAACTGAGGGAAATGGGTTCAAACACTATAGAAGGTTTCTGATCAGTCCTGTTCAGTTCTGAGGTCTTAGCCAAATAACCAGAGGCTGTTTCAGTGTTAAACACCCTACTATATCTTGTCAGAGTTCCCCTTAATAACAGTACCTCAAAGTTCCAGGCTGAACCCTGCCTCTTTGGGCACAAATTTATGGAGATCATAAGTAACTCCTCTGAACTTCAGTTAAAGGACTATAATGGTTTAAAAAGAGTGTTTTTCAGAAGAAAAACCAAGATCTTTGAATAATTATTTGACTGTAAAAAGTAGAAACTAATCACCCACCTGAATTCCACAGCATAATACCAGAGGAGATATAATTTGAACCACTGTTTAAAATGTGGTTTCTTTCATGTACCATTCCAAAAATGTTGGAGGGACCTAAAAATTACTTTTTTAAACTTAGATCATAATATTCTGGTCTTCAGTGTGTAATAATAAATTATTGAGAAGATTTTGACTGGTATGAGAGAATAATTCTGATTCACGGGACACCTCTGCTGTCCTACAATGACCCAGGCAGTTCCACATTCAGGAGCTCTGCAGTGCCTGGTGTGATTTAGGACACACCACAGCAGTCTGAGTTGGGAAGTTTGGGAGCATGGAGTAACATGGAGACACCACTGCAAGCTGAATAAAAAGCAGACTTAATTATTGTTGACAGATGATTTTATTATGCAGATGGCAGGTTCGCTTAATGAGGAACTGTTGTAACAGAAAGTGACTGCCACTTTATAAACCAGGACAAGACCCAAACCCGCAGATACTCTGGCTGTAACTGCTTCCCAAATCTTCTACTCTGAAAAGTCTCTGTGCCTCTCCAAAGGGCTCAGTTTCTCTAGAAGTTTCTGCTAGATTTTAATGTCCCTCAGAGCACCTCTCTCTTTAGCCATATTTTTAAATGCACTTAAGATGTTAATGTGCTGTATGATTAGCTTAAGAAAGAGTTGAGATTAAAAATATTTTACCATTTGAATGATAATTAGAGCAAAACAAATGGCAGTGCTTCTTCGTGTTTTGGTATCCATTATGACACCAGACCTGTTATGTCAAATCTACAGAAAACAATTTTTCAAAGGGCTTTGACTCATAAATTTTTGACTTAGAGTTGTGCTCCAAAGGTAAGTCTTCTCTTTCTAAAGGACACACAAATATCACATCCCAGCTATGTGCTGAACTCAGGAAAAGTGCAAGAGTGATCCTTGACTGTAGCCAGACTTTCTGTGTTTTCTGGTATTGTCTAGTGACAATAACAAAATCAGTATTTTAAGAAAGAGCATCTTAAACCTCTTCCAGAACATCAAAATCGAAACAAAGGAGAGGATCCATAAAGGCAAATAAAAAAGTTAAAGTGAAAGAAACATGTAAAAACTGTAGTTTTCCCAAATCCTCTGCTGAAGGTTTAATTTGTTAGTCTGACTCAACTGCCAGTCTCAGCTCCTCTGGTTGCAATTATTTTAATCATAAAAATAACTCTTCAAAGGAATAAGAAATATGGATATTATATATAGATAGATATAGATATACATATATATTCTGTCCCAAAATTAATCTGTGACCCTTAAGAATATAAGAAATATTTTTTTACGTCTTATTAAGTGTCAATAAGTGGTAAAAATGTACTTGTGAAATGATAGAACAACACTTTTTTACTTATTTTATGTCCTAACTTGAAAGTAAACTGTTTATCTATGCCTTACAGCTGATGGGTAGGGAGCCACTGGCTGCTTACAGATAGTGGTCTCTTTTTGCAAACTGGAAGATACAGCAGGAGTTTCTTGTGGGCCATGACCAAAGGGCCAAAACAAGGTCTAGAACTCATAGGTCTCCAAAGAACAAATTTATTCAGGTAAATGTTGTACAGTTTAGACAAATGGAAGACACGATTTTTTTTTTTTTTTAAGAGCTTCAAGATGTCCCTCTGAGAAACAGACATTTTCTTGTGCACCCTAAAATTGTGCTTAGCTGAGATTCTCCATCCTGAAGGGAAAGTGCCCATGTATGATGCTTGTGATGATAGCAGGAAGGAACTTGTGGAAGCACATTATACTCTCAAAATGAGAGTGGGTTGTTGGATGGATGAAGTTTTTTATAAGCTTTGTTTTAACACTCATATGTGCTCACTGTGTTTAGCCCCTGCTCATGAGTCTGGATAGGAAAAAATAAAAGATTACATTTTGCTGAAGATCATAGAAAGAAAAAAATCCTCAAACAAGTTCAACTTTGCCTATTGTAATTGTAGAAAAATCCATCTTGTCTTTGATATGGCTCATTTCAAATAATAAATAGATGTTTTTCGCTGGAGATCAAGTCAATATACACTTTCCTTTAGTTGTACAATAAAAAAAATTGTCATGCTATAAGAGTTATAGTTTTCTTAATTTTCCACAGTCCTGGCAGATATTGATCATGCACATATTGATATTTACATGAATGTAATCAAGCAAATGTAGTAGCTGACTAGTATTTATTACTGAATATGTCTCATGTATGTGTTATTTGAAGTATGTGAATTGCTTCTATGAGTAATGTGACCATAACGATTTTTGTTGTGTAGTCCTGTGAAGAGTGAAACACGGCTAGTAAGGTGAAAAAAATGAATCCAGGATTAAAAATCCAGGACAGCTCCATAAGAAAACCCCACCCTCACCTGCACAGCAGTAGGATCCCCAGTCATCCTCCAGCAGTCCAAAATGTGTAGAGCATGCTTTGTGGGGAAGGGGCTGTGTGCTCCCAGCTGAATAACCCTGCTGCAGAAATACCCTGAGATGAGCCCTGGTCCTGTTTTGCCTCATTCTAATGCCTGTGGTAGACTTCTAACAGTGAAAGGTAGAAACACAGTTTGGGTTCGCTTCCTAAGTAATGGCCTCATTCTGAGTCTCAGATTGGTATTTTTGAACGGTCAGTGGGTCTTTTTCAAAACTACCAATCCTAGGTTCAGGTAGTTTTATAGACAAAGAGCTTTCACTCTGTAAGCTTCCAGCTTTCCAGATGCTATAAAGAAAAACAAATTGCGTCTAGAAGTTCAAAATAACATAAGGCAAGAAATCCTTCCCTTACATCATTTTTTACAGCTTGCAATATTATTTGCTAGAAATCCACTCTTATTCAGAAAATTCATATGCAGAGTAGCTGTGGCTGTAGTCAAGATTATAAAAGCTTACAAATGTCTTTGAATATCAGTCTAACTCCCTTTCATACAGGCCTGTCAATTACTGGACTGTAAAGACACACAGTTGTTTCATGAAGAACAGGCCTTATACAACTCAAATGTTTTGCAGAAATGAGAACATCTCCAAGTATTTTTCATGTCACTTTGCTGTGATGATCAGTAAACACCCTTCAAGGAACCTGCAAATGTTTCAAAAAAATAAAGACTATTTTTCATCACAAACTGTAATTACTTTAATTATAGGATAATTATATAAATAATGTGTTTGAACACAGCTTTCATTTTTTCTTTGTTTTCTAAATATTATCATCTTTCTGTATTTTCTGATGTGTAAACAGGAAACATTCAAGTTTAGATGAAGAACGGGTGAACTGCCTGCAGTACAAACTGAGAAAATCAAATGATGATTAAGCTATTGAAAACTACAAACTAACTGATAATTTTTAAGTAAGCAGGTGTACTTAGCCATCACAACTTCAAAATGGAAAATATATTTGAATTAAGTTCTAAAACCTCTATATATTAAGAGGTCTGGCCTATCATTGACAACAATGTTGAAAGTTCTGTATACGGTTAGAAATCTATATTTTACACCCCAAGTGTCAATAGAAGGGCAAAATACCTCCAGAGATTTTCATTAGAGCAATGATTGGGGATTATATGATTACAAATACAAATCTCTATATATGAACTGTTTCATTATATGAAGGACCAGGAAAAATAAATATCAATGTCTAGTTAATGAGAGTGGATACAGATACCTTGTTTTGTTTTGCTTTGTTTTAGACCCTCCATTTTTGACCTTGACTTTTAATGAGCCGTATACCACCTAGCATGTTAGATGTGCAAATGTCACACCTTGTGAAAGCCACAGTCCTTAACATCATTATACTGGGTAAATTCACTTGCACGGCACGTAAGTGGATAAATCCACAAATTTAGTTTCACAGGCCTAATAGTGATTGATAAGTGAACTCCAAATGATCTAAAGCAGAAATAGATAAACTGTTTACCTGCATTTAGCTGCAACTATCCTATGATCTCAATGTACAACAGAAATTATATATACTGCTGTTTCAAGCTGTCATGTAAATCTTCAGATGACTCTTATACAGTAATGCCAGAATTCCCTGCAATCAGTTCCCACTGATATTCAAATTGTTCATATTCTCCAAGATTTTTAAATGGGCTCTCATTGGTTGTTCTGAAAAATCAAACTGTCTGTGTAGTATGCTCAATATCAATGTGCTTTCCTAGAAAATTAAAAAATTCTGATAAGAAACATAAAATAAGAAACATGAAATTTTTTTTGACTGAATTAATTAATCCAGCTAGTGAGTAGATGTTAACACTACCAGGATAGCTACAGTCCTCATGTTATCTTGTTCTTTAATGGTATCAAAAATATTTTAAAACATAATTGCAAAGTTCTGTATATATATATGTATATATATATATATATATATATATATATAGGTCGTAATTTCTAAACTGAGAAAACATAATTTTGCTACTGCTGTCAATATCCATATGAGTTATAGGTTTATATGCTTCTGGATATATTTTTGCGAACTCAGTTCTATCCTAGATGCAAAGCTTGCACAGGGGTAGTATCACTGAAAGTCTTATATATGCATGTGCATATACATTGGCAGGCAGGTCACTTCCAAATGAATAAAGTCACAAGTCACATTCAAATGGAAAAGATTCTTGCTCCAGTTCTGAGCCATAAATGATGGCTTATCGCTTATTACCAGTGTTTGGAAATCTTAACACCAAAACATATTCCTTGCTCCATTCTGTTTTATTAACACCTCTTCAGATTCACAGGGGTTTCTGCACAGTCACACCAATGCAAGTTTCTGCAAATCTCTGTGGGGATCACAGTTGGATCCCACAGTGACAAATCTTTAATGTATGCTTTAGAACTGACAGCAGACCTCAAGCCAGTCTTCCTTTACTGCACAAATGAGGGATTTCTTCACTTGTGAATGGAAGCTGTTCATGTTTTTATGGAGAAAAGACTGTCATGCCTTTGCAGTTAATTTGCATGTGTTCTCTTGCTAAGACCCTTAAAACTCAGATGCAATCAGAGTGATTTGCCTTATTTTTCATTTTAGGGAAACATGGAAAAATGCAGAACAGGTCAAGCAGGAGACTTGGCCTTTTGGAATATGCCCGGGTGCTGAGGGCACTGGCTTATACTATGTGGCATAGCTGGCATAAACAAATATTTACAGTTTATGCAGCAAAGAAGACAACCACCTATGGTGTCCTTCTGCTGCTCTGGATGCACAGAAGCTACCCATGCTTCAGTAGAGTAAACTCCAGTATTGTCACTAGCATACAAGATAGAACAGAGAAAGAACAAACCCATTGCAACAGCAACAAGAATCTCTTCAGTAGCTGATGTCTCTTCATTTGTGAATAGAAAATACAGAGAAATAAATATTGTAAGAATGGCACTAAGGACAATATAGACCTATTTATTTTTAATATGACTTTGTAGACTTCTGTGGCCTGATTGCAGTGACATGGTGTATAAATAATATAATTTCATTGGATTAAAAGGAGTTTCTCTTCTATCTGGTGTTAGCCAGCAGAAGCTCTGAAATCACCAGATTGTACCACTATTTATTGGGAAAATTCTTATTCTAAACATCTGAGTTTATCCCTTCAGGCATAGTTAGGCCATATGTAGTCATAGCATTTCAAATTTTGCTTGGAGCATAAATATGAGGCTAGACAATTGAAAGAGACTTTTTATACATCCTTACAATTTATGTTTTAGCATATAATGAGCAAGTGTTCCCATGTATGATGATGATTAGGTACTTATTTCCTCTGCAATCCAATGGTCATGGATTTTCTCATCATAAACTGTGTACTTTCATTTTCTCTCTTGCTCTTTATGTTCACCTCTCCATTGTTAAACAATTAAGTAGTAGAAGCTGTTAATATTATGTTAAAAAATTCATCCTATTTCACGGGTTTTTTCCAGTCTTGTTACACTATTTTCATGTGAAAACATGGATGAAAACACTTAGCAAAACAAAAGACAAGCAAAATATCAGAAGTAGGACATTTGCAGATAATCTTCAAAACCTATTGCCATATGAATTAAAGAATGAAAACCATCAACACATTGTAGCTTCTAAGAGTTTTTTCTTGTATATATATGAACATTTGTTCTGCTTTAAAGGATGTATGTGTATGAAGCATTTCTCAATAAAAAGCATCAAAATCATGCATGAAAGGTCACTCTGAGCTCTCTTAAATGCATGGTATCATCTGCTACATGAAATTAGGAAAGCTAGAACGATAAGCAGTTTCCTTTAATGGGAAAAATTGGCAATTTCTCCAACAAATAGCTTGTATGATGGCAGTAGAACTCAGAAAGGGGGGAAAATTGAGGAGAATTACACTGCAGAACCAACGTTTTTTCCAGCCCTATGGAAAAAAGCTGTTCATTAGACCAATAATTCTCACTGGGTCTGAAAATTGTATATCCATGCTAAGGATTTTTTTTTCCTTGAGATTTAGGTAACAGGTGAATTGTTTATCATTAGCAAGACTTCACTTAGTATTATTGTTCTTGTTTTTTCTTTAAAAACACTTACTACATTATAAATACAATATAGCAAGCAGTATATGTTGTTTATAGCTGAAAAAAAATTCTGCTCTTAGTTTGTCCTTTGATGTTCAAAAAACTACTTAAAAATATCAATATTTTTCTGAAAAATACATTTAATAAATTACTGAATGTTCACATAACTTATGACAATAACACTGTATATTCATATGTAAAGCAAAAAGCTTTTCACCAGGATATTAGTAGACATCATGCAATGAGAACAGCAGGTGTTCTCTTCCTCTGGCCCTAAATTTGATTATGGTTATGGCCTCTCATACCTAAAGATCTCCAGATGTGACCAAAAAATAATAATTCTCTTTCTGGGTAAATAATGGCAATATCTGTTTAGGCAATGCTAAAAAGCTCTTGGCATTTCTCATTCCAACAATTCTGAGTTAACTAGACCTCCTGCCTCATGCAAAATGTCATCTCTGGATTTATCAGTTGGAAGAGGAATCTCAGAACATCTCAATGTAGCTGTTCTAGAAAAGGAACTGCACAATCCATCATGATCATGAAAGTAATTTTCATGAAAATAGTTAAATATAACTGGTTGAAACCATACTGTCCACTGTCATTTTTATTTCATGGAATTGCCTCTAATTCAAACTGGGGCTCCAAAAATCACATAATTCAGAGATCTTGGAGAGATCAAAAGTAAATTCTGTATCTTTATATATTACTCAGTCTTTTCAGAACACCTTTAAATTTAACCACTTTCTCTTCAGATGCTGTATATAATTTGGCCATGACTTACTGGAGCCTGATTTGGAGTAGATAATCCATTCAACATATTAATGCATTGTATAATGGACCTACCTTAATGCAGGGAATTCTGGTTTTTCAAAATGAAGATGCATAGAGTGCTGAAATATAGTTAGAGGAGGGAAAAAATTTTCTTTAGTTTGAACTAATACAAAAATGGTCACTTTAAATGTGTAATTAGAACCATGATATGGGGTCACATTCTCAGCCCCAGAAATGTCATTCAATCAACAAAATTAAGGTTTTTTGCTAAAATAGTATAAGAAAATGCCAAATGATGATACTCAAGACGAGACCATGGAAACAAGAAGTTACAGCTTCTCACAGAGAAAACAAGCCAAGGAAGCAAGCATTAACTAGCAAGTGGTTTTCATAAAACATGTAGAGGTGCTAATCCTTATCCCACAAAAGACAGTGGCAGTTCTACAGCCAACTGTAAATTGCCCAGTTCATTCTGATAAGGCATGCAGAAGTAATATTTAAAGAAAGGAAATTATGACACTTAAATTTAGTATTTTATGTCGAAACACTACTGCTATTAGGACACCCAAATTAAATTGGCTTTTGGTTCATGACTCATTCTCAAACTCCCCTTGATTGGTGTCAATATATGAGTATTTTATGTCTTTGATAACTGATTTAGCAGAATGATTTTTAGTCATCCTGCTGTTCAGGAACTGCTCGTTTTGATTGATCATTATTTGTGGGATGTTGTTGGTCACACAGTACATTTTCTTCTTCTTGATTAGATGACTAAAACTTTAACAAATGATAATGAGTTTGACTAACAAATAAACAGTGAGTAATGAACAATGCATTTCAGGTACAAATTTGGACAACATTAAAGAATCACTGACCATGTTTTGAACACTGTGAATATTGGGCAACAAATATTTGTAAATATCTTATGTTATGGTGGTAAGAGTAGCAGTAAATCTATGGTCAGTTTTTTGTGACTGAATTGCAAGTATATTTCTTGCATCATTCCTACAACTCCAACTCTGAAGTAGGTACATAAACTAACACAACCTCTTTAAAAGATGGAGAGAAGTTCAAACTGGAAATGTTTCTAAATAAACTGCTGAGCGTCCTTAGTTGGTTCTTTTACATCTAAAATCTCCCATAATTATTCATTTGCAAGACTCAATAAAAAATAAATCTCCACCTGTAAATAACATCAGAATCAATTCTTAAAAATGACACATAACCCATTAGTTTTTAACAAAGGTTGCAGCCTCTGTATTGGCTTTAGTCTTCTCAGATTATATTGGTGACATTCTGGTATGTTTGCAGTAAATACAGAATAAAGAGCTCTTTTTGCTACAGTAGTTAACTGCTTGCAAAATCTAATTAAGGCTTCATACTCCTTAACCATTAACATTATTCATTTAATAAGCACTAAATTAGGCAGACATATGTGTCATATATCATCAGGAAATCAAGCACAGAAGGTCGGGACTTTTACGACTTTCTGTGACATTTGAGTTACAAAGACTAAATCCTATACACTCAATTATCTTTCCCCTGTTTTTTAGGGCCAAACAAATCTAAGAGATTCTAAAATAAACTTGTGGGAGTGCCCTGTGTTAATGTTGAAATAAGACAGGGATTAACTTTCACTGAAAGCAAAACTAACCTGAGCATTTTGTTCCCTTACAGGATCAACTAGAAAAACAGATGCAGAAGTTACTGCAGTTTCATAGAACCCATTAACTGGTAGTGAAATTCCTTCTGTTCATAAGTAGTCATCATGAAAAATGCCATACCTGTTATTTTCTGCACTTTTTTTTTAATTTTACCCCACAGATGTTGCTCTGAAATCCAGCCATTACAGGTCAGAAGGAACCTCGAGGCACACATACAGAAATTTCTCTCACTGGAGTGGGAGCTGCAGTATTCATTTATTTAGGAGGTGAATTTGGATAGCACTGTTGCAAGAGTGAAGTCAGGATTTAAAATAAACCCTTCCAATGGCTGCATTTGTTGTGCTAGGCTTTGTTTAGTCAGGTGGATTTCATTCCTGCTCTTCACATTCTCTGATGTTTAAAATGGTCCCTAGAAAGACAAATCAATTTCTCTTTTTATATAAAAAGTTAATACAAGCACCAGATAACTTTCAGAGACTTCAAAGGAAAATGATAAAAAATGTTTTGCAGACACAGAAGAAAACAATCCTCAGCAGTCTTCATCCTCTCCTCATTGCCTCAGCTCCACAATGAACAGGCATGCTTAAGTAAATTTGGCTGAAAAAGCCCAACTGAATCTTCAGAAAACATTTTATATTCAATTCAGTGCTGGAAAAAATAAGAGTGGACATTTTTCTAATCTCAGCATCAAAGTGAGTACCCTACTGTTTCTGAAATGTAACCCTGGAATTCAATGAATACAAATAGAACTGGAAAAACACTCTTATTTTGAAAGCAGAATTGAATGGGCTTTTCTTTATCTAATTTAAAAATAAAAATTATTTTTGGCACAATCATGCAGTTCCCAAACAAGAAAAATGAAAATCCAGCACGATGCATTATTTCTGTGTTTAACCAAATCACCTGCCTCACTTGTCTCTCTCATTATAGCATTTATCATTCAGTTTCTTAGGTCCACTTCCATATTATGGTGAGTATTTTGCATTTTTCAGCAAGATACAGTTGGTAGTGTATTTCTAAGGTGGTCCAAGAAAATACTCTTCAGCCAGCATAAAGCAATCAACTCCTAAGATGACACAGTAGAAAAAAAATTAGTAACATTATTTTTGACTCAAAATGTGACTTGGGTTAACCAGTCTTTTTATAAATTAAGTTTCTGTTTGCAAGCAGCCACAAAGAATTTAAGAAAGCAATGTGGGACCTACTAATGTAACCTCCTCAGTAACTAAATCACCCTGATTTTGGATCCATATCACTTTCTGAGGACCGCCCATATTCTGTACCTAGCCTGAGTGTTCTCTCCCAGAAACTTTCTTCTCTGAATTGTCTTAGGGCCAAAGACCTGTAGGGGACAAAGCAGATACTGACATTTCTTTTTCCTTATGTCTTTTAGTAAATTTGGAATTACAAATTATACTTGTTATCATTTTATTTTCTGAGCTGTGCTCCTCTTTTCTCAGGCCATCACACAGTTCCAGTCACCCAAGAGGAGAAGGAATGTCTGAGAAAAAATCCTGAGAAAGCACAAGCAACGTTTTTTCCTTCACTCTGGCAAACTCTGGCAGCAGTCTAGAGAGATCTGTGACTAGGTCTGTGTGCTATTTATGTGTGGTGGGATGACCATGGCTAGACAACAAGACACCCACAAGACACTCACAAGACACCCACAAGACACCCACAAGACACCCACAAGACACCCACAAGACACCCACAAGACACCCACAAGACACCAACAAGACACCAACAAGACACCAACAAGATACATGGCTAGACAACCAAGCCACTCTATCTCTCCCCTTTCCCAGTTGAACAGCGGAGAGAAAATGTGATGAAAAATGATTTGTAAGTTGAGATAGGCCAGTTTACTTAAGCAAAAGCCAAAGTTTGCACACCCACAAGTAAAAAGAAAAACTAATAATTTTATTCTCTACTTCCCATCAGCAAGTGATGTCTGGCCACTTCCCAAGGGAGGGCTTCAGCATGCCTGGCAGTTCCTCCAGAAGGCAAACTGTCAATAACAAATGCTCCTCCTTTCGCCTCCTTTCCCTTTAGCTGGTATGTTTGAGTTGATGTCACATGGCATGGACTATCCCTTTGGTTAATTTGGGTCAGCTGGCCTAGTTGTGTCTCCACCCGGGATCTTGTCCAACCCCAACCTGCTGGTGGGGTGCAGCAGGTTGAGAAAACAGCGCTGATGCTGTGACAGCTGCTCAGCAGTAACCAAAATACCAATGTGTTATCAGCACCTTTCCAGCTACCAATGCAAAGAACAGCACTGTGAGGGCTGCTGGGGAAAATGAACTCCATCTCAGCCAGATCCAATGCAAAGTGGTGCTGCTGAGGAGCTTAAAAATAAATAAATCATAACCAGCTCTGCCTTGTGCCCCACACAGAAGGGAAGTTGCAAACTGCTCAGATGGAGGAGGTCTCTACTTTACTATGCTTGGCAAAGAGGAGATATAGAAGAAAGGGGGTATAGCTCAAGCACTTGTTTTGAAAAAGCAAAAGGATAAAATCAATGAAAAAGTAACTCAAATGTGACTTTGTTACTGCAAAAATCCACTCTCTATCCCTAGTATTAGTTCCTTCTGTCTCCAGACATTTGCTGAGTTTTGCCCCATTTTAAAACGCTAACAATAATTTTCCCATGCAGAAGAGTTGTGTTGCCCCATTTTATAAATCTAACTACTTAATTAAATGAAGATGTGGTCCTTACGCCTGCAAATACATTGCCTTTATGGTGCAGCTCCCCCCGGAGTCTCACAGGGTCCTACATGCATAATTTGCATTAACATTAATGGTCATTACCTGCTCAAATGTCTCACAGATTAATGGAAACTAGATTCCTGCATGCCTCAGCAAGTTTCTCCAAGATTCTGGTTTCCAGTGACACAAGGAGGGTCGGAGTTTTGGCCACTTGTGGAGCAGCTTTTGCAATGAGGCCAGTGCTGGTGGCCCTTTCTGACACATGTGAATGGAGATGGAGAAGTAATTTCAGCTGCTTTTCTTCTCTATCATTAACTTTCCATGTATGTATTTGTAAATACATGTACCTACATTTGATAACATATTTGCATGCATATTTACATATTTACATCTCTGATCATATATTCATGCATGGGCATGTCAGCATTTATATATATATATATATATATATAAAAACACACACATTATATATTCACAGTCACTGTGACCATTAGCTTAGTTCAAAGAATGAAACTTTCACTGATGTTCTGGTCTGACATTTCCTCATGACATATTCATGGATAAAGGAGTAGATAAATCAATAACTAAATCATGACTTACATTTAAATACGCATTTTTTCTATCCTCTTTAAAACTGATTTTTCTAAAACTTGATATAAATATCATCTTCCTGCGTTATCTTGGTTGTCAGTGTGTACTGAACTTACTGAACATAAATCATATTGGCAGTACTGAGTGCAACTGTTCCCATGTGTTTTATATAATATGGAGTCCTGGGCCTGACAAATATTTGAGCTGGAGACCATCGAGCAATTTCAGATATTTCAGGTTCACACCAAATAATTACAAAGGCAAATACGTAAGACTTTCTTTTCCTGTCTAAACTATATGATCAGGGAACAGCTCTCAGCTCAAAGGTCCTGCTCTGCCCTTCAGCTGCATCCGATGTAGGTATTGGGATGACTCTAACTTGTGCACTGTTCTCTCTGTCCTGCTCTTCTGAAAGAGGAAAACTGAAAGCCAGACAACAAAAATGTAAAGTTTTCACAGAAAACTCTTGGTCCCCCAATGCTGCTGAGCGCTACCAGCTGTATACAATACTGTTGCTTTCCATTCCTATATGTCTCAAGAAAGATATTTTATACACAAAAATCTCAACAATTGAAGAATTTGTCTGAACCTCACATGGTGACACGTTTTGCTTTTCACAGTAGCTCTCTGTTTGCTGGTGCAATGATCTTTTGCTGTTTTTAAAAAACAACCAATGTTTTCCACAAGAAATACAAGCCTCTAGCTGCTGTGCTTTTTTTCTTCTTAATATGTTAGTTAAAAATCTATATTTGCCGTTCCAAAACTGTAATTAAAGAAAGGGATATTGTTATGTATTTTTTCCCATATTTTGAGAAATAATAACGTATCCATGCTTTGGTGTAAAGTGACACCTGACAAGAAAGCACTGTCATGTCAAGATGCACTTTCTACAGATCTCCTAAAAAGCCCCAGAAAAACAAACTCAGAGTTGTTTGTACTCAAACCAGAAAAATTACATGTCTTTGAAAAGCACTCCTTATGGTCTCTTTAGAGATCATTTTCTGAAGATTTCCTCCTTAATAAGTTTTGGACTAGATGTAAAAAATCTACATGTGATCCAAACTATATATGCTTCATTGCTGCAAACCATCTGAATTTTGAAGATTGAAATCTGGCAGAAAAAGGCTGGGAATGTCCCTAAAGACCATATTAAGTGGAACACAGACTCATAGCATCACACAGTTTCATTCAGAAGGGACTTTTATGGAATATCTCCTCCACTTCCTCCTTCAGCTAGGTTGCTCAGAAACTCATCCAATCTGACCTTTAATTTTTCCAGGAGTGGACCAAATACCACCTCAGAAGATAGTTTAGATCAGTAAATAAGGTGTTCAGGTCCTGATCAAACTCACTCCATTACCTGAGAGACAGTTCTTGAATCTTCATACTTCATTTTGCACAGACTTAGTGTTCCTGTAATGTCTAGTATGGATTGTATCTGAGGTTGGTGATGAAAAAGTCTTCAATTAAAAGAAAAGTTATAGCAACTCAAAGTGGCTAAATAAGTAGAATCTATTCTGTTATGGAGAATTAATTTTCTGCAACCAAAACCTCTTCCATATTACCATTGTGAAATCAAAAGGTAAAATGTGGCAAAGTTTTCAAATTGCACAGTATCATAGTGACCTCCATGAATAGCATGCTGCATCACCTAAGATTTAAGGACATCAGAGTCCTAGCAAAATTAAATTCTAAGTGCTTTTTCAACACTTATCAAAAAAGAAAATTATATTGAGGTTTGGCCAATGAATTCTTGTTGCTCAGACTCCCTGACATATCACACAATAATTCTTTCAAGACTGTGATGAACTTAAAAATAACCTGCAGCTCACTGAAAAATATATATGAATTGTTACACTTTATAAAAAATTCCTTTTTAAATGTTATACTTTATAAAGAATTCTTTCAGAAAATTCTGGCATTTCTGACATGATGCAATCTTTTCACTGGCAGCAAGTGCACAATGGCAGGCAAAATATACCACAGGCATTTTTGTGCTATGCCAAAATAACAAACAAGGATTTTTTTGACTTGCTATACTGAATATGAGCTTTCAGTAAGCATTGTTAATAAGTCAGTAAAGCCTCTGTGGTATTGTGATATCAACAAGAATTCAAGGGGTAAAATGCATGAGATAATATCAGTCTATCATGTTTTTTACACTCTTGGGTGAGAAAAGTCCTGGCCTACTCGTGCCCCCAGAGCTAGAGTTATCAGCATTCTGCTTCTCACCTCCAAGGTCAGGATTAATTTCCTTTTTTCAATACTTTTACCTATGAAGAATGAACTAAATAAATGGAATCGACAGATAAAGTATTTTATGAATAAATTAGGAAGTCCTTCTCTCCTGTCATTGTCACCTCTTGAAGTGACAGATTAGCTGCTGATCTGAAATCTATCAAGTGAATTCTTGAGCTAACACCCTCCTGCCCTCCCAGGAGAAAACCCTAGCTAAATAAAAAACAGCTATAAAAAGAGCTTTCTCACAGAAAGCTAAAGATGCTGCATCTTTGAGCTGCAGGTCTCATTCCACCACACAGACTCAAACCTTGTATATGCATTTTCTCCTGTGAGCAGTAATACTTCCCCTTTCAGAAAAGCAGGATGTACAAAGCCTGACAGACTCTACAGACCTCCTTATTAGTTGATATTCACCAAGTTGTAACTAAGATCTAAATCTATGTTGTTTATTCAGAGTGTGCCTTTGGTCTTTATTGCTAATTAATTCATTTTGCAAACTCATCTGACTATCGTTTAAAGTTGTTTTACAAACAGGATGTTCAAAGTTGATGCTGCCTCTTCATCTTCAGTGTACCTAGCTTGGTCTACGTGTTGTGGCACATATGGAATGTAGCATCATTCATTGATCTAACACTCAAAATGTGTAGACACCAGGGAACAAATTAAGGGCAAAATCCTCCTCTCAGATCTGTTGTGCATGGATCAGAGATAAGCAGTACAAATTAGAGCTTTTCTCAGCTGCAATGCACAAATGTTGTTTCACGAGTTCCCCTCTAGGCTTCAAAAAGAGGTTGTGCCATTTGTGCAATAACATCCTCTTTGGGCCAGGCAAATCTCCAAGGGTGTGTGGTCTGGCCAAAAAAAGACCATTTTATCTTTCAGGTCTTTGCTCCCATTAGACATTTGCACACACACACTTCACTGAACATGAGATCGAATCAATACAAGCAGGCCTGCTCAGGAATGAAACATGAGCACTCAATAAAATAAATCAAGAAGGAAATATGTGTACAGTCCCCAGCCTGATGAAGAATTCAAATTGCCTCACAGTGTTTTTACAGGTTTACACATAGAACTTGTTTAATTTTCTGTTAATTCCCTGTGTTGTGTGCTTATTGCAGTTTACTTTTACTCTAATTAAAATAAAATATTAGACAATTATTAGTTGCTGCTTTTATCCTTCATCAGTATAGCCAGGAGAAAGCCAGTGCATGGGTTAATGATGGATTTTCACCTCCTTTCAATGTTCACAGTGGCTGTGAATTTAGATTTCTGTGTGATTAAAAGGAAGGTTGTGCTGCATGCTGAACTACATGTGAAACATGTCTGCTCTCAGTCTCAAATGCTGTATCATACTTGGCTGGTCACCGAGGCAGGTTCTCATCCCTATCTGGGATCCAGGGCATGACTATTCCAAGTGAGACAAATACTGTGATATCATGTGACCATGATAGGTATAACATGTTTGGTTGTGTCAGCCAGAATATTATTTCTCACATACTGAGGGGAGCAGTCTTGTGTTTGTCTTTGAAATAAGATGCTCTGAAACAATCAAATATATGGAATCCATTTCCAGATGCAGCACCAGTGACTGGTACACTGCTAGGGAGGTGTTCACAGTGTTTATGCTCCAGTAATCTCTTCCCAGGAAGACATCCATCATTTCAGTGCTCTGAGGCATCTGGGCTCCAAGCTCTGGGAGGGATTTGGGGCTGCTGTCTTGGAAATGGGTTTGATCGATATAATGCCTAAGATGTGGGAATAGTGACCACTCAAGTTTCTAAAGAAAATTGTCCAGCTCCTGTGAATATTAAGAATAGCTGAAAATCAGAAAATAAATCCAAGGACACATACAAAGTACAAAGTAGGCTTTACATTACTGCCTGTTTTAAGCAAAAGGCATTTCTTCGTGCCTCTTTGAATATTCCTCATTGAAATCTTCACAACTAATCTGGCTTCTTCTTGGTTTGTAAATGTAAGTGAAATAAATTTGGATTTTAAGATTTGTATATTTTTTATTTGCAAAAAAAACCAAAGCCAGGATTTGTTTTTAACATATCACTATTGTCCTGTATTGTCAATAGAAGATTTTTAAATACTAAGGCTGTTGCATTTTTCTCTTTCAGCCTCTGAAAAATCTTTTTTTTCCACTGGGACAAGTGCATGACTAGATAGTATTTTGATGCCTTTGCATGATAAAATGGTCCTTAGCTGAGAACAGAAATACACCCTTATCTACTGACGTTGCTTATGAAAGAAATACAACCATGCAGAAAGATAGTGTCTGTTGTTTTTCTAAATTGTTTAGTTGAAAAAGAGACTGTGATCCACTGATATACAAGCAAATGTCCCACCCTGGCATTTCCCTGCCTATTCTATTTCTCCAGTTCTGGAAATTACTGATCCAAAAATCTAAAGGGGGGAGGCAGTTTCTGTGGGTGAAGCACGGCACTTCAGATATCATCACAGACCCAATTCACCAAATAACTGCAGATAAGAGACTTTTCTTTGCATAAAGGGCATTTACACTCTTCTCAGAATTGCATTTTTATCCCCAAAGACTGAACAGTATGATTAGGAGTCTAGTATTTGGCATACCAAAAAGGAGAGACATAGACTCATTCAAATGTACTTGCTTCTAGAAATTTAGAGTGCTCTTTTTTTTTTTGTAAATATACCCTCAGACATTAGGTGAAGAACTACAGATTTTTCTTTGCCTGTAAACTGTTCAGAAGATGGTGATCTTATCTAGCTCATACGTTTTAATGTATTTTTGCTCAAAATGCAATTTGTAAATGAGTTCAGCAAAATCCACCAGCCAGGTGCCAGTGTCAGAATATTGAGTCTTCTCTAGCCTAGTTTTATAACTGGAAATCAACGGGCTTTTATGTAATTTAAAATACTAACTTTATCATAGAAAACAAATGTTTTGAAAAGAGGGTGGCTTGAACACTGAAAAAGGGTGTTCATCTGGCCATATTTGAAGCTATAAAAATTCACAAAACCCCCTTCAGTTTGAATGTCAGTGGGTGAATAAGGTAAATTCTAAGTATTTAAGTTTTTAGAGTGTAGAAAGCATTTCTAAGGTGTTAGAAGCACAAAGTACATGTTTGTAAATAGTAAAATGAAAGGGACACAGTCTCACACTTGTAGTCTCCAGAGCAGCCCTCCTGTATAAGGCAAGCTGGATGTGTATTCACGTTGACAAAGGGAACTACACACCAACGAATGACAAACATTTGAGGCTGAAAGGAAAACTAGAAGAAAGGGGTGAGTACAAGACTTTTCCAGTCCCAACAGTTTCTACAGGAATAATTTTCTGTACTCTCAAAGTCTCTGTACTGTCTGAGGTCCACCAGGGTCTACCACAGCAGAAGGTCTCTACCCTAAAACATTAATTTTGAGGCTTGAGAATAAAATCAGCACCAAGGGTTTTTTTTCACCCTGTTCACAGGAATAGGTTTCCAAAGACAAGAGAGATGCTGATATATGGTGATGAAGCTTTGGACCACTGTACAGAAGAAGCATAAAAACATAAGCAACCATCAATGCTAGCAAAATAGGACCATTGCGAATTATGTAAAGGTCATAGAAAATGGATAAATATTAATGCACTTATCATGCAGAATCTGAGAAATATGCTGTTATGACTGAAATATTATTCAAAGACAAGTATTGGAATTAAGGTTTTTCTTTACCCTAGGCGGTGATAAAGAAATGCTGGGTTTATCTCAGCCTTTAGCCAGCAAGTGCTTTTTTTCTCTCCTGCTTAATTCTAATGTGAGTTCTTAATGCAATAACCCTTTGCGATTGAATGAACAGCTAGTTAATAACTTCAAAAATGTGGCATTCTTGTTGCTAAGCATTTAATTTCCACCCCTCCTCCTTTTCTCTTACTTCCAGGTGCTTTCCTGGGCTACAGTGCTTGCTAGTTTGTGTAACCCCGTGATGTCAGAAGGCTTAAGAGCCCCTAGAGTTAATACAAAATGTATGAGCATGCCATATCTTGAAATTCCTGCTGTCGGAAGTACCGGCTTGGAGGGGAGACAGGAAGCCTGAAGGGGAGAGGCAGAGAGAAATCCCAAAGGAAAAAGGAATGGGGAGAGGCAGGGACAGAAAAAAGAAAGACAAGAGAGCTGAGAGCATAGAAAGAGCACAGGGGATAGGGAAGACAACTGGAGCTCAGGGCCCGGCGCAACACAGAGGTGCCGGCTGCAGGGAGGCAAATCTCACTGGGTGGTGCTGACAGCGTTCAGGGGGGCACTCGCAGCCAAGCACTGATATTAAACAGGTGTCCATCCTTCTTTTTTCCCAGGTCTGTCATGGTTTAGAAGACCGGTGTCTGCTAGGGAAAGCTGGAGTTTCTTGGAATGGAGAATGTAAACCCCTCTCCCTCCGAATTATTATAATTTTGCAATTATGGGCTTTCAGGCAAAGATTTGGGAATAGGAATAACAGTTCTTTTTACTAAGAATGTTAAAAGTACAAATGTAGTAGTACAAAAAAAGACAAGTAAACAACAAACAAACAACCCAGAGAATTCTGACAGAGTCAGGGACACAACCTGACACTCTGTTAGTCAGGGTGTTTGGAAGCAGTCCTCCTGGAGAAACAGATGTGGCTCTGTTGGAGTAGCGATGATCCTGTTGAGTTCTGTTGGAGTAGAGATGATTCCGTGGAAGAAAAGGGTCCAGTGATGGTGAGGTGAGTCTGATCTTCCTCTGGAGTCCAGTGGAAAACAGGATCCCTGGTGTTCTGAGTCTCAGTTTTCATCTAGGCAGGGACCCTGGAGCCCCCAGCCAGTGGGTGGAGCATCTCACAATGGGATGATGTAAATGTGTCATGTCATTGGTGAGCCTTAATGGCCCATTAGCAGAAAATATCCCCCAGAGGGAGGATGGGTGGTAAAAGTGATAAGAAACAATACCCCACCCAGTTTTAACAGCTGAGCCATTACCAGAAAGGCATCCGCCCCCCTCCCCTCAGAGTAACAAGAGATAAAGACAAAACATTTCCCCAACTGCTTTCAGCAGATGAAAATAGAATACACATTTTTGCTTCCATAACCCAATGTGGTCTCAGGGTCACCATTTATGGTCACGATGAGAGCAGTGAAACAGGACTCATTGACTCCATATCAGAAGGCTTAATATGATTTATTAAAATTGACTCCATTGTTCAAAGCTTGGGCTATTTCTGCCCAGGTACAGAGTGAGCTGTTGCTTCTTCCATGCTCTGTACTGAAGAATCCCCAAAATGCTTACTGTATCAGAGAGATAACAAAATTTCACACATTGGCTAAGAAAGAGAAACAAATCTACATCTCCCAAGACAGAGACACAGGAGAGAGATTGTTTACAGAACTTTGTGCTCTGGAATTTTGACTTTTTCCATGAGAATATTTTTCTTCAGGGAAATTCATATATGTTCATACAACAACCCAAGACAAGGACATACTCTTCTTTCAGAGGAAGTCTGAGCCCACCAGGAGATGATGTGAAACAAGTGCAGGCATCATGACTTCATCCTGTAGGACCAGGATGGCAGGAAATGGCACAAAAAAGGCTGTTCCTCCCCACACCCAGCCCGTGCTCAGAGATGGGAGTCACATGTGTAACAGGGGCTGTAGGGCACACACGGGAGATGAGCCTTCTGGCACAAAAGCATCGGCAGCAAGGTTGCATCAAGCAATCCCATTTTGAATGACAATGAGGACAAACAAATGTTCCTGGTGCTCTGCTCTAAGTCTGGGCAAAATGATGTGGCACGCACTTGGGGCTTGCAAGCCTCCAGCACAAAGTGGGCCACCCTCTCAGCCACAGGGCTGCACCTGACAGGCTCTAATGCTACCTTCTGTAATTTTTGCTGTTTTCTTCAGTGCCTGTCTTGTTACAGTGAGGCAATTAATACTGGCAATGTGTGTGACATGACCTGTGGGAATGTTAATAGAATCACAGAGTGGTCTGGGTTGGAAAAGACCGCAAAGTTCATCTAGTTCCAACTTCCCAGCAGTGGGCAGGGACACCTTTCACTAGACCAGGTTGATCAGAGCCCCATTTAACCTGAGCTTGAACACTTACGGGCACAGAGCATCCACAATCTCTCTGAGCAACTTGTTCCAGTGCCTCACCACCCCTACAATAAATTATTTTTTCTAATGTCTCATCTACACCATCTGTCTTTTAGTTTGAAGCCATACCCTCTTGTCCTGCCACACTACATGGTCTTGCAAGTATGTTGTGTTGGGGGAATAGAGAAACTATTCAGGCACAGAGGCAACTTCAAACCTATGGTGTTTTTGAAGGTTTGCAGCATTCCAGTTACTGAAGCTGAGATAAAGCTCAAAATTGTGCTGTTGTAGCAGAAATCTTCCAGTAAGTAACCACAATAGAAATGCACACATAGATGTAAACACTTTCTGCACATATGTGTTTGGGCAAGAACTACTTCTTTATGGGATGTGGCTCTCTTTTACTGCATTGTTGGCAAAACTTGAGGATTTGTTATATGAAAAAGAGAGGAAAAGTGAGACAAAGAGTAAAGTCTGTTAAATTGCTGATGCTTTTTTGGGAGGCTGACATGTTACAGGAGGATACTCAAAGTTCATGTTTAGCTGTGTTAATGTGCTGTTGCCATTAGGTCCTAGGAAAATTATTTATTCCATTAAAACCTTCTTTCTTCTTTTTCTTACCCACTTTTTGGCTTGCTTTCTCCTCTGTTAGTTGAACATGCTTCTCAAGGGTAGGCTCAGGCCATGGTAGCAGAAGCTCTTTTATATTCAGGCAAGCCTCTTCGGCCTGCTCTGTTACACTCCTAATTTCTGAGAAAAAACCAGAAAATTTGAAAAGGGATGGACCATCCCCAGGTAGCCTCTTCCATTTGTGATGGGACATCTGCCATCAGCTCCCCAGAACAATGAGAAAACTGGGGCCCACAAGAATGGAGCAGGACTGTATCACAGGGTTGTTGTAGAGGAGACAAGAACTGCAAGGTTCTCCAAGGCCACACAGAGATGTGTGACACCCACACATTGAGCAAAGAAATGTCTGTGTGCACAGGGTGGTCCTTATTTGGGCTGTGCCAGAGGTAAAGCATGCTGGAGGAGGATGCTCTCACGTGGACTGGGTGATCCCCAGATCTGAAGGTGTCACAAGACCTGAATACTCCTATAGGTCTTGTTACAAAACAACCAAAAAGCAAGGCCTCTCTCTTTTTCCAGTGGCTTGTGAGGAGCTGTGCTGTGCCAAGCTTGTGGAGGGGCAGAACTGTGGGGGTCTATACAGCAGAGTTTGCTTTGGAAGGTACCATTTCTGGTGTTCATTGCAACAGGCCAGAAGGAGCCTTTTGCTTTTACGGCTGGAGTGATGTGATGCATGTAAACAGAAAACTCTTTTATTTTGCCAGAGCACATGGATGAAGCCCAAATTCTAAAACTGATGAACACACTTTTTCATTCAAGTCTTTCTTGTCCCAGATTTGCTCAGCTGCTGTTTCTGGGATATATGATGCATGCCCTGCTACTCCCCGAGCATCTGCTATGGGGGACTACAAGAGGCAGAGAAATGGACTAAAGGGACCTGTACTTAGAGATACTATGTTCTTATGAGGCGGCTCCTGCTTACACTGTAGGTATTCCAGCATTTCTGGTGCCTGTGCAGACAAATGAGGGCTCAATTGGAGCATGAGAGAGTATATTCTGCTTGGTTGCCAAGACTGGTATAAGTACAAAGAGCACTGAGGGCACAACAGCACTGGCTCTACAAAATGCAAAACAGAACCTATTGTTGCTGAGGACCCTCTCAGTATCTCCTCTGGCTTTTAGCAAAGCTAATGCTCATGCCACTGTGTTCCCATTGCTACCACATCTTGTACGCCGTGTAACAGATGCGTGTCTGCATTTTCATATCGACCCTTTCCTCAAGGTCTGTGTATTCCTCTCTCCTGCTGGCCTCCTGGTATCTGCATATCTCAGGATCAGCCATGTCTGGCTTCCCCAGGCTACATTTGTACTAATAAAGCAGATAGACACACAGCGTGGCCATATGTGTGTCCCTGCGGCCGAGGGCCTGGCATGTCCTGCTGCTGTTTTGGTCAGGTTGTCTCACCAGTAATGCTGGACACAGCTGGGAAGTAGCACGGGCCAGAGGTGATTCCCAGGTGACAATGTGAGGCTCTTTTGAAGTGTAAGAAAGTATGCAGGTATTTTTTTGCCTGGCTCCTAAGGGAAAGAGAAAAATGCCCCGTCCCTTTTTACCTTATCAGCAAGAACATAGTCTGGGCCTGGATCTGAAAGAACAGGCAAATTCATGGGCAAAAAAAAGGTAACCTGGATTGTCTGAATTTTAGAACCTATTACCCTGTACATGCATATGCTTGCTCTCTAATCTTACATTATAGAAAACACCATTGATCAGTCTAGAAACTGGCATAAAGTATGTGGTTCTGATTACTATTAAGTTTTCAAAACACTGAGAGGGAAAGTGAAGAGCCATGTGGGTTGAGAAGTAACTTCATGGAGTCTAGAAATTGCCACATAATCCAATCTCATAATCTGCAGACAAGACCTAAGGTTTACATCTAATCACATGGTCCTAGCCATCCCAAGACACTAAAAAGGCTACAAAATGTCAGGTCCTTTGGTATAGAAGAACAAAACATTAAAAATCTCAATGTGCCATATAAAGGGAGCATCTGGATGGGAAAGTGCCCAGATAATCTTCAGAAGAGTAGTTTGGAGTAAAGAAGCTGAGGCAGAGGAATGGAAACTCACAGATTTCAAAGAGTGAGAACTTAACATTGTGAAAAAGGCTCGCATTGTTGGAGTTATCCAGCTCCATATAGTTATCAAAGCTGCCAGCCTGTTTTTTTCTTCATTCATTTGATTTGAGCAATTTCATTTGATGCAAGGGGGAAGTTTGGGTGTGAGACTGTACGTGCCTCCCTGCAGCTGAGTTTTGCAGTCCCAAACTATCCTGCCTAGTTCAGATATGCCCACTTGCTTCTCGTTTCTGGGACTTCAGCAGCTGCACTCTTCAGGAGCAAGAGTGGTACTTCCCAATACTGTATGTTATGCTTTAAAAGCAACAGTGGGGATAAAGACAGAGGTAATTCAGATTTCAGGAGGCTTTTGATCAACAGCAGTGCAGCATGAATGTGATGGCACCCCTAGCAGCACAGCAGCTGGATGCTGCTGGAAACAGGACAAACAGGACAGCTTCAGCTACAGTGAAACCTGCAAACCTACTCCAAGCAGAACTGCTGAGTCACAGACCAGCTGCACCCTAATAGCTCAAATATCTGGATGCAGAGCTGATGATTACAGTCTGAAGCTGAATATAGGACTGCCTGCTCAGGTAGAAAAGCAAGCAAGAGAACAACAGAAAGCCTGAGGTGTGAGACCATGTGGCTTCACCTCATTCAGCCCACCATGATTTCAGGTGTGACATGAGCCATTTCCTGGTGGAGTGCAGCATCACACTGGTCTGGTAAAATAGAGCCATAACAGAGAAAAAAGGGGAAACATTGTTTTCCTACGCCATGTGCATACAGCAAAGACTGACTCCAAACAGCAAAAGAGAATAAAGCTAATGAGGTGTTGCTAGTTTGGCAGCACTTTATATATATATTTAGCTTAACGCCCTATAGGACAGTTATGTCATGAACAACTTTTTCCCTGCTGTCACCAAGGTTTGTTGGTGATAGCAGGGTGGAATTGCCTTTGCAGCTTGGCTGCTGAATTGCAGCAGTCGTAACCAAGGTCATGCTATTTCTCCCGAACATCCTCAGTATCGATTCTTCATTTTGTTTTGTTTTGAAAATATAACACAACAATATAATGAAAAACAGGAGGGTGTCAGGCAAAGCTGTTTGAAGCATGCAGTACTGCTGCTTTAAGAGACAGCTGTGCACTGAAGAGAATGATCAGTGTGTACAAGTCTAGAATGAGTTGGGCTACAAATAAATTATTAAGCATTTCTAGGAGATGGATGGGACATTTTCACCTAGGCTGAAATGCGTGTCATCACATACAGCAAGAGGATAAACAGGTCTGGGCCACCTTGATAAAAATTGATAGTGACTTACACATCCTTATTCAAAACCAGTCATATCCCCATTAAGGCTTCCTCAGACAGCAATTTTCAGAATAATCCTACATATACTTTCTAAGCCTTCCTAATCATTAGGTTGTGTTGATTGGAAAAAGGCTTTATTGTGCTGAGTCAGAGATTCCATGTTTGTCTGCTGAATAATAAGAAGGGAAACATTTTCAAGTTTGTCTTTGCATAGTCACATGGCTGTGTAGCCTATGAAATGTGGAGATTTTCTCGTGGAAGATCCCTGCTGTAAAAAGTCATCCTGTAAATATTAGCTGGCTGGTTTGGTCAGCTTACGTATATTTTTTGCATGATAGTATGATTTAATCTCATGGCAAAGTTTTCAAATTCTATAAATCCATATAGATTTGGAGGGGGGAGGGGAGAGGGGAAGTAGTTTTAGACTACAGTGTGAAAAGTTCATGAAATTCATATCCCAGTCCTCTCACAAACGACTGACATTATTTTTTTGTTTTCCATTGAGAACAGTAAAGGCAACATCACAGCACGAGGATATATTTTTAATTATTGTTTCAGATAGAGATTAGGCAACCAGGAGGAAATCAGACTGTCAGATTCTAGGGATATGGATTATAAATCTCTTCCAGCTCCTAACCTTTCAGCATTTGTTGTCCTGGTCCAAATTTCTTGTCAATATTTATGATGCCATGAAGAGAGAAAGCATGATTGAAGCACACATGGCAAAAGGTCCTTTTCTTGAAATTTAAATGACCATCTTTACTTGCACCACCTCTGAACCCCCATTTTACAGCACTGCACAGAGAAAGGGGAAGGTGGAATTCATCCTTTTGAAGTTTCAGTGTTGGAAGGGACATTTAGAGGTCAGCTTCTTCACATCTCTTCAAAAAACAAGGCTCTATTACACCTAACCCACCACACCTGACTAAATTGTCCTTAAAAAAATCTTCACTAATTGAAATCTGACCTGTATCTTGTTATCTTGCTCTAATGCTTTCATAAATCTTGTAACTAGATTGTTCTCCCTTACATATAATTTGAAT
Organism: Hylia prasina; assembly: GCA_013397195.1. Taxonomy (NCBI): domain Eukaryota; kingdom Metazoa; phylum Chordata; class Aves; order Passeriformes; family Sylviidae; genus Hylia; species Hylia prasina. Next base: position 113,422 of record VYXD01005462.1, read on the forward strand.
ATAATTTATTGAGAAGCAAGCCTATTCCTTCTGGGCCTCCCTCTCTTGGACCCAGGGCATGAGAGACTACCTCCTTTTTTACAAAAAATCTTTTATGAGATTGGAGGTCATTAGCAGCCTTCTTTCTTGTTTCTCCTTTTTATCAAAAGAAATAAGGCTACTTCATTCAGCCTTCCCTCCTTGGCTGATCATTCCTGCTGCTTTCTTCTATCTCCACTTGGTAAACATCTGTCTTTAAGTGCAACATCCTAAATTGGATACAGTACTTCAACTGAGGCTTCTCCAGTGGCAAATAGAGCAGAATAATCTCATTCCTCTGTCTTACAGCCAGCAGTGCTCTTAAAACATCCCAGAATACAATTCGTTCAGCCTCATATGCAATTGTGGCACATTGTAAACTTGGAATTATTTTTCCACCCAGTTGCTACCGGGCCATTTAAAACCCTCATCCCCAGTTCCAAGGCTCCACTTGTCCTTTACAAATCTCTGGTTTTCTGCTTTCAAACTGCAGAGTCTCACCTGGCTTTGAAATCCTATGTAGTCTTTCAAATGCTGAACTTAATTAATGTAGGTGCTCTCCCTGCTCCACTGGCTATATCAGCAGTGAGAGTATTGACCAGAACATGGTCAAAAGCAAATAGGACTGCTTGAAGTGCCTCCCCAGGCTGACCACAAACTATTATTAACTACAGTTCATCTGAGACTTTTCACTGCATTCAAGTACTAAAAGGAAGGGGAGCTCCTTTGACAGCAATAAATAAATTATAACTTCAGTTTCAGTATGACTCAGTCAGACTTGCTACAGATGGAAGGAAATTTCACCAAGGCAGTTTTATCTCAGGTTGCACTAATACAAGAAATATTTTGAATACATCTGCTGCTTCACTTCAGCAGAAGAAACATACTAGCTTTAGCCTGGATAAGCTGCACTGCTTTTAAAAGACATAAATGCTTTTAGACCTGTAAGTGTTGGGAAAACACATGGATTAATTTTTTGTGTCAGTGATCTTGAAAATCTGGACTTGGAAGTGCACTGCAAGGCAGTGGATGTACAGTGAAGATATATGTAATGCAGTCTATCAGAGAGAGGAGCATGTTTCCTCTTTCTTGAGAGATACTTTCAGAAGATTTTGCGAGACTTTGACTCTCAGTTCAAGGCACAATGGAATTCATTAGTTTTTTGCTAATGAAAGTGTTGATCACTGTTGGTGAACCCTTGACTGAGAAGAAAGGATAAAAGCACAAACCATCTGCTAACAGACTGAGAACTTGAGGGTGAAAATCAAGGACAGGACCAACAAAAGGTAACTTGTTTTTGAGGTCTGCTACAAGCACCTGATCAGCCTATCAACAAAGCCTTCCTGCTCAGATACAGGCATCCTGCTCGCAAGCTCTCACCCTGAGGGGGCATTTTAACCACCCAGATGTCTGCTGGGGAAGCAACACAAATGTCTGTGTGCAATCCAGGCACTGGAACAGGTTGCCCAGAGAAATTGTGGATTTCCCATCCCTGGAAGTGTTCAAGGCCAGTCTGGGTGGGGCTTTGGCTAATCTGGTCTAGTGGAAAGTGTCCCTGCCCATGGCAGAGGATTGGAACCAGATGAGCTTTAGGTCTCTTCCAACCCAAACTGTTCTGTGATTCTATGATAATATATTGCTACATACATTGCCCCTTTCATGATACAACACTGTGACTATAGATTGAAGACAACCTTTGTTAACATTGAGAAATTACTACTTGGTGTTTAAGGGTACGGGGCAGTGGTAGGACACCTCAAAACATGTTACTTCCTTGGTAAACTCTTCCTTGGTTCAGCAAGAGCAGTCCTTCCTCACCTATCTTTTCCTAGAAATCCCTCCAAAGACTGAGGTAAAATCTGTGAAACTGGAAACTAAGTAGTTTTTTTTAGTCTTGTTCTAGTGAATATTTTTATTTACCCAGAAGGCACTCTGGAAATATAGTTTTAAGACAGAGTATGCTTACAGAGAGGTAGTCTTTAAAGAGTAGATTAAAGCATTACCTTGTGAAATTTTTTTCTTTGTATTGCCACTGTTCAAATCTGTAGATATTTCTGTCAACACCCTCCCTCCTGAACCATATTGTGAATGAAAGCAATACAGTGACCCTGGCTGGTCAATCATCACTGTGTCCATCTTCAATGAGTCTGAGGCTACCTTGGCTGCCACAGCAGATTATAAAAGCACTCAGAGAGTCACAGACAACAGAAAGTGCTGCCCAGGTTTTCAAATGTCCACTCTTTAATCAATTCCTTGTTTTGAGTGTTCATTTTCAGGGGGCTGCTGATGCCCTCGTTTACCATTAGGTCCAATTGGCATTGATGCTTTCCAGCACATTACAAATTCAGGATGAAAGTACTTACTTAATCTGAGTACATAAAATCAGTGACCACTTCTGACCCTGGTACAAATAAGAAGTTGCATTATTATGAATTGTTATGCTTGCAGTTAAAGACAAGGGGAGCGATTTATTAACACATAGCAGGACCTCTTCAATGGTACTTGTAGGCTTTGAAGTACTGTCCTTCTCTAGAGCAGAGGTTGGACTGGTATCCATGCTGTAACAGGCAAAGACACAGGGGAAGTGATGAGCATAGGTTATCTCACTCTCAAGAGAGGGCTCACTCTTAGTTCAGGTAACCACATCAACATAAAGTATTTAATAGATACCCCAGGCTGAACAATGCTCTCTAATATCAGATAGGGGAAAAAAAATAACAATCCAGAGAAAATACATCTTCTTTTTGCATATATATTATGTAAGCCAAATGCTATATCTCAATATTGCCTTTAAAAAATGATGTGCCCAGCTGTTTAAAAAAAAGCTGCACTGAAAAAAGAGCCTCTCATCAAGAATGAAATGCAACAAAAGGTAGATCAGGGAAGCTCCGAGCTCTCCATGACAAAGTGGAGGAGAATTAAACTGGCTTGGTTCCTTGGGGCTGGCAGATCTGGAATTCCCTTCATCATAAGTGCTGTTTCACTTCACCTCAATGAGTCATGCTGGTGAATCCTGAGGTTAATTATTAGATAATTCTAATACACATCAAAGGCTTTTGGAGGCTCCTGAGTCTGCACAGTTTAATATGTTCATTTATCAAGTGCAAGTAGGAAAAATGAAAAGTAATTAAATGATTTTTTAAGACTTTTAAAATTATCTATTATTTTCTAACTCCGCTCATCGGACCATCTCTGTGATGCTGCAGAAACTGCAAAGTAGCACTAAAAGGGATAACTGGGTTGCAGTAGTTTAGCTTTTAAATCATGGTTGGCATTTGAATTTATTATTTGAAATCTGATAGCATCAAAGTTTATTTGGATATTTCTCAGACCAGAGCAAGCATGCACTTAGGTCAGTGCTCATATTTCCAACCAGTTTAAGAATCACAGTATGGGTAAAGTTTAAAGGGACCACAGTGAGTCATCTGTTTCAACCTCCCTGCTCAAGCAGGGTCTTCCTAGAGCACATGGCACAGGATTGAAACCAGATGTTTCTTGAATATGTGCAGTGGGGGAGAATCCACCACCTCTCTGGGCAACCTGTCCTAGTGCTCAGTCACCAGCACAGTAAAGAAGCTCTTCATGTTCAGAAGGAACTTTCTGTGCATCAGTTTCTGCCCATTACCCCTTGTCCTATTGCTCGGCACCACCAAGAAGAGCCTGGAAGTGGTACTGTATTTCCAAGAGCCTTACCTTTATTTAAATAAAAAAATATTTTCTGGCTTTCTAATCCATCACCTTTTCACAGGTAGAGACATCAAGATGCTTGAGCATCAAGATGCTTTGTTAACCACCAACTGACACTGTGATATGGGCAGAATTCAGGAACACAGAGAAATAACAGGTAACAATAGGAACCAAAAATGTTTCTATTTCTCTTCTATTACCTCATATCAGTGAGGGGTTCATCCCCCACAGTCTCATCTGTTCCAGGAAGAAAATGCAGTTACAAGAATGAGTAAGATAAAAAAAATCTTCTACAGAAATGTAAAACACAGGAGCATTCCTGTGTGCATGTGGTCCAAAAAATAGCAAAGAAGATTACCTGATCAGTGGCAAGAACCAAAGAAGAGGAAATTTGTTTGATCTTGTCTTAGCAGAGTGACACAATGCTCTGCAGAGCAGCAGGCTGTAAAAAGAAATCTAAGGGCTTCACTTTAGAACCCATATTTCCACAAAGAAATTTGGTCAATTGGAATTTTGCTGAAATAATAGCATACAAATAAAGAACCACAGTGGTACATAGCACAGGCCTCTCTGAAAAAAAAGTCCAGGAATTGCAATGGCTTGAAATCCTTCTGCCATCCAGAGAAGACTACTGAATTCTTACAGGTTTTTGTTTGTTTGTTTTTTGGTTTTTGGGTTTTTTTGGTTTTTTTTTTTAAATACGGAGGCTAGATAAAAGAAAACAGTCCTTGGGGAAATGCAATATAATTACATTTCTTCTTGTCTGATAAGTGCAAAATCAATTCTGCAGTGTTTTACCTGCATTCTGAATTATTCTTTAAAATGTCAGCAAAAGGTTTTATTACTATTTATTACTAGTTATAGAGGAGGGAGTTAGTTCATTCACTAAACCTAGCTAGGACACCATACAATCTAATTCTTTGTAAGAAATGTAGTTTTCATATTTACTACGTCAGGAAACAATTCTGGCATAATAATAGAGTGCAGTAGCTCTGAGGGAACTGTTCTGAGATGTTGCACCAGGATTCTGTGAACTGAGATATGCCCTCAGCAACAGGCAATTGCAAAGGAAGGCCTTTACAGGCAGATAGATGTGAGAAGAAACTATTGATTTGTGTTTTAAAGAAATCAGGAAAGTGGTTGAAGGGTTGAGGATGGATGAAATTGGGAAAGGGTATCAGCTCAGATTTTCCAGACACTAAATAATTGCAATATTTCAGCTTATACATCAAAAATCAGTACTCATCATTGAACAGTCTGGGCTTAAAATATAAGTGAAATCACAAAAATGGAATATAGATCAGAGTTATATATTATTTACAGCATTACTGTTTTGCCTGTGTGCATCATATCCATTGTGTATTTCTTTACTCTGATAATGGATCTGAATTTTAAGAAAAAACAAAACCTAAAAGTTCCCCTTTCAGATACTTCTCGCTTTCTTCCTTTAGGCATTTCCAAATGATACTCTCTTTTCTGTGAAGGCTTAAGAAGAGTCTACTAGTTACAAAACATATCAGATTCTTAGATTGGTAAAATATTTCTGAATTATGTACCACAGTTAAGACAACTGATAAAAATAGTTACATATACACAAGCACACAGATAATATTATAGTTCTGTACTCAGTGGGCTCCTTTCCTTAGCTGAACAGACATAAAAATCCATCAGTACCTCAAACATTTTTCAACTCTTATGCTTGCAAACAACTTTAAAATTCTGGGTAGTGCACAGATAAGCACTTTATAGGCAGGTAGGCAGCTCTAAATTACTAACATATGATTTCTACTGATCATACCAGCAAACAAAATATGCTCCTACTCACAGCTGGCAATCTACTGCCTGAGAGAAACATTAAACTCTGATTCAGTTCCGCAGTGTGTGTATCTCCAGATAGAATTCCTTTCTCCTTTGCTCTGGTAGATATGGCAATATACCCCATTTTTACTTTTAAATCTCTCACATTTTGAAAAGTGCTTTAGTTATGTTGAAATAATAGATTTTTTTCTGAAAAGTGGTCTCCATTATGAGAGAGCAGTAATTTTTGAACTGTGGAAGTCATTGCTCTTGCTCTGACTAATGACCTAAAGGCTCAGCCTGAAACCCTCATAAGCAACCAGGTTTGTGCACTTCTTCTCTTGTAATCACTGTGAAAAAACATCTTGCACAAAGGTCCACAGTGCCCTAAGGCTCTCTATTTTTATACAAAAATGAACAACATCTGGGGATAAAGCTGCATCTCAAAAGTAAATATCATATAAGTGCTCACTTACCAGAAGGAGTAACCTGGCCCTCACCTGGCATCTTTGTGACTGTGTGGAAAGTAAACTCCAGAAAGTACCTGAACTTCTCAAAACTATTACTTATATTGGGCAACAGTGATCAGAATGGCATAACAAATGATCTACAGCACAGGGAAACAGACTGAATACAGAAATGTTTGTACCATCAGAAATTGATTTGATGATTATGTCAATTACTTTTGGCACTAAGCTTCCTGTGGGTTATTTTCTGATCGATCTTTTGGTCATCTGTGACTGTTGCCTTATCTATGCTTATTTTCAGAGAGATTTAATAAATGCTTTGTTTATCATAAATCATTCAAAATTTTACCCCATGTGGAATATCTGCTTACACTATTTGGGTTAACTTTGACTATTCCTTCTCCCTCTCTGGCAGTAAATGCTGTTGCTGAGCAATAACTTTAGTCACAAAAGAGCTCCCCCAAACCAATCTTGATTTGTGAGATAACAGAAGAGAATGTAATTTGCCAGAAAAACCCAGTCTTGTGCATTTTTTTGCAGTGTACTTTTTTTTCCTGGAACATGTTTTTTATCTCCAAGTTTCTTTCAATCCTGTTGACTTACTCATGCTAAATAGGCTGCTGTAGCAACTTCTGCATGCTAATGTGTCAGATATTGATGCTATTTACACGATATCTCATTTAAGAGCTTAAACACACATCTTTTAATGTTGCAGCATTTACAGAGTCAAAGATGGCAGAGAAAATGGCATTATGTCACTTACCATCATTCCTTGTTTTGCTGTGTGACAAAACAGAGTGGCAGCCTCACACTTATTTTATACTTTTTTT
>VYXD01005462.1:120269-237895 GCA_013397195.1 Hylia prasina
AGACATACTGGTAATATCAAGTTTCATTTTATTTCCTGGGAGATATCTGTAGAGTATACAAAGAAATGGATTAGCATTTTTTTTTCTGCATTTGTTTTTGGAACTGGAAGTACTGAATTTTGGAGGAGATAAAAGTAAAACCTCTAACAAAGGAGTTTGGAATTAACTAACTGCTTCCAACAATATGCATTAAAAAAAAACAAACCCACATAAATAGCTCAGTAGTTTTAAACAACAAAAAAAAAAAGTCTTTTTCTCTTCTAATTCAGTATTATTTCCATGGTACGATATGGCATCGTAATTATACTTTCCCTCTACCCTGTTGTGGAATCATCCAGGAAAACACATCAGATAAGATGTGAAATGTGAGGAGGGGCAGAAGCTTTCAAGCCTTTTGTAGTCATCACAAAATAAGTGAAAATGGTACAACATCCTTTTTTTTTTTTTGCCTTTGCGAATCACCTCTAAAGGTTCCTGTTGTCATCCATTCACATCAACTGTGAGCAGACTATTATCTTTATGGACTCAGGATGCTGGTTTCAGACTTGTCATCTCTAAGCAGTGATGCACATCAATTATTTATTTATTTATTTATTTGAATGCTTCAGCTTCTGCGACTCAGGCCTGCCCAACGTTCTGACAATCAGGGTTAATTACTGTAATGCTTCTCTGGCAGGTCCTCCTTAAAACATCTTAGCAATATTGTAGCTCATCCAGGATAATGTTGATTGCTACCTGTACAGGACTTTGTCAGCATATTACTTCCACTTTGTGCCGATTGGGCACTTGCAATTTGAAGTGCTCAAACCAATTTTTAGCACAGATAAGCAGCTTGAAAGACAGATTCTCCAACAATCAAATCTCTGATCCGTGGCCTTCTCAGGTACCTTCCTGTTTGTTTGGTACTTTAAGACTTACTTCACTGAATACCTTACTGCTCCATCAGTTGGAAGGCAGCACAACACAACATCTTTTTTTCTCATTTTGAATATTTATGTGAGGCGAGCTTCTGTTTGACTAAGTCTGTCTAATTTAAATACCCTAACAAACAACTTTAGTCTACTGTCAGAGAGAGTTTTCTTTAAGGGTGACTTTGAAAAAACTCCAGTACAGAGCCCAGATGACCATTCCTTTACTACCTCCACCTCTTGGTTTGTCCATTCAACATCTCAGATCTCATAACTAGACTAAGACAAACCCTGACTGACCATAGGCAAAGCAGGAAAGATGTAGATCTGTTAAGCTCTGACCTACTGAGGGATGTAGTCAAAGTCTGTGGGAGTCCACCTGGTTCCAAACTGACCCTCTGAGAATTGTTCATTGGATGTATTCAGGTATCTTTGCCATAGAGTGGTTACCTGAAGCTGAAGAGTAGTGTCAGCTAAACACACGATGAGACTTGAATCATCTAGGTTTCACTGATCTTGACATCTTCAGCATCTTGACAGCAACAGCTCCAAGTTAGACAGCTTAACCTTTTACAAGTGGGAATAATTAAACTTTTCAGAACAGTATGTAAGTTTGTGAGACCAGTGAAGATCTGCCTAAGCTAATCAGTGGGGAGGCCTGAGTAGAAGCTAAAGAAAATCAGGCTGTCACAAGTTAAAACAACCCATGGGCTGCTGTAACCTGTGAGCTGTAAAAGTAAAAAAGTAACAAAGTAAAAGTTTCAAAAAGGAAACTCTCCCAGCAGCTGTGAATGGCTAAATTTATCACTGATTGAGAGTAAAAGTAAATTAATATTGGTGGCTTTAACTCTTTCTAAGGTAGTCCCTTTTATTTAGGGAAATGTCCATCTAATTTGATGTCTTCTTGAGTGTTTTCTGTCAACAGTGGTCAAACAAGAACTGAAGGTATGATCCAGAAGTAGCACCATTTTGCAACTTCAACCTTATGACCACATATTCAAGCTATTGACATGATTACATGCAAACAATGCTATCAAGTTGCAGCCCAGGTGACATCCTTATGCTAAGCTCTTCTTACAAGCAGCCCATGAGTACTCTTTGTACTTAATTTCCTGCTTATAAAATTCAGTTCACTGCATCCAAATGAAAGTACAAGAAAGAACAGATGACCAGCTGACTAAAGAGTCAGCGTTATGCAGCCTTGCAGTTATGCCAGTACACTAGAGCAAGACAGTCAATGGATAATTTTACTTCAAAAAGAATGAGCTAGTTACCTAAAGGCATGGGAATGACCCATGATGAATGAGAAATGTCTAAATGCTGGCAGAAGAATTGAAAACCAACATCTCAGTCCAAGGAAAAATGGTTGTACCTGTGGGTTTAATTGAGAATAAAGAAAAACTTCATTTCATGATGCACGTCCATTTCATGGAAATTAAATGTAATGATGACTCATTTTTATGCAACAACAGCAACAAAAAAAGCTTATTTTTGAGCACAGCTGTATTGTGGGCGTTGAAGATTTCAGGCTAAAATTCTCAAAATAAAAAAATCCCAAACACAACCCTGTTATTTCAAACAAAAATTCAAGGGGTGTAGATGCCTAAATCTTGTAAGTTACTTTGAAAATACTAATATCAAGTTCTAGAGATAGTTTTGGTATATACTGAATAAAAACGGTGTGATCAAATCTCTTTGTACCCAACTTCAGTAACTGTGCTGGGGAGGTACTTGGCTATATTTTAGGCAGTACAAGAAAAAATGTTAGAGTAGACTTAAGGAAAGAAGGATGTCCAGGTGAAGCACCTGTGGGTTTTCTTTCAGTGTTATATTGTGGGAGGTTACTGACTCTTACTTTTTTAAAATAGGGTACCATTTTATGGTCAGCCTCTCATAGCATTTCTTAAGTCAGTTCCCCCTCGCCGCTTCAGGTCTTTTTGCTCTTTAATCATTCACAGTTTTAACACAGTTGAATGTTCAAAACAGCTTGTACATGGAATATTCAAAGGTTTGACACCCAGCTTATTCTGATGTTGTACAATACACATGAGAGTACTATGCATGAAAGTAGCATGTCATGATAAATGAAGTTAGATACATTGTAAGTATATAAATAATACAATTAATAAGGCTGATTCTATCAACTTTCCTTACCAAGGAAGACACTAATATCAAGAGGAATTTTCTTTCTTTATTTCCAATTGAATATATTTCATATTGCCTGTTTAGAGGTATTCTACAGTTATCCAAAATGAAAAGACTCCAGAAACACAAAACAAGAAGTTTTTGCCCTAAATCTTTACTGCTTATCTGCTGAACACCAGTGGACAATCTCATGTTCATTGGAAGGGTGAAACAAGACTTCAGTTTCCCCAGAAATGTAAGAAATATAAGCTAATAGGCTTCTTGAAAAGATTTCAATGGGCTAAGAGTATGTAACCTGTTGCTGGAGATCAGATGGTGTTTGGTAATCCCCCCAGTTCCTGCCCTTGTGTGTATTTTTGAATCAGCCTACTACAAAGCATTTCAGTAAAAGAAGTTATGTCTACATATAATGGGGCTTAGGAACAAAGAAAAAAAAATCTGTTGAGAGAAGGCAAATGCACTTGGAGAACTAAGTAGTGACAAAGGAATCGGAAAAAAAAAGACATCTGCTGTGAAAGGAATTTTCACATGCATGATTTTGCATGTGAAACTCATGCAAACATCTGGTGTTACCTCACAGTAAACCCTGAATGAAACAGCCGAATTTTTTTGGCAAATATTTTGATCAAAATATATTTGTTTACAGTTGCTACCTGCTCTTCATGAGCAGTGTGAGGCAAGGACATGCTTTGGTGAAAAAAACTGAACTCACTTCCTAAAAAAAACTGTTGGAGAAATAGGATCACAGGATAATTGAGATTGGCAGGGATCTCTGGAGGTCTTTAGTTCAACTTTCTGGTCAGAGCAGGCTCAGCTATGAGGTCAGATCACATAGCTCAGGACTTTATACAGCTGGCTACTGCAAACCTCCAAATGCAGAGATTGCATGAGCCCGTAGACTGTGTCTTCCACTTGTGGGCTGTTCCCACTCCTCTTATTTAGATCTATGCTCAGTGTGGTTTTTCTTCCTGCCACACACTGCTGTGAACAGCCAGGATCTCTCTTCTTGGAGTCCTCCTCATGGTCCTAGAGGGCCCTGTTTTAGGCCCCCCAGAGCTTTCCCTTCTCAAAGACAAACAAGTCCAGGTCCCTCAGCTTCTACCCTGCAGGGCACATGCCCCAGACCCTGACCATGTTGGTGTGCCTCCACTGAATTTTCTTTGCTCAGTCCATGTCTTTCATGTACCAGGGTCTGAAATGATACAGGACTCTCACTGCTCTCTAAGGAGTGCTGCAAAAAGGGGAATGATCACAACCCTTGATGTACTGGCCAGGCTGCTCTAGATCCAGCCCCAGATGCTGTTGGCCTTGCTGGCTGCACAGACACTCCCAGCAGAGATCGTCTCCCACCTGAGCCCCTGCAGCTCCTATCTCTGCAAAGGGTAAGCAAAGTACTGGTGGCCCTGTTTTTCAGCCAGTAATCCTGAGCTCTGCCCTGAATTCAGCTGACAGCTCCAGATATGCTACCTGGAGTCTAGGAAAAAAAATTAAAAATGGTTTTTTTTTCTTCTAAGGTGTATTTCTTTGGCTTAATGCTAGGGACAAGAAAGAGACAATATCTTTTTCTGACCATATGTTATACTTTCTCCTAATTCATCCCACCCCTACAGAGTTGTTGTTTTTTTTTTTTTTCCTGACCTAGCAGACTGTAAGAAAGACACTTTTAGAAGTTATATTACACAGATTCTACACCCAGGAAATGTTCAGAGGCACCTGAGGCTAAAATACTGTTGAGCTCAGAAATTGGAAACGCACATGCTGCCCTGAGAATACTGACTTTTTATTATTATTATTTTTGGAAGAAACTGGACTCTTTTCATAGGTTCAGCCACAGGAATTACAGCTAAACTAGCTTTGACTCAGCAATAGTCTGCCTGGGATGTAAGGTATAATACCTCACTTGAGCTGTCACAATTCCTGGTGCCCGAGCTGTCCCTAAAGTACTCAGCAGTCACTTCTGTGCAGTGTGGGCATATCAGTAGTTTGTATGAGATATATCTCAAGTGTGTTGTAATGCCTTCTGGGTAGCTGCTGGAACTAAGAATGAGCTAATATACTCTCTCTCTCTGCCAGACTTATTAGTTTAGAATGAATGTTGTGAGGACTACAGCTACATGTCTGCCAATACAGAGATTTGGGTTTTGCAGTTGGCTCAGAGAAGGGTGAGATCAAATCTGCCTGAAAAAATACTCTGTACATGTACCCTACCACAATCTCACAGCTCAGTTAAGCTATGTTGCCTCTACTATTGTTTTTTCCTTTCCAATTAATTTTGAGTTTTTTTCATCTCAGAGGAACAAAGTGAATTTTCACACTGTGATTTGTACTTTGTTAAACCAGAAGCTTATTCTATGTCATAGTTTCTTCCTTTTACAGACCTTTAAAGAGATAAGTCTCTGAGCCAAAAATCAGAGATCCCTGTTAATCTGAATTTACCCAAGTTGCCCACTGGAGACTGAATTCTTCCTGCATTTATATCCATATCCAAGTATTGTCTCCTCCACCTCCCCAAATCCACAAATACCCACTCAGCTGATATGAGCTGCTGTTTTCTTTTCCTGACACACACAGGGACACGTCTGTCTCTAGAAAGCTGTTAGACAGATTGAAAGGAGGTGAGAGAACTAAAAAAGGGCCTGGGTACAAGTTAGCTCGTTGCAGTAGGTCGCCTACACCACACGAGGAGGTGACTCATGAATAAGCAACTGCTTCATACAGGAGTAACTTTTGGAAGTATTTTGCAGAAATGTTTTGGGTTTTTTTCATTCTGTTAATGATGGGCCATACTCACACCAGTGCCACATCCACACAGGACTATTTGTCCCCTGGACTATTGTGTTTAACACACATGCCTGATGTCAATACTAGAAGTTGTATGAACCTGCTGGAACACAGCCACAGCCTTATGTGAAAATAAAGCAACGTGTCTCTATTTCTAGGAAGAAATTCTGTTGTGAATTTTAACTAAAACCAAAAACATTCTTGCTTATAAGCAAAAAATCCATGGCTACCACCCAAAATTGGAAAATTCCTTTCTCCTCAGGGCATACAGTTTCCAATAAAAAAAATTTCTGTTTTGGCAAATTTCATTCACAGAAAATGCACTGCAAATTTCATGAGCTCTGCTTTCTGTTACTGGAGGAGAAGAGCTGTAGGTTAGAGTTTGTTAATGAAAAAGGACATGTACTAAATAAATGCTGAATATTCAGCTGAATAAATGTTATTCCATGACCATAAGATCTAATTATGTCAACACAAATATTTTACCACCAAGTAAAAAGAAACCTTAATAAAATTTAAACAGCTCAATGAAAATAAAGTGACATTGAAGCTAAGGGGCACAGAAGTTGAAATAAATAGTGACAAAAAGCTATATATTTCAATGCAGTTTCCTTTTGTTTTTAAACTAGCTATTATTATGTGTAAAATCAGTGCAATTTCAGATAAAAATTGATTTTGCCTTTTTCAGTGTGCAGGGCATACAATAGCACTTTACAAAGATTTTTTGAAAGCTTCTGCCACTTGTTAAATCATTTTTCCTCTTCCTAAATAAATTCATTGGTTCTGGAAGGTAATTGGCACTGATTAAAATCCTGCTGCCACTGAGTCCAAACAGAATTTTGACAATAGATTAAAACTTTATTTTCCTTCTGGAAATCTTGCCCACAAGACCAACATCCTTTTATCCAAATATGTCCACAATCAACTTCTTATTAAACTTTGCTCTTATTTGAAACAGAAAAAGGAAAAAACCCAACCTGTACAACCATAAACATTTCCAATTTTTAGTTTCAAGGGTTAGACTGGGATATTGTTTTAATCATTCTCAGCAACCTTCCTGGTTTACATCCAATCATAAGCTTGATGTTGAAACACAGGGTTTGCAAGAGATTGCTGAGAAATGATTGAAACATTAAGTACACTGTGTAAGGTGTTTTTCACAAAATTTGAAATCAACAAGAAATTTGAGAAAGTCATGATGCATTTGATGAGCCCAACAGACAGAGATGTAGTTTATCAAATTAATTTTTCTGCATTGTTTCATTAGCTCTAGACAGGAACAGTACCAACCAGCCTGAAAAATAGATCTTGTGGTTGGTGATAGATTTTTAAAGATTTTGGAAAGATGGAGATGATGTTTCCCATATTAACAGGGATGTTAAAGTGTTTCAAAACATTGTTGAATAATAAAGATATGATCAACAAGCAGCTCTTTCTTGACAATAAGAAGGGAAGTAGTGAAAGCAGGGTTGGGAGGATTTGTCTGCAAGTTTCCCATAGGAATATCTAACTGTTAGTTAACAATGGGTCTCTTCCCATTATTGCCCTGCAACTCAAATAAATTGCTCTCACGGGGGCTGGGATGGGCCCTGCATGGCCTTCTCTCCAAAAAGTCATCTTGCTACTACTACATGTACCCTGAAATCCAGAGTTTCCATTTTCACTGGAATTCTTAGGAAAATGATTTTTCATTAGTAATTTTCAACTAGTGTATCTAAAATATTTATAAAGCTTTTTAAGCTTTAAATTCCATATTGGCATGTAAGTATAGAAGTTTGTTTTGCTAAAAGCAGCATAAAAAGAAGACAGTTCATGCCAAGACTTAACGCACCCAGTACTCACTTCTGAATTTAAGGTATTTCCAGCAGCAACATGCTTTGATCATAGCTGATTCTCTGTGGCTGATTAAACAGCTGTTAATCTGTTTTGTCAATTTGGGAGGGCAAGAATTTTGCTGGCCCTTTTCCCAGATGATGTTGTTTGACTTAGTGTTCAGTGAGTGTCTTTCTAATTTTTCCTCAGAGAGTGCTTTATATGACAGGGAACTGTAAACTATGTGTTTGCATCCACAACGCTTCCTTTTTGTGTTTTCTACAAGTGCTGTTAAGAATTTCAATAGTTCACTTCAAATTCAGTCTTACTTCCAGATTTCATAACCTCAGTAGGATCAGGTGTAGCACTCCAGCAAGCTTAAATTCATGTCTGAGTCAGCACATGGAAATTCCCTCCGAACTCTGGGATTCCTGCCAACATTTCAGTATCGCTTAGCAGCTTCCATCAAGCAACGTTGAATACAAACATCAGCTTCTACAGGCTCTACCTCTCCCAGCTTTTGCAGGATTTACAGTTGCTCTGTACAGTGAAGGAGCCCATGAGCCATAAGAGTTGATGAAACAAAACTCTGAAACAGACATAGGCCTGTGTTTGTAACAAAGTGAGATTTGCATTCCTGGTTTTCCCTCTAATGCTTCTATTCATCTTAGATCACCGGCTTTGCTTTCTGTCTTATCCATTAGTCACACTAACTTGGCGTTTCTAACATGCTCGTACAGGGACAAACATTCCAACTTCCTTCGGGGCTCATCCAACCTCTTTATTTGCAGTGATAACTGCTGGGGGTAAGCAAGAAAGAAGATTCACCAAACAGTTTCCTTCCCTTCCAGAGAAAAGTCTCTTGTGAATAAAACCTGCCAATTCTTTCAGTAATGTTTGCAGTCTTTATTATAAGCAAACCAGCTGAAAGCATTGTTATTTGAAAAAATACTCATAGAAAGAAAAAGGAATCTACTTTTAATGGGAATAAATATTCAGAAGATTATTTACTCTGTTTTTAAAAGCCTGTTTATTATTCTCCATTTAAATTGGGGGTGAGAAAGGGGGGAGCAAGGACATGGTGCTCACAGATAACATGAAAGTAGTTCATCTCCTAAGTATGATGCTTAGGTTATCATGACAAATAACATCATGTGATCACTCATATGATGAAGGCAAAAAATATCTACCGTGGCTATGAGTTTGCACATTTATTAGAACTTAGAATTGACTTCTGATGAGACAAATACAGACCGCGAGTGTCAGTCTAACATTGTCTGACAAATAGTAGTCGTATTCAAATATTTGGCACAGGGGGCATTAACCCTGGAGTAGGCTTAACGTGTGTCCATTTGATTTATATGGAGCTCCATTTTTCATTCTGGCTCCTGACAGAGAATTCCCAAATGAAACCAACTAAAATAGCACCACAGAGAAGTATTATCTCCTGCTCAGGTGCTGGTTCTCCTTCATCACGGTAATCAAGCTATTCTCAGAGGGTTCATCTAACAAAGGTTGGAAATGAGATGTGTATCCAATATTCGATTCCCTTCTTTATTAAATGGGACTCAAATCCATCCACCTCAGAAGCTACACCCCCAGAGAAGGATCGTGGGAGAGATACTTTCATGATTTTTATTCTTAGAAAGCCATAAATGAGGCTGGAAAGTAAGCCAGCAAGTATTACTTTCTAATCTAGTGATCATACTTCAGAGGACAGAGTCTATGAAGAAGAGAGGGTTGTATCAAATGGTTCACATATTCTACATGAAATTGGTCGTAGGGCAAAATGCATTAAACAGGTCCTCTCTTCCATCAGTTTTGCCTCCCTAGGCTATAAGATTATGGGCCTCTTACTCTGTTCCTATAAATTTTCAGTGATTGCATGGACATTGCAAACAAAGAGGACTGGAAACAAAAGGAAGCTCTGGCTAGTTCTTTTTATTGCACAGGAATATATTGTAGATGGGGGAGGGAAGGAGAGAGCCCCAAAACAAGACACTCTAAACTTCCACTTCTGCTTTAAGAAATGGTTTTAAATAAAAGAGTTCTTGGTCCACTGTACCTTTGTTCAGGTACTTTGATCAGTGAAAGTCCCCAGAGTGCCAATGCAGGCATGTAAGTTTTTGAGGAGGCAGGATTCAAAGGTTGGATTAGCAAAACTCTTCTCATGGGTTGCTTTTTGTAGTCTGAAACACATAACTGCCCATTAACTAACACTGTGGTCATCATTGCCAAAAGGAAGGACAGGCTTTTTCTGTGGCACATCAGCAACAAAATAATGCATTCCAAATGGAACTGAATGGAAAAACTACAATGCCTGAACCCTAGAAAAAGTAGAATACCTGAGCACTAGAAAAATCCATGCATACCTGCTAAGGTCTGATAATAAATAGATATGCACCATATTTAATAGTACATCAGTGATTCAAGGGACAGTAAACTGTCAGAAGGATCTTTTGTCTCTCCTAATGAAAACAAAGGTGAGTTCCCACTCATAAAATGATCATTAATCCTTCCACAGTCTCTCTGGCTACAGAGCAGCAGCTTCTTAAGATATGCATGTGATCACTTGAGATATTATGTCTGCATCTTTAATTAAAATATTTCTAACATAACCACTGCTAGTGTTTACCTATTTCTTTGATTATAAAGGAAGAAAATCAAATGTCCCTGAGTAAACTATCTGTCTGCAAATCAATGTCGTTCAAAAGAGCTAAATAGAATTATTTTACAAGGACTTAGAAGGGAAAAACATTGGATGCAACTGGAGTTTAAGAAACATCTTACAGTTCATGAGATATTATAAAATTTGTTCTCTCTTTTTTGTCATTGTATAGAACAGTTGTTACTCAGATTGAAACTGGAAGTGACATGTTTATTTTGAATTTGAAAGGGAAAAGCAGATATTGAATGGGAAAAGCAGATATTGAATGAAACCTGAGACCTGACTGAATAACTGTGTTTGAAAATTCAAAACCTCATGCCTTTTATATTATATTTTTTAAATTAGCAATTGATGCCTATGCCTCAGCACCAAGAGCTGATATGAACCATGGTGACCAGTTTTAACACTGTTAGACAGAGAAAATACACTCTGTACATATTTTATTCTACAATTAAAGGGTCTCACATAGAGGATAAGCATAATGGTTTCATTTTAATCCATCTGCTCATTGACATATTTTCTCATCATTTTGGAGCTAAAAAATAGCAGTTTGTACTAGACAAAAGTTTATGTTTTTTTTTCTTTTCCATTGAAGAAATTCATGTTAATTATTCTTCTGCACCTGCTTAATGGGGCTGAAGTAATTCAATTGTCATATTGTTGTAGATTGTTGCTTTGTGTAATGTATCACCCCTGCTGTTTCACTTGAAAAAAATTCTTTACTCCTTCATTATTCAGCAAGACCTAATGATTATTCCAGCATTTGTACATGCTGCACTGTTGTTTTGATTTTAATTGACTTCACTTTTTTAATTAAGTACACCAGTTTGAACGGTGTTGTTGACATGCATGGTTTTGTCTTTATCAGTATTTTCTTCCATTTGCATTCTGTATCTATTGGCAATTTATTTAGGTCCATTCTATGGGAGTATATAGATAAGCACTTTGCAAGGTTCATCATCTCATTTCACAAATTATATGTATCTAATGGCCTGAAACATTTGAAAATATTCTAAAAGTATTAGCTTGAAATATACACTACTTTTGCAGTGCTTTTTACTTTAGAACATTTTGATCATAACAGAAATTCTCTGAAATGCTAGGATAGACCTAATTTATCTTTTATGCAAGTTGACTACATAATTTTTAAATTTTGAGTTTACCATAAAACTTCACTAATATATTTTTGAAGCTCATTTGAGCTGTCTTTACTTTAAATCTTAAGAAAAAAAGAAAAAAACCTTGTGTTGTTATAAGAAGTTAATGCAAATATTAAATAGGTTTCTGAAACAAGATCAGTGTTGCTAGATTCCTGCAATGAAGACATTTTAACTTTTCAAGGGGTAATTTTTTGTCTAAAACTCAAATAAATTTTTGTTAAGTCCTTGGACATTGTTCTTGCATTCTTTTAAAACACCTCATGTAACTGATTTGTCATAAATACCATCCTTTATAAGCATTGCATTAAACAAAGTTTTCCCACAGAATTAATTTGCTTCTCCGTCCTCTCTAGTCCCAAGATTCGAAAGCATGTTTCATCAGTTATCACAACACAGGGTGCTAAAAAAGTGGACTGGAGAGGAAGTAATTTCTAATTAAGATAATTTAAATGAAAGTGGTAGACACAGCAGAGGCTGAGAAATTGCTCAATGCAAAATTGAAGGAACCTTAAACATCACCAGCCCTTCTGCCATGGGTCAGAGACACCTTTCACTAGACCAGGTTGCTCAAAGCACCATCCAAGCCAACCCTGGACCCTTTCAAGAATGGAGCATCCACAGTTTCTCTGCACAATCTGTGTCAGTGCCGCAGCATTCCCAGAGAAAACAATTTCTTCCTAAATATCTAATCTAAACCTGCTCTCTTTCACTGTGAAGCCATGAGTCTGTTGCACTATTTGTACAGGTTTTAAAAACAAGCCTGGCTTAGTCCAGCTGACAGATGTCTTATTTTAGTAAGGAATCTGTGGAAGGGATAGCACGACTGTTTTGTCATTGAAAACAGCATTGAGCATGCCAGAGAGAGGAGCAATCCCTGTACGTTCTTTTCTGCAAATCCCATTGACCAAGCACTGGCTGTGAATGTAACATGACTTCTTTCTCCCTGGAGCTGTGTTCAGACCTCCTGTCTCACAGTGTGTGCCTCGGTGCTGTTTGCTGAGCTTTCATCCTAGAAATGGGATGACTGAGAGACAGCCCAAAAAGGACCCACAAAGTGTCTTGCCAGTGATGCAAGAAGTCAATTTCTACAAGTGCAGATTGAGCCATACGCCACTGACCATGAGAATTAACAAGAGAGGAAAAGAAAGGAAGAGTTTCTGTGTAAAATAAAACACAAAGCACACCACTAAGGAAAACACAGCAGCCAGTGTTTCCAGACAGCTTTTCTCCTTCTTTTTTATGTGTATTCATCATCATAGTGCATTCCCGAGATGAGCTTAGTGACTCTGAGTATTTACAAGTCATAATACAATTTACAAATGGCAAGATTAGAATCCTTTTCTCTCTATTCTTTTGCATTCCACTTCTTTGGGATTCCTCTCTTGAAATATTTGTTTTGATTCAGCTCAAAAGGTTCAGCTTTCAGCTTCTTATATTGCAAAAAATGCTTTAGGTTTTTTGTAATTGTTTTCAAAATTTCTCAGATTCTCACTTCCTCAGATTTGTAGGACCTGGTGTTTTGTAAGAAACATTTAAACTGATGAGGTTAATGACAAAAATTTGATCTCTTGATGCTGTGTGATCGCACACATGGAGGCTTTCTAGACAGAATTTCAGTTCTACCTGTAAAAGAATGTATCTCTTAAAGAGGTTCATTTGTGGGGTGGCCAATAGTTAAAATGAGCCTGTGACATTTTACACATCCAACACACAAGATGCAGAAACAATGACACACAGATAGAAATGGGGGAAAAAAATCCCAACTGTGAGAGATTGCTAACTGGCCAATAAAAATCAGCTTTCCTCAGCAAAGGCTCTAATACCTACCCTGGGAATTTAGGGATAAAATTTTATGTATTTAAAGAAGCCACAGCAAGGAGAATTGAAATGGAGCTAAACTGTTCTAGAGGCTGAAGGAAAAATCTCAGGGAATGGCAGTAGGATGATCTGTGAAAGAATTAGAAGGCTTGAGCAAAACAGAGACCCCTGTTCTTCTTAAGGACAAAAGAGAACAGGAATGATTGACTTCTGCTGAATCAGAGGAGTTCAAGCTGTCGTTGGTTCTCTGTGCCAAGGTGAGTTAGAAACCCCTCCAGGGGAATGTAAAAGAAACTTAAGTCTTTTTCTTCTCCTCTTACCCTGAAAGAGTTAAAAATTTGTAAACACATCTCAGTACCATCACTTCACAGTACTATTGCAGGATTCAGCTTTGCAACCACTGCTGTGCATTTTGCTCCAGGAATGCTTTGAGCTGGAGGTATAAACAAAAATTCTAGTGTCATTGTGCAAATATTAGGTAAATGCTGGGATTTGATTTAAGGCTCCTTCTGAAGCATGTAATCAGGCATTGGTGATAGGCTGCTTTAATTTCTTTTACCTAATGACTTTGCAGTTTGCTTGGCCTAAGGAATCTGAAAGTGGATATCAAGTACTGGCCTGCAAATCCAGACACTGACCTGACAAGTTTAATTATGAAAAAAAATTTAAGCAAGAAGCCCTTGTAACAACAGCAAGAACAGTACTTCAGGCTTTCTCCTTGAAAGGCTGCTCCTGCAACAATGAATCCCATCAGGCAAATAAAAATAGAGAGCTGTCAATTACTCAGTTGTTGCACTGATCATTTTATGTTTCTGAAACATTTCTTCTCACCTCCAATTCAGCAACTGGACAGGGCTATCACATTTTCATTCTGGAAATCACATACAGGAGGAGGAGGAGATGTGAGGACAAGGAGATGTGGGAACAAGGAGCGCTGTCCCCTGCCATGGCAGGGCCAGGAGCACTCTGGCTGGGCTGGGATCTCTGCTTTAAGCTTTCTGCCAGCAGACGCCAAGCTCAGGTCAGCCTGAGGCTGTCCCTGTGGGGAGCAGCACAGGTTGCTGAAGTGCCAAAGGAGGAGGTGGGAGAGCTTCCTGCTCTCCCTGTCCAAGCAGCCCCACAGGCACTAACACCTCTGCTCAGAGCTGGGCTGCTAAAGCTGTGCCCACTTGGACACTCAGCACACAGTGGTGTTGAGCCAAGCTCTGGGGGAGCCAGCTGCCACCTGAGCCCATGGAGCAGAGGAATTTTATTGTGCTTTTGCTCAGCTCAGGCTGCTCTCTCCCTCTGCCCCCAAGCATAGCGTCAGGTCCCCTGCCAGCCCTGCTTTTCTACCCACGCAACAAGGCTGTCCTCCAAGGCTGAGAGCCACCCTCTGTCCTGCTAGTCCTTCCAGTCCTCCCAATCCTTGACAAATCTGCATTTTCATAAAAATTTTGTTTAAACACATCTTCCCTTCTCTAACCTCCCTGTGCCACCCCTTGGATTGCTGGAGTACTGCAGCTCTCCCCCCAGCTCTTCATCTACACCCCTACCCTTCCCTTCACCTTCACCATCTTCTCAGGGGCTTGGCACATGCAGTGCCAGAAAGCAAAGAGGAGGGAGGCCCATAGCTCAGATATCAGACCGTCACAATCACAGGATAATTTGGAAGGAACTCACCAGGACCATCAAGTCCTCATCCAACTCTTAGATGAAAGGCCCACACAGGGATCAAACCCACGACCTTGGCGTTATTTGCACCATGCTCTGACCAACTGAGGACAAGCCCTTCTGCATTCAGTGGAAAAAAAAAAGTCCATGGGACTTCTGGCTGAAATCTCGTATCAGTGGGCAAGAGGTCTGGATCATGGGTATTTATCCAGATAGACACGTCAAGAAAGCAGAACAGTAACTCAGCGGCACAGTCATAGAAAAAACATTACTAGCTGATTAAAGGGGAAAAAACCTACCCCATGAAGATTCTTTCTGCTGGACTTGCAGATGGAATTCAGCAAATGCAAATTTTTTAATTTATTTTAATGCTTCTTCAGGTTTAAATTACAGCACAAACTTTACTATGGAACTTCTCTTGATATCTACATGATTATAAACTATTCGCATCTCTCTCATTTTTGCATGTTGATAACTTACTACTGTTTTGTTGTAATCCTCTCCATTTCCTGGAGTTTTATTATTTATAATTTATAATGTTTTTATTTCATAGAAAAAATATTATACTATTATGTTATGGGCTGAATATTTCTAAGCTTCAGCAATTTTCAGTGCCTACAATTAATTAAATACAGCATATTCAAATAGATAAATTTCAAATGGTACAGAATGATTTTTTAATGGTAACTGTGTGTTTTATGGACTTTTTTTCCTTGTATGCACTTTAAATATTTTATTGTTTTCTTTTATTATTGCTTTTTATGTGATTTCAAAACAATAGATTCCTTGTCCAATTGTCTTATAAATTAGCTTAGCATACTATTCCTGAAAATATTGCTAGTAAATATTGTATCTCTGTTAATATAAGTGGATCAGCATTTCATTTATAGTTTACAACTCTATTACCAACCATTAGACTTTTAGATATGGCAAGTTCCATCGCAGATCCATTTTTTCATCCATTCAACTATGGAAATTGTATAAATATGGCATATACTTCTGCACTACGTTTAGACAAATAAGTTACTATTTTTTAAAAGGAGTCAGTCTGCTGTTTCATTTTTATGTGTTTCTATAAGTACTACTGCATTTTATATACTTTTAAAATTTCCCAAATCCTTCACAACTCCTACTGTTTTCTCTAAAATGCAACCAGTACTATTTCTAAAGAACAGTAGATAATATATTATTGAAAG
The DNA here is from genome assembly GCA_013397195.1 of Hylia prasina. NCBI lineage: Eukaryota > Metazoa > Chordata > Aves > Passeriformes > Sylviidae > Hylia > Hylia prasina. The sequence goes on from VYXD01005462.1 coordinate 136,411, forward strand.
CTTTCTTCAAGGCTGAATCACACTTTTACAAGGATTTGGTATATAGAGCTTAATTTTCAAGAGGGCCACACAGCGAGATTTTGGGGAACCACTCCTGGTCCTTCCTGCCAAAGTCAGCTCTTCTAGAAGCCCTCACTGTATTTGGGCACCTCTTCAGCAGGCCCATTCTCCGAAGCACTTGGGTGCATTTCCACACCAGTCACTTCCGCCGTTTATGAAACACTTAGGCAGAACACACTTTATACCAAGACAGCATGCATGGCCATCCTGGGTGATGAGCTCATCTGGCTGCTTATTGTGTCGTCTGAGAGCTGTGTAATGTGTGCAGCTAGGCTTGCCTCTTATGTCGGTGAGGTCCTCTAGGTCACAGTTGTATGTTTGTTTTCTCCATCCAGTGGGTAATTTGGTTTTTAATAATGTTTTTGACCCCATTTGCAGATTGCGTGCCATAACTAAGAAGGGATGGGCCCTGCAGTAAGTAATTAAGTCTGCAGGAGCAGGGCTGCTTATTTTTCATTGCAGCAGATAATCAGAATGCTGTTGCTCAAGTGTAAAATGCAGAAATTAATGATCCTATATAATACAGATTAAAGCTTTCATTTTAAAAACTATCAGTGCAGAAGAACAAAAGTAGGGAGCCCTGCACCCACTTTAGAATTGCAGCGTATGATGTCTCTAACATACTTGGAGAAGCTGCCTGAATACAAACCAGAACAAAATTCAATCATGTAATAGCTTAAATAAATGATCAGATCAGAAATCTTAACTATGCAGCCATCCTCATTGCTACTTAGAAAAAGGCATTGTTGAGAGCAAACATTCTCCATCAGGTTTTGTAACCTTCAAGTTTTTATGGGTTTAATAAAGCAGAAAGATTATTTTCTATGAAAAGAATAAAACTGCGCATTAGAAAGAACAAAGACAATATTTCTAACTCCTTAAAAAGATCGGCTTCAGAGAAAAGTAAGATTTTTCTAGAGGAGTACCTTATTACTCTGAACCCCACAGAACTTCTTTATGTATGTGCACAGGAATCTTGTAACTAAATGTGCTGCTGCCACATTGTAGTGAGTATTCTTACAGCCTGAAAGCAGATTGGGATTCCATTTTGCCAGGTGCTGTTCAAGAAGTAAGGATGGCAGTGGAATATAAAGAGTAATCTTATGAACAAAGAGATCGCACCATAGTTCTACTTGTCCTGGTTTGAGTGCAGACGACACACAAAGGCTGTCAATGGCAGAGATTGGACAAAAGCATATGAGGTACATAAACTACAAGCGACAAAGTATTCAGAAATAGGAAAACACTAATTTTTGCACTTTTTTTTTTTAAGAGATGAAGGAAAAATAGAGATTGTCTCAAATCAATAAAACGCTCATTCAGTATCATGTAATGTCTGTAACATCCCTACAGTTTATGGAAGAACCTGAAGAAAAAAAGGATATTTCTTTGTACCCTGTATTATTTAAAAAACAGTAGTCATAGACTGCTTTTCTGTCTCTCATATTTCTCTTTCATATTTTTAGACTCTCCTTCACTTCTCTGACTAGGCTTATTGAAACTAGTTTCTTCTATAAAATCATTAGCTTTTTATTTCATTAAAAATAATTTAAAAAAAAAAGGTGACAGTTTCTCCTTTTCCAAATGTCTTTGGATAGTCTTTAGTCTGATTGCCCTGACCCAAAGGGATAGGACACGATCCTACTCAGAGGCAGCATTGCAAGGATGGCCCCAACAGGAGTCCCTCCACTGCATTGAGTGACCTTTAAATAAGAAAATTCATCCTTCTCCCAGTCTTTCAATTTTGTGTGAAACTACTTAGAGAGGAACAAGACAACGAGAGAACCTTAAATAGAAAAATGGATTGTAAATGACAGCCTATCCGTTTGCCATGTAACAATTTCGCAGTCATAATAACAGTACACATCTTTTTTCTTTTCCACCAGAATAACTGCATTTACCTTGCCATTAATAATTCACTACATAATCACTGTGGATTTGAAGAAGAGAGGATGAACCCTACCAAGAAAAGAATCTGACACCTACTCACCTATACGTTCTTCTCACCAGTAGACCTCATAAATGGCATTTTGTGCTACTCTGCTGTATACACAAAGGAGGAGAAAAGCTTGAAGGACCTAAGAAGCAATTTTTACATGCTTCCATTGTGATTTAATGTGTACTTTGACCAGTTGTTTTTGCTAGAGCTTGAACAATCTCCCTGTCTGAGAACTACAAATCTTTAACAACAAACTGCTGCAGATGATCAGATGAGTAACATCCAGATAGAGTCTAAATCTGGAAGCAAGGCAGATACATATATTTTTATACCTTTTCTTTTAATTTAAATTTTCATCTTTCTGATCTACTGATGATCAGTTTGTTTTGCAGTTAGCCGGTGACAAAATTAACAGAAAGTGATTTCTCAGAGGGACTCTCTTCCCTGCCCCTATGCAGTGATCATTCTGTCACAGTGATAATTGAAATTTACTTTGATTGAAATTCACCATTTCACTACAATGCTGAAATTCAGTAGGAAATCATTGTAAAACATCGAGAATGATGTTTCTTGCACATAGTGGCCCCATCTATCCATATACTGCCTGACTTAGGGTAAGAGCAGATCTTTTCCACGATTCCTGTATCCATTTTGCTAGTCCTGAAAGGTCAAGGTATTGGTCTTGGCTTATACGTCGAAATGCTGAGAGTTTCATTACATGGTCTATCATAAGCTCATGATTTTGCCATGGTGAACTTGGTAGCAAAAGAGCACCAATAACCCACTCTTCAATTTTCACTCTAGCAACAAAACTACAGCATGACTTTGCTTTGTGTGGTGCGATCGATTCAAGGGATTTGCGTGCAGGGTTCAGTAGGTCAAATTCGATTGCTGAAATTCCAGAGTGTTGACATGCCCGAAAAACTGCAAACAGCATTTTGAACAGTATTAATGTACTCACCCTGAACATCAGGCAATCAAAAATGTATGGCTATTGGAAACACATTTTGAAATTATTGTTTCTATACTGGATATTTAGTGAAAAGGCTAAGAAGGGTTATAAAACAAACATTAGATACAGGGGTACTGAACCAAATTCAGTTCTAGGTCAAATCCAACACGTCACAGAAAATGTTGTTTATAACAATATTTTCAATCAAATTCAGGAGGAAGAAAAACAACATAAGGAACAACACAGACTGTCCGGCAGTATCTGCAGCTATCTGACAGAGACTGTCATATGTACAAGTTCAGTCCTGAGCAAAATCTGTTATCATGTGCCTCAGAGAATAGCTTTACTTACTCTGAGAGCAGGTCCACATTATCTCAAAAACCTGGCATATCCAGAAGACCCATTCCTGAGTAAAACATGGTGCTCTAACAGCCAGCATGTAGCAGAGCTTGAATGACTGACCTGTCTCAGCACATGCCTTGGTATGGGAGAGGACCTTCATCTTAGGGGAGGGTCAGGATGAAGGAAATCAGCAGCTTGGAGGAGGAAGTAGAGATCTGTGAAGAAAGAGAGGGAGCAACACAGGGAGGAACTGGGACTCCTGTTACCTACAGCAATGAGCAAGGGAAATGGAGTGTGAGGAAGGAGACCCCCACCCATATTTCTCTGAACCATCACCACAAGAACCTTTAATCTTACTGTCTGTTTTATTTCACCAGTAGCTGCCTACCCTACTCATTTGGACCTTACCAGCACTTTGCCTCCAAATCTGTCACTGCCCCAGGCACTGAGCATCTGCTTGGGAAGCTATTTTTACCTGTAGTACTGAGAAGCTCAGAAGAAGCTCCACTTGCAGGGAAAACTTAAATTCCAAAGGCAGCTATAGTTTTCAAACACTGAGGAAATTTCATGGGACTTTTTTGAGAGTTAGCTGCCAGCTGTCATAGAAATTGCGGAGATTTTCCATTCTGGACACTCACAAGTCTGCAGTGTTTGGACCCACTTGTAGCTGTTCCCAGAGCAATTTAAGTCTTAAGAGCCTCAGAAGAGTCCAGACACTGTTCTGGCTTTGAGTCTCTCAGTACAATTTTGTGTGAGGAGGTAATTCAATAAAACCTTCTTGGGAAATGAAATTCCTGTTTCACAGTCTGTCCTGGACTGAGCACTGACCCTGTGGACCGCTTTATGATTTAACCCTGCCTCTTCCCCAGGCCATGGTGAAGGCCCTCTGGGACTCCATCCTGAACCTCTGCATGCACCTGACAATGTCTCTGGGCATGAAACCACAATTCAACACAGTGTTTTTAACACCTTCTGTGGACCAAATACCCCTCAGCTTTGTTCATCATTCCCTTGTGGTGTATCAGAGGTGGTTTTTTTTCCCTGGAAGGCACATTACTCTCTGTTTCATTTTCCCTCAAGGTGAATAGTATAGGTACCACTCTTTGAAAGCATCTGAAACTTAATCTACTGCAGGATTCCCACCATCAGCCCCCTCAGGTGGCTCATATCTGTAGCTGAGAGATTGTTTCCTTATCATTCCTGTACAGACCTGCCTTGGAAAACCAGCTTGTTCTGGGTGGAAACCATTTCCTTGTTGTCTTGGTTTGAAACACTTGTCCATCCACTTGAGAATGATTAACAGCCCTCAGCTGTTACTCCTGGGTTAGGGTTAATTCAAAATGATGCAGGGAAACCTCAAACAGACAGAACTTGCAGACTGAGCCCTTAATCACACAGAACCCAGGCAGAAATTTTAACCTGTGGACAGCTACTCCAAACCTCACAAAACCAACCTTGCAGTGGGGGAAGAGGTGAGGAAGAGGTGACTGAGTAGGCAGTCACCTCCTAAAGACCCTGCAGGGCAGAAGTTCCAGAGACATGGACAGAGGGGGCTCTTGTCTGTGGGACAGACGCTTGAAGTTTCATTACTAGACATCATATTAGATGCCGTTAGATCCATACATTTGTTTTCCTGTTCATCTGATATTCATTTTTTACTGGCACTGAGAATCTCAATATAAGGATCCGGCTGCCAAGGTTCCACCAAAAATGTAGCCCCTCTTTCATTTTGTTTCATTGAGCCCAGCAGCAGCTGGGCTCCCACTGGGCTCACTGCTCTGCCTGCACATAGCTCCAGACATGCTGGATCCTTTATTTAAAAGATATATGTATCTCTCTCTCTCTCTCTCTCTCTCTCTCTCTCTCTCTCTCTGTGTGTGTGAGAGACAGAGAGGGCAAATTCAAGAAAATCCCAGAACCGCTTTATTATTCTTCTTTCCCTTTCTTATCTTTTAGTTCTTTAAAAGGAAATTCAAAATAATTTACTCATTCCTATTTCTCACCATTCCTTCATTGACAATAATGTAATTCTCATTAGACCCATGGATGGGAGGTTATATGATTCTGTATTTCAATATAAACAGGGGCTGGCAAATTAATTTCTTTCAATTTTAGTTGGAAATGTAAGTTAAACAGAGGGTTTCAGTTGTTTTTCTCTTAATAATCATCCTCATTTTTAAAAACCTTATCCATATTATTGTACAATGGAAAAAAGTAAGCTCCAGTTTTTAGCTAAAATGTATGGATATCATTTACAGAACTGAAAAGGGAAGCCAGTTCATTAAGCTCACCACTATTCACAGTCATTCATAAAGTGGTCACATTAAGAAACCCTCAGTGTTTTACTTTGGTAAAATTTCATACCAGCAGTCACACCATAAATGAAAGGGATTTCCAAGACAGAAAGCATTCCCGATGCACTGACTAAAATTCAACACCTTTCATAAACATTTCAGCTTGTTTCAAATTGTTCCAATTTCCATTTTCTTGTATAGTCACAGCATTTAGAAACAAAAAAGATTGGAGTAAATGCACAGGAAGTTAAAATGTCAGAGGTCTCCAAAATAAAAACAGTGTAATATAAAGAATACCTAAAAGAATCTCGGTGAGATTTCTGCACTATGGTTATATAACAGGTTTAATCAGGCAATTTATGTAGCCAAAGCATCTCTCATCAATCCAGCATGGTTTTGTTTTTATTTTTTAGTGAGCCAGAGAACAATTCTAATTTTAACAAAGTTTTAATGTGCTTGTGTGCCAGTGAAAACTCCTGTGCATTTTAAATTTCTTTTGGGCAGTTTCTCCAGTCTATTGGAGCAAAGACAGAATTTCTAAATTGTCAAAAAGATGCCAGTTTCGGGCGTCCTTAGGATAAGCCAATCTATTCAATTCGGACAAAACCCACCAGTACATAATAGTCTTTACAAGCTCATAAACCAACATACCACCCAAGATGTTAACAAGCTGGCATGTTTTGAGCATCAAAGATAGAGAGGAAACTGTGTTTACATGTTTGGCACAAAAACTAATGAGGAAAGTCAATTGGCCCTTTGTCTTGAGGGTCTGAAGAGCCGCGCTCTAATGTTTGGTTTCTTGGTTGGCACTTGTTCAAGTAATCACTCGTGGCCTGACAAAGCAGCACTTGTGTTTTATTAGTGGCCATGCTGAACTCTCCTGCCTGGGCTATGTTGTCTCTCAATAGAGCACTGCACCAGAGGGCACACTTATTTGAAAACACTAAATCAGAGCATGATGATCTTTGCCCGACAAATACAACCAAGAGAGGAGAAAAAAAGTGACAACAGCTCTCCTTTTGTTAGAGAAAGTGAGGAAACAACAACTGGTGTGTGTGCATGTGCATGCATGTAAGAACAGTCCTGAAACACCAGTGACAAAATGAGCAAAACTTTGTTCCCACAGTGAGATGCTCAGAGCCAACTGGATTTGCTCCATGCTTGGGAACAGGACATTGGCAAAGCTAAAATTCTTGTTGCTCACAACCGGGAGAGCAAACATAGCATTGTTAATGTCTCAGGCCAGTCTGGCACTGGCAACAAGGCTACAGGCTCAGGAAGAAGTCATATGGTGTAAAGAACTTGAAAGTGACTGTTTTATCTACTTAAAACAGGTAAAAGTCAAACCCTGGAGGGTCGGGCTTTGTCTGATGAAACTCAAACCTTCAGCACTCAAATACTTTAAAAAGCAGAAATTTGTCAGCAAAATTGAGCTGAGATTTGTGATTTGGGAAATTGGACTTTTTTGTGAAACTGTTGGTACTCCTTGCCAGAAAGATGATGAGAACAAACTTGCAAACTCTGACTCACGGCAGCAGCTCCACTGACTGCAAGAAATAATTGCACATAGACAAATTAACTGTTCCACTTATGATGTCTGTGTGTAAGAACCTTCACCAGTCTGGAGGTGGGGGAAAAAAAGCCCTGAGGGATACAAAAATGAAAAATAATGACTAAATTGAAGATTCTTTTTCTCAGGCTATTTTGTTTAAACCATCTTTGCCTGTCACTTAGCATCTCCTACATAGGATATATAGAATATATTCAAGTATTGTAACAAAGTTTTATATGTCACCTCCACTTAGCTTCACTAATTTAGCCAGACCATCTATTTTTAATGCAGCTATCTATAGATATGTTAGATGTATGGTTAATAACATGCAATTTTGAAGGTCTAATCTCCAACCTTTCTCAAACTTGTATGGGGATGAGACTAAGAGAAGGTGTGTTCTGTTTAAAATGTATTTTTGAAGGATGAGAAAAAAAATGCTAATGATTTTTGGTTTAGTGATAATTGAGTCTGAAATTAAATAAATGTAATATTAAAGTCTTATACATGAAAAACTATTTTTGTTTTCATAGCCCAATATTTGAATGAATTTTGAAAATTTTCCTGTACTATGACTATTTACACTCATATTACAATTTAAATTATATACATTGGGGGGGTGGGAGGAAAGGAAATAGAATAGCGCAAGAGGCATGTCAAGTAAAAAAACCCCCAAACCAAAGCTAAAACCAGTCAAAACCAATCAAGAATGTTATCTCTGAGGTTTTTTAATTGTATAAAGATGCAACAGTTTTCTGATGTTCAAACTATGGCTCATGACACCCTTTCAGAAAAAAACCAAAAAACTTGTGACAATTCAAACAAACTGAATATTATACTCATTATTATACACATTAAATAACACACATTATAACTGAACAGTCTCTAACTTTTCCTGCCACCAAAATCATTAACTGATCTGTGAAATTCTGTAACAATTCTGGAATCATACCAGAGGGACAACAAATTGTGTTTTCAGAAACTATATGTCTGAAGAGTCAGCCTTTCTTAATTTTTGTATAAGATTCGGAGCATAATTTTTGGCTTTCAAAAAAACTGTACTTAATAAATGTCATCTCCAGCTCAAGAGGATCATCAAAATGAACATCAAATTGCATCAGGCTATATGTGGCAAACAATACTGAATTGCTTCTCTGATAAAACTCCAGTGCAGTAGGTATAGTAAAGCATTTCTGCATTCAGTTGTGTCTTGGTAGCTGCTACTTATCAGTCCTGAGACTAAATTCTGCCTCAGGAGAATACCTTGTAGGATTATTTCAGGGCACTGCAAAGGATGTGCTACTTTGACACAAAATATATATTCTTACTGTAGTCTTAAGGCTCCTTGGCACACTACTCCAACACCCTTCCTCAGGAGATAACTCACAATGAGTGCTCATTTGCACTTTTTAACCTGCCCTCTGTTGAATACTTAGAGGCTCGGGATTAAAATCCAGCTTTAGGAGCAGGTAGTATCTGCCCAGCGAAGATGCAAATAAAAAACTCCACAATTTTTTATAAACTGAGCCCCATCTGTATATCCCCTTAAAATGCTAAAATTTTAGAACTTTGGTATTTGAGTCTGTTTTGGAGTACAAAATAGACATTATTTCTCTATTATACAGCAAAGTTTCTTTCTGTCATACAGGTCAGGAATCAAGCAATCCCCTTAAGAGTAGTGTAGGAATGAATGAGTAAATGCAATATATGGCTGACACTGAACCTTTTGAAAAACAGTCACTATTAATTCAGACATGTCAATACTTAAGTTTACCTAGGAGACCAGCAGTTTCTAAATTCTGTTTTGGTTTTCTCCTCTAAAGTTTGCCATTCATTTCAGTAATACATTTTTTCAAACATTTTACAAGACTTTCCTTGTCTTAAGGGAAAGAGCATAGTACTCCCACAGGTTTAGGGAGTACTATTAACTTGTGCATTGTAATGGCGTAAATTACACTTAAAAACTCAAATAATTCATGTAGCAGATAGAGCAGCATAAAGAAATTTTCATTACTTCCTTCAAATTTTAGATCCAACTGGTAATCAATTTCTTAAATTTCTGCGTTATTTGTCCTCGCCATTTCTCTGTGTTGGATGATTTAAAAATTATTACAGTGGGTCTTGATAACTATGTATTATGGATACTGTCTGCTGGTTTACAAAAGACTAATTGCACTGTGTTTAGATGTATTTCTTATTATAAATAGGAATTATACATTTATTATTGTTTCATTCTAACAATAGTAGTCAGAATTAAGTCATGCATCTAGGGGTTCTACAGAGAAAGCTGCAGACTAAAGCAATCAAAAAAGGTAAGAAAAATTAAATGCTGTAACCCTAGAATTAACTTTCTTCTGTGAAATACAGTTATTTATTATTTCCTTACTGTTTAACCAAATCTCCTTTTTTAAACTGACGTTTATAACCTGGTAATGTGGTATGTGCACAGACACATGGAAATTATTTGCTTTGTGAATGAAAATTTTACAAAATATAAATCTCTGAGAGCTAGTATTTGTGTATTGTTCTTATAAGGCGAATTCAGTAAGGGCAATGTCCTCAGCACTTACAGCTTTAAACCTTTAAATTTCTTGCTAGTACAAAATCCAAGTTTCTTACCTATAAAAGGAGGAAGCGGAATCACACCGTTTCAATGTGTAGCTTGGAAGTGAATGTAGCACTTTATAATACAAGTTATTTCCTGGAAGCTAAATTTATGACATGCTGAACTAAAGCGAGCAAATAAGTGGTATCACACTATCACAATGTGACAGATACCTATAAAGGATGTGATTCTACAGCACTGCCAGCAGAATTATGGAGAATAAGAAATGTTTTCAGGAATTTTTACCGTAAGCCTTCAAGGAAGTTTAGAGACACAGAAATTTTAGTGCTAAAAAAGTAAATGTGAAAAATATCTATTTTATCTGTGCTGTTTATGCCAATGGAAAGATACATTCAGCATGACAGTAGAATTATAGAAATATAACTCTTTCCTTAGACTTTCTTTGTTAGACATATCTCTGTGCAGAAGAACAGATAAAGTTAGCATCAGTATGTTTCCTAATAGTGAAGCCTCTGCAACAGGGTTCTATCCATTATTATAAGTATGAATGCTTCTATGGATATATTTGTTCTTGGACACAGTTGACAATATATTGCCTGAATCAAATGAAAATACAAATAAAATAATGGTATATCATTTGAAGATTAATAACTCTTACATGACACAACAGTATAAAGCTCTGGAGCTGAAAAATGGAGGTATTAATGAAAATACCTTAGGTATGAAACATTATCCAATTTCATCAACTTCCACAAATACATTATTTAGTCCTTTATTTTTCAGCAACTTCCTATAAGACTTGGAAAATCCCTCTACTCTTCTAAAACTAGCATTCTGTATTTCTTTTCAAAAGAAATACAGAATGCTAATTTTCATCTAACCTTACTCAGACAAAGCTCACATTTTCTTCATTGACAACTTGCCATTAAACTAAACATCTAAACCAATGTGCTGCTTAAGTAACTAGGTAGGCTACTAAATCCTAACAGGGGCTGCTAACAACATCTTCATTGATTTCAAACTGTCCATAAATCCTACTGATAAAATAGAAATCAGAAGTCCAAATCTTCAGACATCTATGTTGTAAGATTATTTACAGTCTTAATTTCAAACACTTCCATTGTTTTGAACGATTTCTGTGTGAAATTTTCCTTACATGTTTTTATTAGCTAACAATTTTTCTTCGGTCCTTAGGTTTGAGCTTTGCAAGCTCAACACGTACCCTTTACCTTGGCAAGTTATTTTTCCAGTGGTAGCATAATGAAGAATCTCATTCTTAATGCCAGGAAAGCAACACAAATTTGAGCAAATAAATTACATAGCCATGCACAACTGGTGGAGACATGGGAGACAGATTTATTAAAGTACATATTTAAAACAGTTTTGTGTCCATATGGCACACTCAGTGCTTTTAAATCGAACCAAACTGGGGACATGATGCGTTTACTTTGTTCTGCCTTTTATTTCCAGATTATGTGTTTGTGGCAAATGAGAGGTATGCATGAATTTAGAAATGTAGGTATTTCCCAGAAAGATCCGGAGGATCTGGATATTTCAGAGATACTGAAAGATCAGTGTCCTCTTTCTTGCAAAAGGAAAGGTAATGGACTATATTCACTCTATCCCTGAACAGATCTGGAAATGAGGTTTTGGAATTAGCAAACAGAGTGAGAACCCTCTGGACGAGATGCTTTTGCAGAGTTGTGAGGATGGGCACATGCTGATAGAGGCACTTTGCTTCCTCCAGCAGCTGCTTGGCCTTCCCACTGCTTCATCTTAATCACCCTGCCCATAGAGCTCCTCTCAATGCAAATCCCAGTCTTGTAGAGGAGTGTGACATGGGCAGCCAAGGTCTTTCTTCCTTGCCAAAAGAAAGAAGTCTGTTTGTGGAGGGTCCCCTCCATGCTTGGATGAGTGGATAAGCATCATCCCTGCACACATACTGCCCTTGCTGACTGAACATCATCATTTCCTTGGTCTAAGAAAGTGTGGAGCTGAAACCACAGCAGTTCCTCGGTCTGTCTGAACTAAGGCTTTTTAATGCATCACATATGACTCTTGTGTTGAAGCATTTTAGTCTAAAATATAAGCAAATCAAACACAAGCACATTACTGTGGGTGTTTCATGGAGCCTTAATTTTTGTACTCCCAAAGGTCCTGTACACTTTGACAATAGCCCCGGTGGACCAAATCTCTAACCAGGTTTCTGAATAGAAAATCCACTTCCTGCAAGTTCTATTAAGCTAGCTAATTTTCAGTCAAACACACTAATTTCAAGACAGGTTCTTCTGATGTTTTCCCTCTGTTTGCAATTTGCATCTTTAAATAGCTTGGTGTTTCAAAGCAGCCTCGGCAGTAAGGTCACAAGGTTTTATGTTAAATAGCAACATCCTCAGCTTTTTAAAGAAGAAACAGCAGCTGATCTGATGGCGCATAATTTTCTTTCTTTCCCTTTTTCTCTTTGGGCTAAGAAAGGAAGGATTGGAGCTTCTTATGGATCACAGACATTTTACTCTGGAAGAAAGAGCAGATCTATAGGTCTTTGTGCTCTCGAAAGCAACACAGAATCACAGGTGTCCTTGATTATCAAGAAATCCTCTTCTTTTCTAATGGCTTGCCTTTCTCTCCCTGAGAACAGCAGGTCATCTTTCGGGCATGAATATCTCATTTTAAGGGGCAAAAAATTCAATCTTAAAAGGAAAATTTTGAATAAGGTATATGCTCAATTTGAAGATTTTTTTTTAAAAAAGAAACGCTTGTCAGCATTCAGTATGCCAGAAATCCAGGCTGGGCTGACCCATCCAGAGTAAACAGTTATAGTAAATAGATGTTTCTCAATCAATTCTGCCTGTGCTATGTTTCTGTTTCTGAGGAGCAGTGGTAATAGCACAGTAAATAAAGTGTGACACAATGACACCTTGCTTCAGCCTTTTTCCCAGTAAAATTTCTTCTCCCACACCCCCTTTTTTTATGGTCACACAAAGTGAATTTGTGGGCTATGGCTACCCTGAAGCAGCTCTTTGTGCCTTGGGAGACTGGCTGGTCACTGGGATTGAAAAAGCCCAGATCTCATAGCTCCAAGCGGTTTTGACACTTGCTGAAGACATGTATCAGTAAATACTCTAAACTGAACTTAGCACAGCATCAAAGGCTCCCAAGCCAAGCTGCCCTGACAAAGCTGTTCTCAGCCCATCAGGGCTCTGGGACATGCAGCCTCACACTGGAAATGCTGCTGGCTGAGCTATGGCTTTGCATCCACCAGATTTAAAATCAATGCGTTTTTATCTCACAAATGTAGGTACATAAGTTTGAGAGGGGCGCAGCAAGGATTGCGGAATATCATTAAAATCATTGCTGAAAGCAATGGCTTTTGTATAATTCCATGTTTGTACATGTAGGTATGAATATAGATGGGTGAACATGGGATGTGTATCTCGACAGGTAAAACTAAGTCAGAGGAAATACAGCACTGCTTTTACCTCACATATACTGTGACTGATATATCTAAAAGCTTAGTGTAATCCTAAGGTTGCCAGTTTTAAAATGCTGATACATAAAAAATTATCAAGGCATTCCTGGCAACAGGGAAAACATGCTTTGCCACACGCACAGAGGAAGATACAGATGTTCTGACCTATGTGGAAAAAGATAAACAGAACAAAAATATCCATTTTGAAGCAAATATAAAACTAATTTTATCACTGAGGCCTCTGTGGGGAAAAAATGTAGTATGTGATGCATTGCACTTTTGCTTCGCTTACGAGTCAGCAGCTACAATTAAGACAAAACAGTTGGAAAATTTAATTCAGTTTAATTCATTATATATTTTTCCCTTTCCAGAGAGCCATGTGACGTGGTAGAAGATAAGAAACCATGCCTTGTCATTCAATATTTATTAAGCGAAATAAAATAGCCTGTTTTGTAGAAAACAAATTTCATTTTGCCTGTCATAGTACAACCTAGTGCCAGTCTGATCTGTTGTATAGTCTCACTGAACCCACTGACTTTGAAGTATATTGTGTATACAAATGTCTTGCTGTAAGCAGTCCTGTGTATCAGCACGTGTGGAGACCAGCATGAACTTGCCATTCAGTGAAATACAGGCCTGTGAGGAAGGGGAGAGAATTCAGTTACCTTTTCTTCCTTATTTAGGCGCTGCAGAAGAATATGTAACTAGTTCAACAAGGCAAATTATACAAGAACAGTTCTTTTGAGTATGTTCTGATGTGTGCAAACATGACATATTTAATTAGTATTACATTCTATCTCTTATAAGAAATACAAGATTCTAGATAGGATAATTATCTTTTAACAACATACAGCTGCTAAACTTCTCAGGAATATGGTACCTAACACTGGTTCTTAGAGCACGTCACAAATAACCACTTTCACAGCAGAACATTTATAAATGTCACGTCATGGAAGACAAAAGCTACTGTAGAAAAAGGGAAACACTTTCGTTCTTATAGATAAAGCAAGGCCTCAGAACCTCACACCTGTGCAGCAAGCAAATGTGATTAAAGACAGAATAAACAAGCAAAAACCTTGCATTAAATAGATCATGAATTTGCTTGTGGGTCTGTAACAGATGTGTTACTAAGGATGCTTTGTTTATCCAGTTGCAAGACTGTCGAAGAGAATCATTCCAGTGATGCTGCTTATCACGCTTTTAATTCTGCTCAGGCAAAACTGTTAGCTTTGAAAAAGCAATTTTTTTGGCCCTACTCTATCTGGCTGCACAGAATTTTCAAAGCACCACAATGTTGTAAAAAATGCCCTTTTAATCAGATTACCCTTGGCGAACGTCCCAAACTCAGGCTGAAGTGCAGTGCTTGTGGTTTCTCAACAGCTTACACTAAGCCTGCACCATGGAAATAATCTACTTTTAAAACCCAGGAAACAAATCGACTGCACTAAGGACATAAGTCGCTGTCATTAGGGAGTGATTAAGCTAAACATTTTTATACACTCTGGTAGCCCAGTTTCATATTGTGTACCTCTGTGCTGACAGAAAGAATGACACCCCAAATAACTGCTTGTTTGATTCAGGCACCCCAAAAAGATCTGGTCTGATGCAAATTAAACTCCATTTTCCTCCAACAACCACAAGAGGAAGAAAGAGGGGGAGAAAGAGAGAGATTTGCTTTTAATTAATTAGAAAATACAGTAAAATCAGCTTTACAAGCAATAATTCAACTGAGGATCATGAGTTTGATTAAAGACTGTACACGATACTTTTTGACACACATTAGCCTCTCCTAAAAATCCTGTCACCTTATATTAAATTACTGCTACTTGTTTTATACAAACATATTTCCTTTAATACATAATTTATATTGGAAATTCTGTGTGTTTTTGAAGAGGCAGCTACCATTTTTACAATTTCCCATTATAATGCTAGGTCTTCATCTTTCTGTGATGTTGCATTTTTCATACTGGGAAAATACAACATTGAGATATTTGAACAGAAATTACTGTACCTCCTCCAATCTCCCTCTAACAAAACTGAAAAAAAAAGGATACAGATCTGACTCAAATCAAATTATCTGGCGTCTGAGACGGTCTTGCTATTTCAGTACTTGCAGATCCTAAAGAAGAGAGGAGCTAGATGTCAGATTCTGGTGCTTGAAGAGCAGAAGGTGTGTTTGTGGGAGGGAGGGTTGTTTTTGTTTTGTGCATAGGTCTGAGCTCAGGTCTGACATAGATGACATGTTCAACTGGTCTAAGGTACAAATCAGGTCTGTTCTTGATCCCTACTTTGGACATTCTGCTGATAGTTCATTTCTAATTTATGAAGCATGTCATTAATCCTCAATCTGTCAGCCTTTTTTTGACAATAATTCAGTCTGACAGTTGAAGGATTAATATTTATTAAACACCCCGTACTTTAGTAGTCAAAGAAATGCTCAATTCATTTCCGTGGCTAAATCTTCCAACTCGTAGCAAGCACTACCCCCAATCCCTACGTGCTCCCTAAAAGCCAAATAAACCCAACGGGCAACACCAGAGGAATAGCAGATGACCAAGAGATGCATAAGAGAAACAAAAGAAAAAGAAGAAAAAAAAATGTAATTACAAGTAATCCTTCAAAAGACTTGGTAGTGGATTCATTTAAGGTATTCCTCTGCCCAAGCATATGTTTTCTCACTCTTCCTTCCCCTTCCAGCCCTCCCCCTCCCTTCCCCACTCATAAATTATTCATAACCTGATAAATATGCAATTTCAAAAAAGTGCAGACACGGCAGCACTGCATTAAAAAAAAAAAAAAGGCTTGTGCTTTTCACACAGAAGACCTGAGCTGCACTTAACGGATGACAGATTTTCCAGTATTCAAAAGCTCTATTATATATATGATAGGAGTAAGACAGTATTTCTGGTCTGATTCCTTGCTAGATATGTTGTGAATTGTCTGTGGAAAGCTGTAACATAAAACAAATGGTGTTGTTGGTTTGGTTTGGTTTGGTTTCTTCTTTTTCTATTCTTTCCTTTTTGAAAGACAATATATGGTGAAAAGCAATGATGTTCCCACCATTTAAAGTTTGGTTTAGCGCATGTTTTCAGGTCATTATAAAACTGGGGAGTGAGTACTGCAGGGGAAGGAGCACAGCCACACGTTTATTCCTGTAGCCAGTGCAGAATTTGCAGGTAGAGCACGTGCCGTACGTAATTCTCCAGTGATCCCACTGGGAAGGTCTCCCTCCTCCCAGAGTCCCCCTAAGCAGTGGCCACTTATGGGCCATCGTGTGAATGCTCTTCAGGGGCCAATTTCACAGGCTCAGCAGCAAAGTGCTGTGCCTGCTGCTTGCATGCAGGTAAAGCCCACCAGAAGTAAGATGCAGGATGAGGCGCGGAGTACCTCCATTTTGTGGGCTAATTGCTTGATTACCACACTGAAACAAAATGGAGGAAAGTCTTTTTTTTTTTTTTTNTTTTTTTTTTTTTTTTTTTTTTTTTTTTTTTTGTGAAAGGAGCTCTGGGCTGATGTGACAGAAGAGACAAAGTATCAGGAGAAAAATGGTGCTTAAGGAGCATCAGTCATAAAATCACTAATATGAAATGGAATATGAGAAATATAGATAATGTGTACACATTCTTACGGCTAATAAATGCAGAGGACTCACATACAGTTGATCTTTGGGTTTAGCAACAGTTAGAACATAAAAATGATTTCAATCCATGAAGTGTAACCTTTTGGATGAACATTTAAATTAGAAACACCATGGGTAAGAAATAGACCTCAGCATTTAATTTGGATTGGTTAGTTGGAAGCCTGTATTTACTGTAAAATAATTTCAAATTTAATTAAATAACAGTGCTGATGCCAGTCACATCAACACTGTAAAGATGATTAATTACATGCTTAAATGAAATATAAACTGCCTTAAAAGTAACATCAATGCAGAGTCCCGTAAGCAGACACTATATGATAGATTTAAACACATGAGCCTACCTGCACCCCTTAGAAACATGCCATGGTTAAAAAAACAGGTCCTACATCTAAATGTAGCAATTGTACCAAAACCAGAGCCTTTTATGAGTTTCTGTTTTTCAGGCAAGCCTGATCTATTCCCTCCCCCCTGCCTTGAAATGTTGGGTTTGTTTTTTTTTTTTATTTTATTTTGCAGGAGAGCTTTCATATGATTTGCATTGTCATCTCATGCGCTGGCTATCGATAGGCAAACAGGGGCTGAGGCACTGTCATACGGGGCCACACTGTCACAACAAGGCAGCTGGACTGTTATGTATTCCACTTTGCTTCCATTGTATTTCAATCCTCAGAAGAGCAGGACAAAGGGCCTGACAGAGTTAACCATGGATTGTCACCTTGATTTGTCCAGTCTAGCAGATATGCAGAAATGAATGATATTCTGCTTATAAACAAAACGCAGAAACTAATAAGCTGGCAAACAACATTTTCTAGACGGAACTATCTGTAAGACAAAAAAATAAAAAGAAAAGAAAAAAAAATTCAAGTATCTTTATAGATGCTACATCCTCCATGGGGGAAGTAAAAGCAGGAAGAATCCTCACAGAAAGGAAGGAAGATTAGCACACAGAAAACCCTTCCTATGTAACACTGTCTATCGAAAGCAGCAGAAGAAAGCTCTCTGACTAAGGGCTGGGTTGTCGTCGACTAATCTGCATTATGTTGGTTTATTTGTCAGGAATGCTATGACAGCGCTTCAAAATAGTAGGTTTTATTGTGAATGTAAACACTTTGGGTCAAGGAACATTCCCTGTGTATGATAAACTTGTTTGTGGGACTATACCCTTAACACTGTATAAGGAGGTGCAGTTATACACATGTGGAAT
This sequence comes from Hylia prasina, assembly GCA_013397195.1. Classification (NCBI taxonomy): domain Eukaryota; kingdom Metazoa; phylum Chordata; class Aves; order Passeriformes; family Sylviidae; genus Hylia; species Hylia prasina. The sequence goes on from VYXD01005462.1 coordinate 154,426, forward strand.
ACAGTAAACAAAGCATTTCCTGAAGAGGTACCAAATTGAAATCTAATTTTTTTAAAAAGTAAAACCAGTGAATGCAGTTGAATTTCTACTCTTAATATAGCTCCGAATTAAATACAGAGTGTTGTATTTAACAATTACTACTTAGAGAGATGAAAAGCAGGCAATTGCTGAGGAAATTCAGTGGTGAAGCAAGAATTATAATTAAAATCCATGACTGCTTTTTTTTTTAATTTGAACATGTTCAAATTTTAACAAAATCATGTGCAAAAGAAAATTAAAAATCCAACTGAAAAAAAATTAAAGGAATCACTTGTCTTTTGCCTTCTTTCTGAGTATATAAAAATTCTGGCTTACGCTTCTGATCAGTAAGGCAAATTGAACTGAATAAAAAAGGAGATGACTCAACAGAGCAAAGGTCAGTTCTGAAACACCTTAATTTTTTATAGAAGATGAAAACAAGCAGCAAGAAACCTCGTTGTGGTTTCTGACAACCACGTGTTTATTAACTATATGAAAGACATAATCAAACTCTCCTTTTGCTTATACAACATACCAGAATGGACAAAATAGTTGCCTCTGAAGAAAAACTGTTTAGAAGCACGTCATTTATCTATCTTTTTTATTTATGAGATAAGTCTTATCAGAAGATGTGGTATTACATATCACAATAATGTATTCACTTCTGAGCATGCAGTATTTTAAACAGACATGAAAGACTAAATGCATTTATTATTTTAGCATTGCTATTCGTTTTTAATAGTAGATCGGATGATTTTTGAATTTGTGTATACATTTTGTTATTTCATTTGGTGTGGACCAATTTTTTAAGAGTGCAAAAACACACTGAAACATAACATGCCATAGTACAATTTTAAGTATCTACTTGAAGCTATATTATGCATCAGAAAAGGAAAAAAAAAATATAAATCTTACCCACATACTGGAATGCTAATGTGCATCCATCAAAGGGCTACACATTCACAGTAAAGGTTTCAGCCCAAATAAAGCCCCTTGCATTATCGCATACATGCAAAAATATAGAAAAAAAAGAGAAAAACTCATTTCCCTTTACCAAAATAGTTTAGGAAAACCTAGGTACACCAAAAAACCCATTTATTGTCCAAGGAGAAAATTGCACAGATTTGTCTTTCCTTGGAATTCTATGCAGCCAACCGTAATAGCTCTTTGACAGTTCACCTGACTGCAGCAGAAATGGGAATGTGATGGTTACAGTGGATGACAGAAAGGGGCCATTTGAAGTGCTATTATGCGGTTTACATGAGAAGATTTCCACAGATTTTGGTTTTATTTAGTTATGTTATGTACATTCTTTTTTTCCTTCTTTTTTTTTAATTCTTCCTTTTTTTTTTTCTCCTTTACCTAGTAGTGTATGTCTCACAATAACAAAGAACACATTCTTTTCTGGAGCTACCATATAGAAAAGAAAACCTTAAAATTTCATTAGCATTTCCAAGCTGGCTTGGGAGAGTCACTGTGCTTCACTACTAAAAATGGAAATGTTCTGTTGTCTCTTGCCCTGATCACATTCTAAAAGACTGTTATGCACGTTTTATTTCCCCCAGTTTACCCAGCAATTTTAGATAGACTAATATAATATAAATAGACTAATATAGATAGACTAATATAATATAAACCAGTTATTGTATGTTCATACTCAAGCAGAAGCATAAGTGGAAGAATATTTTTTTTTTAATATGCACATCTGTGAGATGATTGGAAACCCTTTGAATGTTAAGAATTGAAAAGGATATCCTGTAAACCTTACACCCTGAAAAAATAATCTTTGAGCACCTTGCTGGAAGGACCCAAATCTGCAAGCTCTCATTAGGATAAATGGCCTGACTGAAGCTAATAAGTCTCCTCAGAAGAGTAAAACCTACTCACGTGAGTCAGCACTTACTGCACCGAGCTGTGACATTTAAGCATTTGATGGAAAGAATCAAGGTGTTTTTGCTTTATGGGATTGCTGTGCTGTCTTGATTTTTTCATTCAGGAACAGATGAGCCCAAACCAATGAACAAATACACACAGTCCTTTTTGCCTCCAGATAACATACAGAAAAACATGATGGTGACATGCTGGTTGCTTAACACTGAAATGTTTAAAAGAAAAAACACTGTATAAGAAGATAAAAGGATAAAAGTGATAATGACTGAGCTACACTGTCCTAACTTACTCTGCATTTGCATGTCATTTATAATTTTATAAAGGAGAGAATACAAGGAACTGTACCTTTGATATATTGTTAAGTAGACCTTCTATGTTTCTATTTTCTGCATAGGGTCAAGACAGTTGACATGGGATTAATCAGCTGTTCCTCCTAAACCATGAATCAGGACAAATTGTTGTCGGTTTCATACAGTTCAATCTCTTGAAAATAGAATTAAACACAGAAAGCACAGAATATGTGAAACCAAGAAGTTACAGGCAGTAATTGAAACATTGGTATAACGACAGACCCTTTCTGCTTTTGCATTTTGAAGATTTTTGGCAGTAATTACAAAAAACAATGCTTAAATTTTTTGCCACTCTCTGAAAATGCAGTGATTCTTTGAAGCATATTGTTCTCTCAGAGCACGGTATTTTACGAAATGTAAAAATTTTTCATCTCTTTCCATAAGCAGATTTCTTCCTATGTGTATTTTGTCCAATTTACAAGCAAAAAAATATTCAGTTATCTTCTGCATATCTTCTAGAGAACATACACCTACACATAAATGTAGCCTGCCACCTGCATTGTTGTTAGCTTATTTGTCAGGCTGTAGCATGATAGGATTTGAGAATATTGGGTGCAAAGTGTCTTCAGGAAGAGGGAGAGAAATCATTCACCATTAGAGATAAGTATGACAAGCTCCCTTTTACACTAGGATACACTTGTATTAAACAGAATGGCGGGGTGCCTGAGTGAGATAGCATCTATTACCAATGATGACATGAAAATGGACACTTATTAATCACTGTTTTCAAAATAATTATCCATAGCTTTAGAAATGCTATAACTAAGGCCGGATTCCTTCCCTAGGCATTTGCTAATATTCAAAATACTGCTTTCTCATTACAGTTAAAACTTAAATTATTTGGTAAAGCAGGTGTTAAGAGTGTGCAGCAAATATGTAATTTTTTCATGATTAAGATGTTAATATAAAACAGACAATGTACAGTTGTTCTTAAAATAAACAGATAATAGCTATTCAAAGTAGGTCATAACTACTCAAAAACAAACACTTGATCTGATTTCTGTGATATTTCATAAATACTTTTTTGGAAGCTCAAATATCACATAAAATTGTTTGAATTTTTACCTATAGAATGGGACTTCTGTGGGTCACAAACAATGTTTTCCATTATATAGGATATTTCACTAAGAGGGATGTAAAATAAAGATTATGGAAGAAGAAGATTTGGAAGACTTTTGCCACTGAAAGTACTTTTGTTGATAAACAGCTTTTATGTGTTTTGTGTTTTATTTATTTTCAGCACAATTCATTGTAGAGGTTAAGCTTCCCTTAGATTTACAATCCAACCATTGTATTAATATAAAAAACTTCCATAAACAGCTCAGACAATGTAATGTCCTATATTCAAATACTTCACATGCACAAAGCATATCAAAACCATATTTTGCCTCTAGTACTAATTATGTGTATACTTTTATTATGCATATTTGCATACATAGTGCTATATGAACACTATAGAAATATATTATTTAAGGGGTTCATTATAGAAATGAAATTCATCTTTACTAGATGTGGGCATACTGCTTTCTTTTATGAACATTTTTTATTTAAATTTAAAGTTAAGCTTTGAAGAAGTAGTTCTAGTAATGGGATAACAATTTAGTATTTAAAAGGAAATGACAGCATGGCATTATGAAAAAAATCTATTCATGTTCAGAAAGTACACATGCATGGGCACATGTGAGTGCTTTAAAGCTTTTTTCAAAAGTAACCATATGAACTCAAATTAATAACTCCAATAATTTTACTTCTTGTGTGGCACATTATATCATGTGATGCTAAATTTAATTTTATAAAGTTACTGTAAGTTCTAATTGGCTACAATAATAATCTGATATTATAATTAAAAGAATGCAGGATGTAATGCCAGACTGACAACATGTAATCATATAGCAGTCTTAACATGTTGCTGCTTTATTCCAGGCTGCATCCCAAACCCAAGTAATTTTAGATGGAAAAAAGCCCATTTTAAAAAGTCAGTACAGAAATACAAGAATATTGTCTGGATTTGGAATGATAATTGAACATATATGTCTAGGAAATGTATGCATTTCTGATTTAAATAAGATTTTGGAGGTAACAGTCATTTTACTAATAATGAAAAAAATTAATATGGCAACAATTGTTTGCTCGGTGTAAATATAAATGATGTTTACCACAAGCTCCTGTAAATGTTTTGACAATGATTTATAAGTATGTCTAATAAAAATGTTATATTTTTCCCAGTCTAGCAGACAGCTAAATATTTTATAAATATAATTCAAAGTAATGTATTGGTTTATTTTGAATATCTTTTTTTTTCTTGATTTTTTTCACTTAATAAAAATGCCTCCTCTCCTAAGAATACTTTAAATTAAAGCAGGAAAGCTTTTTCTGCTGTTGTTGCTGAAGTAGGTTGTTCTTCTTTCTCCCCTAATACTAATTTGGTAACTTAAGCAGCTCTTGAACATTTGCAGTATATGTTATTAAGGATTAAGCTTTAAATTTATTTGTATAGGTAAAGAACCTGGTATTGCACAGGTCAAGTGGTTTCAGCATGAACAATAAAGCAATATATTTAAAGAGGTGTTAGTGTCTCCTTTCTGAATCCCTTTTTTATTTCAAAGTGCAAATATGGTTATAAATCACATTACCCAATGCATACAAATGATCTGAATTACAAAACAGACTGGAATATCTGCATCTTCTGTTTAACCTGTGGAGATGACTCATATCATTGAATGGGAATATGGATACTATACTTATGTATAAACTTTGACTAACTTGTTTTAAAGATAAGTGCTTCAGGGAGGAATGAAGAATGTGTCTGAGATACCAGCAGGATTAGCTTTCTGCATGGTAACTAATCCACTAAACGCCTCTCCCAGATTTCTTACCTGATTTATTCAGAACAGACTATTCAAAAGGATACAGTACCCTTTTGAAAAAAGGGTAAAAGTACCCATTAGGAAAAAGTACCCATTTTAGAAAGGTTGTNCGGATACAGCACCTCTGCACTTCTCTATCAGATTGTCCTTTTTTGTTTAAGAGAGAGAAAGTGCTTCACTGTTTAAGTATAATAAGAAGTATAATTAGGAAGAAGTACCCATTTTAGAAAGGTTGTGATCAGCACAGCTTATTTAAGTACCCATTTTCCTTTGTGCATACCTCTGTCCAGAGAAACATCTCTTTAAAAACGTCTACAAACATTTATCCCCCAAACCAGTGGATGTAGCCAGAAGGTTACCCTGTTCCAAAAACTCCACTGCCTTTGGTGTGCACCATTTAGAATCTCTCTGGACAAATGTAAATCTGCCATGGGAAAAACAAACACCCCTTCTCTGCAGGCAATTACTGTACGTGTTGGAAGATGAGGTCTGGAGGGCAATCTGTAGTGGTGACCACTTTTTGAAATGTATGTTGTCTACAGGAAAGACTGAAAACAAAAGCATAACCCCACTTCAGCCATGATATTTCTTTTAAAATGCATTCAAATAGTGATTTTTGATACATGATATGTGACACTTCTTACATGAAAATCAGACGGAAACCCAGACATTTTGATGCCAGCTGCTGCGGAGAAGACAGCTATTCATCTTTGGAAACATACACTTTCCCACTGAAATACAGGTCCAATTGCATGGAAGATTGTGAGCCCTTGACTATTTGGCAAACTAAATGCCCTGTAAGATTTAAGCATTCATCAATTATAAAGTTGTGTAGCAAGTATCCAGCCTGGCTGTGATACTAAAGAACCACCTCTGCCTACTTCTGGCTCTTGCTTCCCTTGCCTCCTGGAGAGCAGCAAAAGTCCTGGAGCGTAATGGCCTGGAGACTGCTCAACACTGCTAACCTCCTGTTTGTCAGTATCAAAGAAACACCTTTGAAACGCCAAAGAAACGCCCTGCCGTTTTGAGAAGGCAAAACTCAGGATTGTTGGCCTGTGATGATCTGGCATCGTACCCCACACTGCAGCATGTGGGACTGAAAAACACCTGAAGTAGCCTTGGGGAGCCCTGTTAGAGTTGCTCCTTGGCCATGAACTCCCTGCTGCCGTTCACAGTCAGTGAGAGCGTCTGGCAGGGCTCTCTGTCGCCTTGTGGGCATGAGGCTGGGGGTCCCCAGGGCAGGAGGAGGGCTGCTAGGAACCCTGCAGTACTGAGCACATGGATCAGGGCCTGCCTCCACCTCTTTCAGCCTTATACCTCCTCTTGCCATTACGTACAGATCCTGCTGTGCCCAAACTGGAAAGAGCCAGCTCTCACACCCTGTCTGCCTCGTAATGAGTTTTTTAATGGAGGAACAAAAAGGAAAAGCCTTTTCTTTGTGAAATGGTAGGGGGGGAAAAAAAATGAAGAGTGGGATTGAGCTTCATAGGAAGAAGTTATCGTGGGAAAACTGCTTTGTATTCAAAATTTTCCCATATTAGGCCCAAACAAGGTGATATTACAAGTGTATGCCACAAAAGCAATCAAACAGCAGGGAAGGAAACACACTCGAGGCTGTTTCCATAAAAAATCTTGCATGAACCTCATAGCCTTTTCATAGGGAAGGAAATTAGGAGGCCAGGTAGTGTCCTGGGTGTGACTTTGCTGAGGCATAAACACTTGCAATCTGTATGTAGATGTGTTTTTTTAGGTGCAAGTGTGTGTGTGTGTGGGAGGGAGTGTCAGGTCAGGTTCTTGTTTTTGACTTGTGAGAGACAGAAACAAGTGTATTTACTTGCAAGTCTGTAAAGTACATCAGTGGAAACAGGATTAGGCCTGTAATATTATTCCTCGGCCAAGATCTACTCTAGAGAAGGCCACTTAGGTGAACAGTATGTGAAATTGTTATGACAGCTTTTTTAGTGTTAATTTGATAAAAGAGATATGGTGCAAATAAAATGGTACACCCTGTAAAAGGCTCCCAAGCTGACTGAAAGTCCTTTAGTACCAACCTGAGACACTCTCAAACACTGAAGACCAAATAATTTAAAATAATTGTTAGAAAGGAACATGTTTTTTTGTTTTGATAAGAATTTTTTGAGCTTTTGAAGGAAGTCCCCATGTATTCCAGCTGCCTGATACTGCTCTACTATTTAAATCTAGAAATGTCATACCTATTCAGAATCTGTTAGGATTTACTTGTGTTCTGCAACAAAAGCAAAGACCAGTTCTGATATCTGAAAAATTATTTTCTGCTCATAAAATAATATTGACTTCTGTTACTGAGAGAGAACAAAAAGATATGTTGGGGACAGTGAAGGCTGTGAAGCACTTCTAAAACTGCCTTGAGATGTACCACCACTCTCTCCTCGCCCCACTTTTTGGATGCCGAACTTGGTATAATTTTGTAAGGGAACTTAATTTCAGATGTAAGTGCTCTGCCCCCCTGCTGAGAGTCACATCCAGCTGCAACCCCAAACCCAAAATGAAGGCATTTTAAGTTGCTAAATATTTCTGAAAATCTCACAAATCTGAATTTGCTCTTGCTCTCAGCAAACAATTCTGTGGTGTCAGGTGTTTTGAACTGTACGTAAACATTCATTTCTATGTTTTAATACACTGAAACCATACAGTAAATGCAAGCTTACCCAGAGGTTCAATTGTATTGCTGTAGCTTTTCTTTTCAAGTCACAGAACATTGGAATTCTTTACTATGAAAGCTTCACACAATATTCTTTAAAGCATAATATATCAATGCTTTAAAAACAACATCTAAAAAATGAAAGATTTTGGCTATTTTGCTCAAATGAATATGCCCTAAGTTATGCTTCTCAGTTGTCCCAATTTATTTTAATATAAAAAAATCTAATCTCTGCTTGTAAAGCAGATTATGCATGTATTAAATTCTTTCAAATTAGAATATACTTAATACCACATTAGTTCCAGGCATGCAAAGCAGGAGAAAGAATTATACACCTAAACAACAAGAATGGTTTTTAAGCTTAAGTTTCTACTTTGCTCCAATTCTATTTGGTAAAATAAAATTAAGTACAATCTACCATTTAATGAAATGCACCAATGAATTAAATTTTTGCCAAATAAATCACAAAAGAAAAGATTTAAAACAACCAATAGTTTTAATTGAGGGAAAAGCAAGGCCAATGCTTTGTTTCAGCTATAAAATTTGTACATCCAGCTCCTTTTCCCTTCCTCATCCTCTCTTGCCTCCAGTTGGTAAGGTAAATTCCATTTTGCACTTCTAAGCATGCATTCTGGTTATGGTCTCAGAGTAGTGCTGCTGACTTCCCTCAATGCAGGAAGAGGTCAGAGCTCATTTGGACTAGGGCCTAAAACATACGAGAGCTGTAGACCCTTTTGTCCTCAAGGTCTGTGACTACAAGTTCATTTATGGCAGCTCGCCAACAGTCCTTGTGCTTTTAGGTTGTTGCTCCCCCTTTTCTGCCATGCCATCAGGGGACTACTGCCTCCACTGCTGCAAGCCTGTCATCTCCCACAGGCATTGTTTTTCTTATTAAATCCTCCACAAATCTTGCTTTCTCAGGACCTGAGATATAGTAGGTTTGTTTCTCTCAGTTGTTATTCTTGCTATGCGAAGACAACAACTGTTTGTGATTACTAGGTGCTGTGGGGGTGGGTGCACAAATTCTTAAATCACAAATGACTTTTTTTTTAAAAAAAAAAAAGGCAAATGCAATGAAACTGTCATTCATTCATCTGAAAGGGGATCTACTGCCATAACAGCTCTCACAGGCTGTGGAAGGGACAATGGATGAGCTCATACGACCAAATTAAAAGGAAAGAAAGAGGAAGCAGAGAATCATATAGGAAAAAAGATTGAACTCAGGCATATAGCACAGGCACTCCACCTGTGCTGCCCATCCAATATGTGCAGCCGTGGTTGGATGAAGTGCTGCATGTTGAGTAAATGTCAGCGGATGTAGCAATTTTAGCTCACCTAAATATTTAAAGGAATTTACTGCTGAGTGCACTGAGGTTTACACTTTTGCCTGGAGAAGCACAGAAAGGAGATGGCATCTGCTCTTCTATTTTACCATGAGGAGTTCTTGATGTATGAGAAGAGATTTGGCTTCAGAGAGGGCAGCCTTGCCCTTGAGGCAAAGCTCTTCCTGACCCCTGTGGAGACGTGATTTGATCCACTCACTGAGGTCTGTTTTATGGGATAACGCTGGGAAAGTTCTTCCCATTACCCTTGCTGGAGTGGTGAGGTTGTGGCCTTTTCTTTATAATTGATGCAGTGCCAGCATTTTAAAGGACAAACTAGAGGATAGGATATAGTAAACAGACAACTCATCCTGAAGGGAAAACAGAAACCTTTCTTGAGTGTTTGTTGTGTTATCCCTTGTTTGAAATTCTGTTTATGTTGCTAAAATTTGCATATATTCTTTTTAATGAATACTACTCAGCTGAGAGACAGTGAAAGATGCAGAATGTGATGCTTGTTAATACTAGTTCATTAAATTAAGCCAGACCTGATTTGCAACCAAACCCTATGTTCTTGAATTTCACAGACGGCATGTGAAATAATTTTCTCCAAATTCCTCAAAATATTGGATTGCGTCTATCTGTTTAGCTGAAGTACTTGGGCAGCCTTCACTGTCAAGGTGTTTAGGTATCTCATGGTCTGCTAACGGATTTAGTTGCACAATGTCTTATTCATCAGATTTCTCTGTCAGCTGCCTCAGTCCTCAGTGCCTTTGGCAGGGTTCAGCATGGAGCTTTTTACGGTTGCCTTTTTCTGTTGCTAAGGCAGGAAATGTGTGTCCACGCCCAAGCTACTGCCCTGCACCAGCTACAAGAGTCTGCTTCTCTACAGTCATTTACCAAACTCCAAGGTGAACACCATAGGAAAAATATAGAAGGTATTTTATGTCTGCATATTGTCTTTTATGCCAAAGCCTACACTATGCATTCCCATAAGACTTGGTCCCCTGAGTCATGTGCTTCAACAGGCACTGAGAGAGAAAGACAGGACTAAGCTGTCAGGACTGCTCAGAGGGACATCTCTAGTCACCTCAGAGCATTATTCATACTCCACCTGAACAAAGAACTAAACCTTAACTTAGGCATGAATAAGAAACAATGGCAAAAATTGGGACATTTATTTTTAATAACTCTTTTCCTTTATAACCTTTCCCTGGATGAAACATATCTGTCTACCTTTACATAAGTTGGCAGCCTGGGATCTTCTGGATTTTAATGCAGGATGTTTATGGGACTAAGACACAAATACAAACACAACATTCACTTGTGCGTGTTCAACCAAGTTTTGCTTTGGCGTTTTAAATTCTTTTGATTATTGCCCCTGATTACACCAGTGGATCAAACCACCTAGTACAAAAGAGATCTCCATGTAGAACTTTATGTGCTGTGCAACCCAATTAACTAATCATGCTCTTCACCATATAGAGTTAGAACTGGGTTTCCTGCCCTGCTACTCAAAGCCCTCTTTCTGTGACCATCATCTCTCTTGATGGGCACCTTCTGCAGTAACAGCCAATTCAGTGCAAGAGACTCATGCTTGCCAGCAACAAAACTTTAACTGAAGCTGAGCTGTAAGGATAGGGATTCTCCTGCATTTTGGACAAGACTGATGGACAAAAATCTCACCTTTTTCAAAAATTTTCTTTGAGTGTACCCAAAACATTCATCACAAGACACTCAGAGATGCTTCCCTCTCAGCAGACAGGAGATAAATGTGTACCATGATCCTCAGGTCCCTTCCAACTCAGGATATTTTATGAACCTGAACTTTCTAAATCAAAGTTTCCTAAGATGTGGAAATTGATGCCTATCCTAAAATAATCTCTATTTTCAATCATAGCACTTCTAACAGGTATTTTATAATGGAAGACAAACAAAAACATTTTTTTCAAGTGGTGATTATAATAATTTTTTCCTTCAGCACAACTTATGAAAACTTAATCTAGAAATTAACCAGTCACCTGAAATACACATGCACAAACCCCTGGCTCCCTATTTCACTTCATAAAATTAAATGTCTTCACTCCACCCTACACATCCTGAAGAAACTGAAGGTGAGACTCACCTCTCTTTTATTTATGTTTTAAATAAATGCATTCAGACATGTAAACATTGGAAACATTCTATTCTGCAAGCTGAGGATATCCAGTTTTATATCTATAGTGTCACCAAAGGCCAGTTCTACCTTTGGACTGTATCACCCTATGTGCCCATCCCTAAAGTGTAAAGCAAAATAATTCTGCGGTGTAAGACGGAACAACAAATTCTGTCATTCTTTAGTAAAAATAGTTTTAAATAGGGCTAGATATCATATGTCTTTCTAATTAGTAGCACAAACAAAGATTATTGCCGGATTCCATTAGTGTAAACTGCTTTGCAACTTGCATTACATGTATCAAAAAAAAAAAAAAATCCCTCTGATATGAGAAGTAGCTCTTTCTTCTCATTCCTGCTACAAAACTGTAAGAAACTCAGTAAGATGGTGGAGTATGACAAAATGAAGATCTACGAATTAGTGTTTATATCAGCTATTTTTCTAATTTCTATGTATTTTTGTGCTTTCATATTTCATATGGTTCCAGAAAAACACCTATACATAGCCATAAATGCTCTCATAACACAAATTCTAGAATGGCACTGGGGAATCCAGCATTTTGCTGAGTCAACTGCTGCAGTAACATCCCAGAACAACACTGCAATTTAATTCTAGTTATTTTTTAAACCTTATTACCTCACAAATTTAGGTAACGTCAATAAATTATAAACATCACGGGGAAAATAAGATAGTAAAAAAATGTTCCAGCTATGTATAATAACAGAGGGAGCAACAATGGACTTCTACAAAAGCAAACTGGAAATGTCTCAATGCTGTTCTGTAGTACGGTCTTTATTTTTAAGAAGAAAAAAATATTGCTAGGATATCTTTGCTTAGATCTGTGTCAGCAAGAAGGTGCACATTAACCTGATGAATGTCCTGCTGAATTCAATGAGCTATTCAAATGCACACTGTCACGTACCTCAGATGTGTTTGCAAACCAAAGCCACATGTAGTGGTAGGTGGCATTCTTAAAATTGTCTGGCTGATTTAAAGCCTCACAGCCTTTTGACAATGCCAAATCCTCAGGGGGAAAAAAACAAACAAAAAAAACACAACCAAACCTAAAAGCTCTGTTTATCAAAACATTCAGTTATCTTCTGAAGTCCTCAGCCCCAATGTAGGAGCTTCTGTTCCCATTAAGAACTGAGGGAAAGTTAAATCCCTTGGGAAAAGCCATGTAGTAAGGGTTCACTTGGGGTGACAAGAACGGGAAGACTGATGGAGGGGAGCTTGGGCACCTACCTCTACTCAGATGGGTAATTCCTCTTACTCCATAGGGTAAGCAGGGTCTGTAAAAAAAATCCAAATATGAGTTTTGAGCAGCAGTTTTGTGGATGTGCACTAAATGATGGGCTTAGGCACCTTTTTTGGAGATCACTACTAATTCCTTTGTGCTAATTATACTAAAGGAAGTCTGAATTTCTTTTGCTGTGATTCTTCCTCTGACTTCAGGAAAAAAAAAATCATCTGATGCATTATACACAAATATCCTTTGCATGAGATGAATATAAAATGAATAAAATAACCCAGCTCTGAACTCAGCCTTGTTGTCATGCTGTGTGTCACACACCTTTGCTACCTTCCCTCTCATAAGAAATGTAACAGACTTCTATTTTTATTTCTGATATTTCAACTGTGTTAATAGAGTTGTTAAAGCAACTGCATGGAACTGGACCTTTCAACACATGAGGGTAAGTCAGATAAAGAATGATGATGTTGGGTTGTTCTTCGTCTCTTAAACAAGAGGTTAACATTGAATTCCTTGTAACTTAAACACAAATGTGGGTACAGATGAGCATCACCCATGTAAGGACAAGAGACTGTTCTTGATGGAGAAGTAGTGCAAAAAATGTTTTGTCACTTACATTGCAAAGAATTGACCTTACATCTTAATGGGAAACATGATAAAAGACAATCCACAATCACCCTAGGATCTTAGAAGTAGAATTTCTATACACACACACACACACACCCATTTTTAACTAGTCTGCTAAGGGACAGAACTCTAGGTAATTCCTGAGGACCACTGCATGATTACTTGATTTAGATTAGCTTGTAGCATTTAGGAGCTACCTGTCTTCTACCTTTCCTTGCTGAAGTAGACACATATAGAAGAGAATAATAATAACAACATATAAAATCATATATGTGCATTTTAAACACCAAGATAAGTGACACCTTCACCTCCTGGCCAATTTCATGTTTTCAATGGCATTTCTTATCATTTCACTACTGACTAATTCTGGTCTTGTACATCTATATAGTGTCAAAGTGCCAAATGTTTATATAGTGCTGGAGTTCTTACAGTCTACGTTTCTATCCACAATGGAACGAAATGAATTATTTACTCAGCATGTACCTTCACTTCCAGTGAGGGCTCCTCCCTTCCTTTCACCCAGTCACAACCAGCCTGCTTACCCATTACCCATTGCTGTAGCACTGGTGCACCCTCCTCAAGTTAAAATGATGCCAGTCTTGCCTGTCTCATCACCTTTCCTCCTCTGCTAGGTGCTGCAAGTGAGCCCCCATTAGATATGCAATATGCACCACCTATTTTAATACACTGTGCATCATTTCAGTATTTTCTACTTTTTAAATGCATGTAGATGGAAAGATAAACAATAAAAGAGGCTGACTCCTATCAAGTGAGAACGATGGGGGCTACTTGGTGAAAGAGGGAAGACGAAATGAGTGATGATAAGTGGGAAACCTTCAGCCAACTTTCCAGTACTAATAGCTTTCTTGTTCCTTGAATCCAGACATTTTAAGGCATGGCTTGAGAATATAGGTTCCTTCATTTTATCTGTTAAGAAACAGAAGTGCAGAGACAAAAGGAGCTTTTACCAAAACCCATTCAGTACTCTTGCTGTCATTCAAGGTTGAGAAGTCATTAAGAACAGCTAAAATATTAACCAGTGCTACCTTAGCAGAATATAGTTGACTTTTCTCTGCTGATTTTGGCTGGGGTAGAGTTTATCTTCTTCAAAGCAGCCAGTATGGTGCTGTGTTTTGCACTTGTGTTGAAAACAGCGTTGGGAACTCAAGAATGATTTAGTTATTGCTGAGCTGCGCTTACACAGCATCAAGGCCTGTTCTGCTTCTCATCACACCCTACCAACAAGACTGGTACTCATAGATATTCCAGCTGTAGTTTTGGATACATACTCCTGAGGCAGACGTATTCCTCTCCACAGCTCCTAGGTATGATCCACTGACTGGTCCTGGTTGGTATTAAGGACCATAGTCAGAAATATGACATGGCTTCTTTCTGGTCCTTGGGTCTGTTTCTTGCCATGGAAACCAGGATCTGGGGAAAGACAGCAAGATGACCTGTTCATTCCTGGATCTTGCTCTAATACATATTTGGACTCACAAATCAGAAAGTACTCTGAGGATCTACAGTTTCAATGCACCATTAGTGAACATGAGGAGCTTTAATAGAGCACAATTGTGTCTTCACTCACAGTTTCACAAACTGTTTCCTAGCCTGAACTAGCAAGAAACCATGGGCTCCAGATACATGCTGGTCTTTGGGCTCTTCTCCCCACAAGTTGTCCCCATGTGAAGCTGCCTTCCTCTGGGCTGCTGGGGCAGAAGGACTGGGGGTACAAAGTGCAGCAAAAATGTACCATGGAGGTTGGGCCCTGCAGGCAATGATTCATTTGACACATTTAGAAGGCCCTTGACATCCTGAATATAGGTCTGTATCTCCAAAGGTGTGGTTCCTGTTGGAAGGTCTACAGCAGTATTAAGTCCCCTTGGCAAAATGTTTCCAGAACAATCAACAAAAACTTCTTAAAATAAGCAAGACTGAGACAGCTATCCTCCTGAGTTTTCTTTACAGGTAATCTTTGTGAAGGTTTCCTGTTTTATTAATTTTCATCTTTTGTGATACTGTACATTACAAAAAGCTGGAGAAGTAAAGAAAGAAGAAAATACCTGCAAATTTTATCTCACTACTTAAATGCTCATAGCCCAACTGTTTCGTTTCGGCAGACTCGGCTTAGTTCTAACAAAAATTATGGTTTTTTTATTAGAGAGATCTTATTCCTTACAGTAAGAGTTGACTCTTAAACTCCTTTTTTGTAACAATAATATGGAATATTTTACTGGTTTGTACATCGGAGAGTTATCTCTCCATATAAAAATATTTTCCTGTTTGTACGTATAGGTGTGCATGTATGTACATAAATTAGAAAGCTGCAGCTCTAGATAACAGCTTTATGGGGATTTGGATTACCAGATCTAAATCTTTACATATAAATATCATGTGGGCATTGTCATATTAAATATTTAATGCATTCTGGAAACAGTGCTAAAATGAACAGTATATAAAGACAAATATGTCAAGTTACAGCTTAAAAATAAAGCCATTACTTTCTACCATTAGATATGGTTACTTTGTATCTCAAAGCAGTATGTCACACTTGTATTTTCAAAACTGGCTTTATTCTTATCATAGGGTTATTAAGCAAAAGGAAGTAAAAGTGCATGATTACTATCCAGAGGTTTTATCCACACCTGCATTCTTACATCAGAATGGGTTCTATTTTTCAAACACATCTCTCTAATGCAATTCCAAAGTCCAAATCTAATAGAAATGAAAGGAAGCATTTTATTTTCAGCCTTGAATAACTGTGTCTTTAAACAATAGTAAAAATTTTTAACTAAGAAAGATACATACCTAATTATTTAAAAAACACAAACTATCCTGTGGCCACAAAAGGAACACATTTTCCCATGGCACATCAGAATACATTTTTTTAATTAATTCATAATCAGTATAACATTCCTGTCTAAAAGAAGCTGGCAGATTTTTGTTTATAGTTTCAACAAAGAGAGCATGTTGTTTTCATCAAAGGCTCCTCAACACGCAGAACCAGACAGTACAGCAGATGCTACTGCGTCTTCATATTGAATTTATATTTTGAAATAAAAGATGAACTTTGGTTACACATTCTTTTGTGTCAGAAATCACCCCTAGCTCTTCCTCTGAGCCTCCCCTTCCCAGCCCTCCTAGTGAAGGAGCAGTGCTCACTGTGGGCCTGTCCCAGTTAGCACTTGCTACTTGATATGCATGTGAGTCAACACCACCTAAAGTATCTCATTTTAATATTAGGAACTGGTACTACAGGCCATTTAAAAGAAAGAATTATGCTTCAGCCTGTCCTATGAAGAGAGAAGGAATAATAAAAAATGCGCAGTTCTGTGTATTTCATCACAGGCTTTAGGAAGACCAACATAAATACCGTAAAATGTTCATTCATAAGGAACTTTATAAACTAAAATATAGTTCGTCTTTTATTTTCCCTTTGCCATCCATCCAAAGAACATTGGAAAGAGTGTAGAAATAACATATGGTCAGACAGTCTTCCAAGTACAATCTAAATACTGTGCTATATCACCTCAAGACTTGCTTTGGACAGTGGTAAATAATACAATTTGGCCTAAAGGGAAGAAAAAGGATGGTAGGGATGATCACCGTGAAAGAGCAAGGCTGAAGTTAATTATGTCTTGTTTGATCTGCCGATCTCATTGAGATTTCTTCTTTTACTTCTTGCAAGTCAAAACTGATTATGCACTGTGCTGTGAGTTGATGAAGGCTTGGATCACAGCACAACTGGCAGCCAGGTAGCCAATGCTGTCACAAGTAGCCAGCTGCTACAGCACCCTGTGATTCCAGGGTGAAGCTGGGTCCTATGCAGGGGTCTTTCCAAAATCACCACTTTCCTCCTTTTATTCTCCTCAGGCCCCAGGCACATGGCTTACACAATATTTGTGGTTGCATTTGCCTTTAATTCTACCTGCTGTATTTCCTGCATCAAAGAGTTAGAGATGTTGCTTCTTTCCTCAGAATTGCCTCCCAGCTGTGTTTTCTGAAAACTGTCTCTCACCTTCCTGCCTAGCTTTGAGTTCTCCTCTCTTAGTTCACTATGAACCCTCTTGAGTGCTTCTCAATAATGGTTTCAGAATATATTCACAGGCATTAGACAGTGGCTCCAGAAGGTGGTCGTCTTCTCAAACACAGGACACTTGTGCCCAGAAGAGATAACATCTACTTAAAATGTTAGGGAATTAAGCATTCAATTAGAGAGCACCCATCTCCCACTTTCCCTCTGTTTCTCTCTCTTTTGATCCAAAATAGAGACCTGAATGGTGCATTGTACTGATTGAGGAGAAATGGAAAGCACATCTCACCCTCCCTCTCCTCAAGCAGAAGGATGATAATCAGCAGTTCTGCTGATGCTCCCTAAAAGTACTTACTCGAACAGAAGTATGGCCCTGGCTGGGTTGCCTGTTTTCTGAAGTGTTAGAATGAGTGCACTGTGCTGTGTAAGCATTCTGCTAAGTAGATAGACCAAGATACAGAAAATGTTCAGGAACTTGCCCAAGGCCATATGGCAATTCAATAACAATGCTGTGAATTAAAAACAAGGTTGAAGTATTTCAAAGAGAAATATTTTCTCACAAGGAAAGAAAGCCTTTATCAACAGTCCTGAGGAAAGTGGAAAACTGTGAGCTCTTCAAGTGCTTCATTTTTGCAAAGTTGTTCCTGAGCAACGCTCACCTGTTAAAAAATGACTTGCTCCAGAACTGGAAATTATTAGCTAGAAGTGGAAACCTACTGATAATCTGTTCAGCGGTATTATGGATGAAAAAGCAACATCTCCCATGATTCTCAGTGAATTACTGAATACAGTGCAACCTGAAAATCTTGAAGTTTTTGTGGAAATACATTTTTGTTATTGATGTGTTGTGTTGATTTTTTTTTTTCCCCTCAAGAGCATGTCCCAAAAACACAAAGGTCACATTCTGGCTTGACCCAAGAAGAGGACATGGGAGAAGGTTTTCTCTAGATGCACATGGCCTCAGCAGAGGCAGCTGGGTTTTTTCCGCTCCCAGCTTCCTCTGTCACAGTTTCAGCTTCTGGTTTCTATCCTACACATGAAGGTCAAACATTTGCCACCTTACTCATCCACTTTTTATGAACCATAATTGTCATGGCTACTTTATCAACAAAATGTTTGGGAAAAGGGCTCTGCCTGTGTTAAGTGTGGCTACACAAGGATGAGCTCCCATGACTACAGCAGCGGGCAGCTGCCAGGGCTGTAAATGTGGTGCTGAAACAGAAAATGCAGCACAATGTCTCCTTCCATTTTGGGGCACCTCAGGAGACCCATCACCTTGTGCAGCTGACAACTTCCCACAGTCGTAAGAGGTTGTTCCAGACAGATGTTGACAGGCACAGCCACAGTTGCAGAGCTGTGAGGTCTTAGGAAAAACCTCCATCTCTGATTCACTCCAGAATGGGAGAGATGTGATTTCCTTCCAACATGAGGCCTGTCTCCCTAGTAAAACTAATGAGAATCCTTTGCAGCCAGACTGATGGTGACACAGAGTTTGTCTTTCTGCTAACATGACATGTAAATGAAACCAGAGCCTTCACTTCTCTTGAGTTTTGTATATTCACAAAAGCTCTGGCTAAAGAAACTTATCAATTAAAAAAAACCAAACCAAACCAAACCAAGACAAAAAACAACAACAAAAAAAACCCACTTTTTTTAAAGGTAACAAAACTTTTAAAGTTGCAGCACATTTAGTTCCATTTTAAATTAGGACTTTCAGACACTTTTAGTGTTCCTAATCAACTACAGTTGGCAATAAGAGTCTTAAACCATTTAAAATATGAAAGAGAGATGCACTCCTTATATTTGAAAATAAATTACTGAACAAGTTTTATAGCAAATATAGTTCAGTTTAACACAATGGTTTAATGAACAAGTAGCAAAAGAAATAAATTACACATTCTGTGGTTAATTTAGTAAACATATATATTTGCAAAGGTAGTCTCATTATGCCTTCGCATAAGCTTTGCTGTGAGACTGAGACAATTATAATGGCCATGCTTTTTCCTTTGAGTGTGGGCTTTACTGAACATGGTCATGCTTTAGTCTCACTCACACAGACTGTGTCAGTCCCCCCACAGAGGTGCTCTGACAGCCAGTCAGAAATGTCACACCTCCATCCTGGGTTGATTCTCTCTGTCCATGTCATCTGCACTCATTACATTGAGTGGGCTGTGATGCCCAGAGCTGCTCAGGTTATGCTCGTGTAAGAGGAGACCATTCTGCCTATTTTTCTGACGCATCTGCTCAGTTCTCAAATCTCATACTGACAGTTTCTATATATCTGTGAACTGGGACAAAGTATTTTCTGACCTCCATAAAGAATCAGACATCCAGCACCTTGGTCTTTCTGGCAGCAGCAGCGTTCTGTGGAGAGTATGTGTGGGATAAAGAAAGATTTTAGGGACAGAAATTCTATTTAATATTGCTAGTGAGTTGTTTATAGTTGTAAGATCATTCGGAATTTATATACGTGGGGATTTTTTTTAGTATAGAATGCTGGAAAAAAAACCACATTTGTTATTTTAAGAGATAATGCAGGCACTCTGAAGATGCAAGGCCTTAGTCTTTCAAGAAAGCATCTCTCTCTGTGTGAGACAGTTTGAACATGAATATTGGACAAATGGTGTGGATGAGAGGTGGAAAAACAAAAGGATGGCAGAACTTCTGGTATTGACCAAAGGTAGCTGCCTCTGCCTCTGTAATGGTTCATGACTGCAGCTGGCTTTGTGACCTTCCTTCCACACACAAGTGGATACTATAATGAAACAAGTTTTCTTCAGAAATGAATATGAGATGAAAACAATGGTGAAAAATAACTGTGTGGCCTCTTGACTTGGAGAGAAAGTCCTTCTTTATTGGAAAATCTTATTGGTGCCATAAGATGAAAAAAAAAAGCCTAAAAATCCCTAATATTATATTCCTAAAAAGGCATGTACTTCTTCACATTTCTCAGACTCTGTAGGCTCAGTATTTTTCCTTAGATAAAACTTCATCCCTGTACATTGTTGTTCACATTCCATAGCAGGCATGTAAATGCAGTCAAAAACATGAGTCTTTCACAATAACAAAATTGACAACCAGATTTATCTGAGAGAATTTGACTCAGAGGGAGCACAACAGTGTCACTCAGAGGTATCTTACAGAATGTTATTTTTCAGAATAAATACTTCAAAGAAGTGAAGCAGGATCACAGTGTTCCTAGCTTTCAAGTAGGAGCTATGGGGAAAGCAGAAATTAGTTTATATGAGTCAAATATAAAAATAGTGCTTCTTCAAAACTCAAAAGAGCCTTATGGATAAAATTTGGGTGTTTACTTTTATGCATAAAATATCTGTAGTAAAGGACAATTTATATAATAGGATTTGGGCAAAATGCACTTTTCCTGGAAAACACACATAACAACAGGAAAACGCTTCTCATAAGGGGCATACACAGGCTATAAATGTTTATTGTGTTATTGACAATTATATGTTTAAGACTGGGATTACTCAATGTGTAGCTCAGAAAATATTGTATTATGGCTTAATTGCTTCAGTATCCAATTCATTTTTAAAATACCCTGTAGATAAAAAAGATAGGAAAATACTGGTTGCATATTTCTGAATGGGAATTTTGCTCTAGCCACCTTCTTTTTATCAAGGGAGTTCATGTTTGTTTCAATCCAAAAAATATTTCTATAGTCATCCTTTCTTTCCTTCATATCTACTAAACATGTAGTTAAGATCAGAATTGGTTGTGAATTTACTGCCCTAATAAAGGGACGGTAGGTGATATTTGTTAGGTCTCTTTGTACAATTGACAGCTAATTTACAGAGACTAACAAAAACTAATGGTAACGTTGTGGCAACCCATGAGACGCCTGTGATCCCAAGACTATCACCAAAAGAGAGACAGCAATTGTTCTAAAGCTTTCTGGAGAAAACAAATTTCCTTTATTGTAAAAGAAATTACCTTGTGAATGGATATTTTACAGATACAAAAGTCTTATTAAGTAATATGGTTTATTCACAAACCAAGGAAGAATCATTTCCTGTAACAAATTTTCCAGTGTAAAATTTAATTATTAAGTCATTGGCTTCTAGCACTTCTCTTGCAACTATTCCAAAGACCAATAGACTTATTAGTCAGGAAGCTTTACATATATTCAGACTATATTTTAGGACATTACACTTAATTCTAATGCACTAAATAATTTCTTGTGAAGGCCTGACCTTCTGAATATTCTAGACGAGTATCATATTATACACTTTTAAGTTTTCCACCTATCACCATGATGGAGACTATTTCTCCTGTCCCCTTTTCAATTTTTAATTTATTTCCATTAATGTTGTGGAGGTAAAAATGAGAAATCTTTTATTCAAAGGATAGGTTGCAGAAATCAAAAACTCCCAAGCATGATTCAGCCGAGAGAGGCAGGGATGAGGTATGTCTTTGAAATATGAAAGAAACATTCTTAAATAACATATATGGAAAGGCAGATCTGAAGATGTGATTGAGTTAGAAGTTATTGTATGACTCTTCTTCTACTCTGTATTTGCCAATATCTTCCTGACAGTGAAGTGAGATCAATGTAAGAAAAGAGTCATTGCCTCAATCCTCTTTGAAAAGATACTCATGTTTGTGAAGCACTAAATTACAATGGATTTTTAACATATATTCGTGTCTAATAAACTAGTCTGTAAAGGCAATATGCTCTTCACTTTCAAATCCCTCATTAAAGGATATTTAATGCTAATTATTTGTATTATTAGAGTGCCTATCTGCCCCAATAATAAATTAGGTGCTTCTTGCAGGAGCAAACACAATAGTGCCTTACCAATTAACAAGTTTCTCGACTCAGGCTTTATGACCTTTTTTCATCACAAACTTTGGCATGGAACGTTACAAAGAAGAGCACATTAGAAAATATCCCAAACCCATTACATTGGGTTTCAGGTCTTGTAAAAGTTCAGAATTCAACAGGCAACAACAAAGCTACCTGAGACCCTATTGCAGACGCACTTCATCTTCTTGATTTCCATGGCCCAAGGAGGAGTCGCTTGGGAAAACCTGACCCCCAAAGTCCCTTGCAGACCAGGTAGTCCCAAACTCAGTAGTCCCAGAGCTCTCAGTGTCTGTAATATTAGCACAGCTACTATATTATTTGTTTTAAATCAGTAAATTATGAATTCTTCAGTCCACAAATCTGGGGTAATCCAGAACCAGACTCTTGGGCTGTTTGTACCTGTTCTTTTCTGCCAAAAAACTACTTCAAAAAATTGGAGCAAAGTGAAATGAAACCCCATTTTCCTATTTCTATTTTATAATAGTATCCATTGGCTCAACTGCTATTCAACTTGAATAATTTAGAGGAGAGACAAAAATCAATAGTATGAAACAGAGGAAAAAACCTGAACATTCATTTCTGTTTTCTAATTCACAGTGAATCATATGAACAAGAATAATTGACAAACAAGGGTTTATTCATGCCAGATTTGAAAGAGTACATCCATTTCAGGAAAACAATTATGCATGTACTTAAATTTTAAGTAGTTGAGGGGTCCAAAGTATAGCAACTTTATAAACCTCTTGTAGAAGTACCTCATACATTATAGAACATTCACCTAAAATCCTGACCTTTAAATCCTGTATTTAGTTTATTAATCCCCATAATATAAACCAGTTAGAGATATTTTATAAATGTGACATATGTGCCTCAGAATGCGCATAAATTTTCCAAAATGTCAACCTAAGGACACCATCCTTCTTTTCAAATATTGTTTTGCCTATGTACTGACAACAAAAATACTAAATATATCTGCCTATTTCATCCATGTGACATGTAGCAAATGACAAGGAGAACTCAAAATTCCCTCTTTCCAGCCACCTCTGTTAATCTGCCAACTACTCTGTCTGGTTGCTGCCCAGATGGGAACAACGTTGTGTCAGCCTCCAAAAGGGTGACCGCCAGAAATCATTACACCCCTGAAAAGGCTCTTTTCTGGGGACAGGAGGGAGAAGCTCTCCTGCTGCAATCCTGTGGCTGTTGGGCATGCGGGGAGAACATGGGCACCACAGGCGTGGCTGAGCTGGGCTGCACCCGTAGTGCAGAAAACTCATATTGCAGATACTGTGCCAATACTGGCACTTATTGCCAACTTCTGTCGTAAAATGGGTTCAAACGAATATCTTGTGTACAAAGAAGCATGACTCTTTATAAAGCTGTTGGAACTTTCCAAAGTAAAATAAGCACTCATAGAAAATGCAGGCACTATCTGCTCTTCTCTAATTTTTATATCTCAAGCAGGTGGTCATTGGATTTGTGTTTTGCCTTAAAGAATTTCTGTATGTAACCCAGTAATTATCAGTTCACTGGCAAATGGAAAGGCATTTATTCAAGTTTTCTAGCATGCAGTATCGTTTAATGGAACAATAATTCTTTGCATATAAAGGAAAATAAAAACAACAAACCCTTTTTTTTTTTTTCAAAGTCTCTTTTGAGGACATGTACATGTCTGAGCCCAAATCCCAAATCTTATAATCTCTTTGGAAGGGTGACATCAGAGCTTCTAATCTTATTTGCAGAATACTCCAACATCTACAGTTCACTTAAAAACATTAAAATTTTAAATGGAAAAATCAAGAAAAGGTGATTTTTATCATCAAACTCTTTCTGAAGTAAGTCCTTACAACCTTTAAAGAACAATTCATTCATTTCCAACTTTGTGTAGACTATCCAGAGAAAATAGCTTGGCTTTGTCTTGGATTGGTTTTCTTTGGGCTCTTTTCAGAAATAATGAGGCAAAAACTTCACCCACACCACTAATTATCACCATTCTACCAACAGGAGATTTCTTTCTCTCAGAATGTCCTTTAAACCACCTCAAAAATTACTCAAATGAAAATCTCACCTTCTACTTATAGGGTGAGAGCATATTAAATAAAATGCCATTAAATTTCCATGTCTTTTTAATTTCATACTTAACTTAACATAACATTGGCATTAGATTTTGTCCATGAAGAAGCAACCTAACACTGGTAGAAACCAATGAAAATACATACAGAATTTTCCTAAGCCAGACACCTAATAATTTTTATCTATAATTATTTGTTTTACAACATTTCCCATAGAATCTCTTCTGGAGCAATGCAAGGCAGAGAGCACTAGCTGAACAAAACAGTTCACATAAAAGTGTTATTTTTTTTTTTTGCTTCCTATACAGCCATTACAATAAAAGAGTGGATATAGAACCAGATCAGCCTGTTTGTTCAGCTAACAATTATTTCTCTTTAAATTTCAAAAAGTTTAATATTGGCCTAATCTTGAGTGATAGCCTTAATCAAACTTTTGTTGTCTTTTTCTGTCAGCATCTGAAGAGTGCTTAAAAGTAAACAGAAATGATGGAAAGGGAATCCCTATAGCAGAAATTAAGAAATAAAATACAGGGATTAACCTCCAGCCTTGTGCGCCTTTATCTCTTCTCTGCCTTGCAACTAAAGGGAGACTGTTTAACCATTAAAAAAGATTAAAGGTATTAATTAGACTAAGAGATAGAAACCTATCACCCTTCTGTCAGAGCAGACCAGAAATAAACCTCCTTCCAGATAAAAAAAAAAAAATCTATATTTTTAGAGTTTGGTCAAAACAAAAGTCCTGTTTATCGGCTTTCTATATTCCTATTGTTGTCTAAAAGATTAAACAAATGAGCCTGAAATTGAATAAACATTTTGACAAATTTGTGTATGAGGGGCAGAGCCACTACTTTCTCTTTATATCAAAGTAGCAGCACTTCACACAAACAAATATAATTCTGTTGGGATTTCATAAATCTATGTAAATAAAACAATGGAAGAAGATTAACAGACAGCCCCCAGCAGTGGAGCTCAGAATTGTCTTCTTTTTTTTTTCTCCCCAAAATGAGGAAACTACACAGTACATTTAAATTATGTAGAAAGTATTATAAATGTCTTTTGCAGCAGAAACAGATATTATAGCAAACTGCAGCTATATGCCATGTCTAAGGACAGATTAGACATCTTTTAGAGTCAGTTGTCAGTAGAAAATTACAAAATATTATTCAAGACAGAAGACGACTGGCAGAAGAGAGTATGCTTTTATCCAAGAATAACCCACTTTTTGAATTTTTCAAAGTTGTGTGTGATTCTTTTTTAAAATCTTATGGATTAAAAAAAATTGCAGCTTTCAATCAGACATCCTTATAAAAAGAATAGATGGTAATAAAATATATTCATCCCATCATATGTTAAAGGTGACCCTGTTAGAAAAATAGATTATGATGAGGTTGGAAAATTGTAATGGGCTATATTAAATAGCTCTATTTGAAATATTTTAAAGTCAGCTGCTAAACAGCAAATTGAAAAAAAATTATATTAAAGGTCAAAATCAAAGAAATCCTTTGGACTGCTAGTATTAGTTAGTAAAAGATAAATCACTATTTTACGGAGAAGTCCATACACACACACACACACACACACACAAATATTGAACACAGATACAAACCTCAGAAAAGATTTATGCATAGCTACCTTTTTCTTTCTGACTTAATTATTCTGTAAGTACTGTAATGACCCTAGGGCAGAGTATGCGGGATTTACACTGCTCTAAGAGGCAAAAGTTTGACTCCCAACTTTTAGAACTTAATACTTCTTTACTTATTTAACAGCAATTCAGACAAAAATATCAGAAAAATTAAACTAGAGAGAAGCAGAACACTAGAAGAGTTTATTTCAATGCTATTTAGCTGCTGAATGAATCTCAGTATTGCACATAGATGAAATATCAATAGCAGCATGGGAAGGATCTTCTCTAAATATTTTCATTTCCAAGCAAGATAAGTTGCATTCTCTGAAACCACTTCAGGATAAATTTGAAATTATTTGGGGAAATATTTTTTAAAAATGGCAAAAAGTAACATACTGGGCTTTTTTCTTCATTTTTTAAAGGTGATTCTAAAATGGGTCAGAGAAGACAAAAAACTAAATATTGACGCTGAGATGCAGAGCTCCAAAAGGAAAATATTTTTTTTAAAAAAAAGCCTAAATAAATAAAAAACATTCGCTTGGGGATTAGTAGTCAAACAAGCAATTCTGAGGGTGCTTCATCACCCTCATAATAAAGAATTTCTTCCTAGCGTCTAAACTAAATCTGTCCTCTTTCATCTTAAAACCATTTCTGCTTGTCCTTGTTGTTGCTGCCCCATGTAAAAAGTCACTTTCTCTTATTTACAAATCCCCTCTGTGGACTAAAAGGCTGCAATGAGGTCTCCCTGGAGCTTTCTCTTCTCCAGGCTGAACAACCCCTCTCAGCCTTCCTCCCTAGGAGAGGTGCTCCACTCCTTCTCCCACCCAGCCCACAGTGCAATGGGAAGAAAAGCTGTAACTGGTGGTAAACCCCACGAAAGGAGCCTCCATCTCCTCATTCATGACTTTGCTGATGAAATCCAAATTGTCTCCATGACTTTGTGTGAGTGTGTAAACTGCAGTTTTCCAAAGGCACAAAACTTGGCCAAGCACAAGACTGGCAGGAGACACAGGCACAAAACAGAGCACAAAAAGCTCCTTTTCTACTAAATGCCTTGCTCCAAAGCAGAGGGACGCTTGAGCTCTTCAAAGAGAAATGTACCAGAAATTTCCTTTGTTTTCTTGTTTTGGGTTAAAAGGGTATTTCTGCTGCTTTTCAAACCTGCTTACTGAAAATAACCAGTACGTATTTGAAAAGAACTTCAGGAGGAAGACAGAATAAAAGGAAAGAAATCAGCTGAAGCAAATACCCATTTGGGAAAACTTCAACCCACATACTTAAAATCCAGCAAAACTTTCCCAAGCAGAAACATTTTACATAATATGGAGCATAACTAATACAAAATATCAAACAATCATAATATGCATATCAAGAAAAATATCAAAGACCACAGCACTGTAAAATACTCCAGTATCTATGCTGAACAGCATCCAAGGCAAAGAGATAACTCTAGCAGCAACTGGGCTTTGGCTCTCTCCAGTACTCAGAGACCAAGGCAGGTGGTACAACCATGATCCTAGAGGATCATGCAAGGCTGCAACTGTTGAAGGGAAGCCTTAATCAACCTACTGCTCTGTATAACACTAGCCAAGAATATGTGGGTGTCCTCAGATCAATAGTCTTCTGACCACCAACCTGGGCAACATTCCTCATGAGTGGTTGTAGGTGTTTACCTTGCAAGTCTGAAAGAAATTTTGCTGATGAGCCAGAAAAGTGACTTCAACACCAGGACCATTTTTAGCAGGTAAACCTGGACATTGCAAACATATCAAATGCATGATTCAAAAAGAAAATGCACACAGAAAAACCCTGAGTGTTTTCAGTCTCTTCCATAATCAGAGGCTTTCTACAGACTTTTTTCTTGGTTTAAAAAATGATTATAAAGTAAATCAGAAAAAAATGCCTAACTTACTATAAAATGTACCAAAATCATTTTAGTCCACTTAACACGTGAGAAGAAACTACAATTTTCTTCACTGGCATCAAATACCTCTTGTCTTGGTGCGGTGCCTCTTTGCAGTTCATTTAATGAGAAATTGTGCCTCTTAAAAAATTGCAACATTCTCAAGAAACTCCCACTGAAAAATTGGATATATGGAAAACCCCTCCATCCTCCACACAAACTATGGGCCTTCTTTCAGTCCTATTATAATTTTTTAGGCATTTTTTTCTCTTCTGTGGAACAAGAAGCTTTTCAAGTCTAGGTGTCACAATATTTATAAAACTATACCCTCTCAATTTCACCATCTGTATGAAGGGAACGGTTGAATTCCACCATATCTTCAGAAGGATAGGAAGGACTGCATGTTCAGAACTAAGGTACAAATCAAGTTTTAGTTGTTTGACTTGAAAGTCAAAACTGAGAATAGAATAGAATGTTTGGTTGATCTGTAGAAAAATTGTTGTTTTGACTTTTCTTGGCAGGGGAAATAGTACATGAAAATATGTATTAACTTCACAGATCAATTTTTTTTGTTTGTTTCTAGGATTATAGTGTTAGTTATTTTAACCTCGGTCTCAACATTCAAAATAAGAAAGACATTTTGCACATTATCATGCACATCTACAGCTAGAAGAGCAAAAAAAATTATCCTTTCTTTTACATTTAAGAAAGAAAAAAAAAAGCAACAAACGTTTTTCATGCCTTTTTAATGGGAATATGCA
This sequence comes from Hylia prasina, assembly GCA_013397195.1. Classification (NCBI taxonomy): domain Eukaryota; kingdom Metazoa; phylum Chordata; class Aves; order Passeriformes; family Sylviidae; genus Hylia; species Hylia prasina. Next base: position 182,805 of record VYXD01005462.1, read on the forward strand.
AAGGTTGCAAACTTGCTGTGCCATGGTCCAAAGCAAATTAAAATGGCTGAGTTATTATGGAAAATACTCAAAACAAGATTCATAAAATGGACATTCTAAAGGAACATTGGCTCTGGAAGTGACAGTGACTGCCTCTGTAATAATGTATTTCAAACTATTTAGCTGATTAAGTGCTTCAAAGAACACAAAAAAAATCGGTTTTTGAGAGCTGGTTCAGCTGAGCATTTTAGATGAATGTAGCCTCTAAAGCATTTTAGATGGCGCTCCTTCCCAGACAGAAGTGATGAGAATTTGACACATGGAGAGCCTGACTTCCTTCACATGTACCAGCATAGCAGTGCTGATTTCAGTGCTGTTACTCCTGTGTGTTAATGTTGTACCTGAGAGGAGAATCGGGCTCAGCATGTCTAATAACCCACAAGCATACTTTACATTCCTGTTCGCCATCCTGTTGATGAATGAGCTGCTGCATGCTTCTATGAGGGCCATTGACTTTTGAATCAAAATGATGATATGATTGTGCTGCTGCATTTGCATGCTCTTGCACCTTCTAAATTTAAATGAAAACAGTGCCCACCCACAAAAAAAAAAAAGGCATCAGCATTTTTTAAACACAAAAACTAGAATGCATCCATTCTAATAAGATCCAATCTAATTCACGTGACTTAATCATATTGCTATTGTCCTACCTGATAAGCTTACCTGTAGCATGCAAACTACAGAATAGGACACTCAAAAGACTTCCTAAATTCTGACTCTATTCTGCTAGAACTTCCTCTTTCCTCTCATCCCCCGTTTTATATCATGGGCAAATGACTGGATGACCAGGCTCTCAGGTGAAGGATCTGATCATTCAAACACAGCCGTAAGTAGGACTACAAGCTCTCATTTCACTCCACCTCCCATAGATTCTATGGGTAGAATTCCAGCTCCCAGTTTCCTCTGCCAGTGGCATTTCTAAGGGTGTCTTAAACTCACGCTTCTGCTGATCTGCGCAGGGCCAGGAGCAAAACAAACCCTGCATTGTGACCATACCCAACCAGCCAGGAAAAGCAAACTAAGCATAAGTAGTCTCTGCTCAGCTCTGAAAGTGCCATGCCACTGTAAGCTCTTCAAGCTGCAGACAATTGATAACAATGGGATTTAATTGTTTTTAAAAAGAGTGCAGTTATCTATAATCAGCAGGTACAGTAGACAGATTTAAATTCAAATTTATACCAATGCACCTCTGTGAAAATGTGCATCTGTCTACATGTGTGCAAGATGCCCAGTGTTAGGGAAAGAGCTTATTCTTAAATCTAATTCTAGGTCAGTGAACCTTACTTCATACGAACAATATCATTCTAACAATAACCTGAATTTATTGCCCTAGAAATATAATATTAATAAACATCAGTGATGAATGTGATAGCCATTCAGAACTGCTTGCTGATCACATTTAGTACCAGAGAATGTTTCAGTATGTTGTGGAGGAAGGCACTGTACTGTCTATTAATTTAAAATATCTTTTTTCCTTCTCCTCCCAAGGTTTGGAGCATCTGAATACAGATGTTGGCACAGCCTGTCACACAAAATCTTGGCAGCTGACTATGCTGTGCAATAGAGATATTGAATTCAATATAAACAATATTGCAACATTTCAAAATGCTTAAGTATTTTTAATTATCTTGTCCCCTTCTGTTTACAGTCATTCTTGCATAGTCTGTCATCAATAGAAGTTTAGCAGGTTTGGGGTTGGAGTTTATAATAGTACTTGCTCTACCTTATGAAATGAAAAGCAACAAGAAATAGTCTGGCACACATGTACTAAAGCCATTTATAGATTCCACCTTAAGATCTGACTTGGTACAGCTCCATAAAAACCAAATGCACATCTCAGGCCAATAGGCCATCTCATTTTCAATTATCACAAGGCCAGATTAAGTGCCCTGTCAGCTTTTCCAGCCCCACAGTTTCAACAAAGCCTCTCCCTATCAAGGAAAACTGCTGCAGTCATTGCCCTAACCCTAGGCCATTTATTGTTATACTCTTTAATTTAAAAAATAAATAGAAGTTCTTCATGCAAACATTTGCCAAATGGGATAAGATTGCCTTCAAAAATAGCTTTCTATAGGGAGGCTTCTGAAGTAACTGAAATAGAATTTAAGCTGTATTATTTTTTTTACGTACTAACTTAAGATAGTCCTATCTACATTCTAGAGGCACTGAGAGAAGAGAATATTATGTTAATCTAATCTAATGTTCTGTCATTTTTTGTTTTCAATTACTGAATATTATTCCCCTACTTTTGTTTTTAAATATAAAATGAAATTAACTGTATCTGTGAAGTTTTTTTCCAAAGATCACTGCATCCAGTTGATATAGCACAATGTGACAAACAGGTCGTATATTACTTTATATGCCATTATTTTTTATGCAATGGCTTCTTGAACATCTTATGAGAAGTGATTTAACCTCCCTGAGATAGTCACTATATCTGTAAAATTGCAATAATGCTACTGAGCTGCTTTCTTAAATTCTTTGATGAATATACTATGTAAAAAGTAAGAATTAATAGGTTTAATAGTCTTTAAGGGCCAGAACTGTCTAGTCTGCTCTTGTGTATATAGTAGGCCATGTGATATCATGGCAGTTTTATTTGCTGAGCCCAAGACCCTGTTAGACTTTGAAGGACATGGAATTTAACATATCATTGGAAGTTTGTTCCAGAGCTTGTTATCACCCTACTTCTACCCCATTATTAATCTGTATCTCATATTAATCTGAGTTCATGCTAAATCCAAGACAAATCATTAGTTCTCACCTATCTTTTTTTTCTACAAGATTAAAAGCCTCTTTTGTACCTGGCATTTTCTCCTTGCCAACCTCCTTACACAGTATGATCAAGTAATTTCTCAGTCTTTTTTCAATATTATTATTATTACTGCTGCAAATGGAGTCAGACTGAAAATCTCAGCCTGAACACTGAAATCCTGTGCTTAAATACAAAATGAGAATAGCATAGGGTATCAGCAGTGCTAGCTCTCCTGTGGTGCCCTGCCAATGTTCTTTAATCTTGATCAGGAAAGACCACCTGCAAGGCTAAGCTGATAGTCTCATTCTTCCTGTCCATTCATTCCTGGGTCGCTGAGCTCAGTCTGCCAACATGGGTATCAATTAGTGCAAAAAACATCATCAGAATTTCAATTAAGCTGTGCTAGTGTCCCTGCATTTAAAGCACTGTTTTCAAAATTGTGCAAATTGAAACAAAAAAAGCTATAGTCTATAATTAAGTCTGTCCTTTTTTAGCCTGAGATCAAATATTTTTCTAAAAAAAAGTAGAAGAAAAGATAAATTACTTTCAAAACAGTGGGGGAAAAACCGTAAGACAGTCAAAGATGTTATTCCTCTGACTCAAACACATCTTTTATTTTTAAATGACATTTCACAGGCCATTAGTTCATAATGTGAAGTACTGCTTTTGGACATTAAGAGTAATAAAAAATCCTTCTGCAGAGAAGGTTACTTTTCTTCTTAAATATATTTTTAATTTGTGGGCTTAGTGTGAAATTGTTACAGAGACACCCTTGCAGTAATTTACTCTGGCTTGCTGTGAAACAGGCAAATCTTTGGACAAGACATGTACATAGATAAAAATGTTGATGAAGGCCAAGGTACATAAAATTGCACAGAAATATTTATACGAAACTTGGGCAAATCAAATAATTTTCCTGTCTAGCTGAACCCAAATTTTTGAATCTAGAAATGAGGTGGATGTACCCTGTTCATAGGCCCTTATTCTCATGGGGATCTTCAACCACCTTGTTGTTTGATAGAAAGCAAAAACACAGCTCAGCACATCCAGAAGGTTCCTGCAAAGCACTGATGAAAGCTTTTTGACACAGGTGGTGGAGGATCCACTGGGAGATGTGTGGGCTGGATGTTGTACTAGCAAGCAAAGAAGGACTGGCTGGGGATGTGAAATCTGGGGACAGCCTTGTGTGCAGTGCCCATAAGATGGCAGAGTTCAGGAGACAGCATAGAAGAAGCAGGGCAGTGAGTACCATAATAGCTCTGGACATCAGGAGAGCTAACTTTGGCCTCTTCAAGGACCTGCTTGGAGGAACAGCACAGGTTAGGGCTCTAGAAAGCTCCAAGAAAACTCATTAATATTCAAGGATCACACTCTCCGAGCTCAAGATCAGGGCATCCCTATGAGTAAGAGATAAAGCAAGAAGACCTGCATGGGCGAGTAAGAAAACTCTGAAGAAACTCAAACGGAAGACAGAAGTTTGCAGAATATGGAAAATAGGACAGAGGAATGTAGGAACATTGTCAGAGTATTCAGGGATATGATAAGGAAGGCTAGGGTCCACTTGGAATTAAATCTGGCAAGGAATGTCAAGAACAAGTAGGGGTTCTTTGAGTACATCAGTGACAAAAGGAAGACTCGGGAAACGTGTGTTCATTGCTGAATGAGCTGGGTGCCCTGGTGATGAAGGATACAGAAAATGTGGAGTTACTGAATGCCTTCTTTGCTTCAGAAAGCCAGCCCTCAGGAATCCCAGGTGCTGAAGGAAAGAGAGGAAGTCTTGTCTCCTCCCTCTGTTGAGGAGGATCAGGATAGAGAGCATTTAGGCAAACTTGATACCCACAAATCCATGGTCTCCAATGGGGTGCAGCCACTAGATGCTGAGGGAGGTGGCAAATGCTGTTGTTATGCCACTCTCTATCATCTTTGAAGAGTCATGGAGAGCAGGAGAGATACCTGAGGACTGAAGGAAAGCCAGTGTCACTGCAGTCTTCACAAAGGGGAAGAAGGAAGACCCAAGAAACTGAAGGCCAGTCAGTCTCACCTCCATCCCTGGAAAGGTGATAAAACAACTCATTATGGATGTCATCCTAAGGTATGTGGAGGACAAGGAGACTGATGGTAAAAGACTTTAGCAGCTGACTCATTCACCTCACAGACAGTCCAAACTAATTTTGTTCTGGTTATCTGACATGAACAGCCAGGTACAAGCAAAATAAATACTGTTCCTATAAATAGCCCAATACAGGCTTTTTTTAAAGTTTAGTAGCTTAGTTTTCAAACACATAATTGGTTTGTGGGAGAACTCTGGTCTCTTTACCCTATACCTTGACAACATGAACCTTCCTTTTCCTTTTGATAAAACTTAGTGTCAATATTGTAGAACAAAAATGCAGAAATCCACTCAGCAATTTGGTTTAATTTTATTTTTATTTCTTTTTAATATTTTGCATCTTTGCTTTTGCTAGTTTTCCAGAATATTGGACTACTGTTGTCATATTATCACAGCATCTCAGCTACTTGTCATGAAACATCATATCCTGGAAAATAATGAGTTTCAAAATAAAGATGAAAGAAAACTTTCTTCTAAAAAGCCTTTCTGTGGATACACTCTTTGCTTTTGAAAAAATGTGTTTCAGTGTCTCTTCTTGGTATCCCACAAAGGTAAGACATCACAAATGCCAAATCTGATTATTTTCATTACAGTCTTCCTGCCATCTTGGGGGAACTTTTGGAGGCCTCTATTTTGAGAGATTCAAGTTTCACCCACTTGTGTATCAGGTTTTCAGAGAGTTTCTTGCTCAAGCTCTATGTTTACTGTGCAGGAATATTACAGAATTCTCAACCCTTATTAAGACAAATGTCAGATTTTAACAAACATTTAGCAAATCCTGGCTATGGGACCATGTATATAAAAATCCTGTATATCCTAAAATATACACTTCTTAAAATTATTGGGAATAAAACTGCGTGAGAAAAATAAGATTGAAAACATGTTGACGTGGAAAATACAGTTTATAGAATGTAGATCAATAAAACAAAGACTAAGATTTGTATCCTGGCAAACTCACAGTTTCTAGTACAATATAATGCTCAGTTTTTAGACTGACCAGAATATTAGCAAGGGTTTATAGTTCCATCACTTACAAGTAAACATTTTAATTTCAAGATACTGTAGGAAATGTCAAATCTACATTCTACCAGCATGATCCACAAGGATCTCCCCCATGGTAGCTGTCTGGTTTTATCAATGACTTTTGCTGTTTTTCTAGTAAGGCAGTCTTAAATAAAAAGACTTTTAAATCAGCATTGAAAAGGACACTGAAGTATTTTTGAACAAAATATGAAAAGTCATCCGCTACAAAGAGGCATATACTATTTAGTAGTATATGTAAGATCCAACTTTCTGCATTTTAAACTTCCTGAGTAAATTTCATGTTTTCTAGTGAACTAAGGGCTGGAAGAGAGCTGTCAGCTATGTCATGTGGTTCAAGAATGGTGATGATTACATTTATTATCTCTCTTGAAGACAGAGAACTGTCCAAGCTTCCAGACAGAGAGGGTGAGAGCCACAGATGTACACCCTATGTAGAAGATGAGAAATTTGAACTCTGATGCTGCATAAAAACACTTTTTTATGACCTCTATGCATTTATGGTGCTACTGTGTTCTCAGTCATTAAACACAGTGAACAAAGAGAATATCCACAAAACTGTCCTCTGCCAACTTTCCAGATTTCCACTCAGAAATCTGCCCAGGCATTCAAGCAGCTTTAGCCTCTGCCAAGATCTCTCAAGAGCTCTAGGATCTTCAGCCAACAGTTTATAAAGGACAGAGATGGAGGGGGGGCTGGAGAGGGGGTTTGGTAGCTGAGAATGGCACTGAAGCTTACAGAAAGATACCAAAATGTATCTTCGCCCTTGCACATTTCATTTAATTCTCAGATGCAAACCTTTCTTATCATAAAACTATCTCACCTCTGTAAAGCACACATAACAGCCTGTCATCAAGTGGAACCTGCCTAATCCATACTTTGGCCTCATTCCTCGTCTTTGCTGTAGCCAGATTTCACTGCACTGTGGCCAGATATAAAGTGGCCAAGGCTCAAATTTGAAAGCCAACAGCAGGAGAACCACAGGAGGGCAGGGGATGCCTCTGACGGCACACTCAACAAAATGGAAGGATGAATTTCTATCCACCTCTAACTCCCTAAGCCATGAAATAGGTGTCTCTGGGGAAATATGGTAACTATAAACTGAACTCCGCTCTGGGAAAAATAACTTTTGCTTTTGAACAACTTCAGATGCATAACCAAAAAGGAGCTAGCACAAAGCTTTCAGCATAATCTGAGATCAAAATACAAAATTCTTAATGGCACAGGGCATCACACACATTTGAGAAACCCCCTATCAAGCTTCAGTTCAATAAACTGATGAATGGATTATAGTGATAAAGCTGTATGGAGGTCCTTTTTTCCTCTTTGACAGGTATGGTGCTTCTAATATTCTGCATGCTAATAGCTGACAGTCAGCCTCATACTGCTTAATGAAACAGGCAGGACCCAGACTCCTAGGGCCCAGTGCCCATCAGGCTATGCCACATAATCTGTAGCTGACAGGAGGAACCTAGCAGCTAGGTTCCACCACAGATCATTCAAGCATCAATCCAATTGTAAAGATACAGTTTACTTAGGGAAAACTTTTTCATTTTATACAACAGGAGTAAAATCTTAGTCTTTACCATGGGGAAAGCATATAGGTACATGGAAAAATTTTGGAGAGGTATTTCCTCAAGTATTTCAATCCAGGCACATACAGAGTATATGCATATATGTGTATAAAGACAGTGAAATTGCAGACCTGAAAACATTTATTTGAGTGCCAGAGCCAGTAGGTGTAGAACCCACCCAGTTCCCACCTTTGTGGTCACTGGAAGAGCTAAGGATTCACAGGCACAAAAGATATTTCCTACATCCATAACATAGAGAGGTCTGGTTACTGCTACAGAAATAGCAGCAGGAGTCACAGGGTGTCACACACCCACAACACTCTCGTGACTGGGTAGAAATGCCACAGTTACAGCCAGAATCAGCACTTGAAATAAAGCTTAAAGAAACAACAAGCACAGTGAAAATGGGGTTTAAAGCTATCAGCAAAGAGTTTTCTCTTTCTGATTGGCATCTGCCAATGTAGGAAAATATAGGTTTGATTGTAATTGATAACTATATGTCCTCAATTGTCAATTGCTTCTCTGAATGGGAACTATCTGTAAGACCCTGAGTATTTTATGATCCTCTGAGACAAAGCAGCCTCCTGAGAAAATATATAATAATTCAATAAATATGATACCTGGATATCATATCATGCTTACAAAAATGTGTGTAGATATTTTGTGTACATTATGGTGATATAACTTACATAAAATTTGCAAGCTACCCACTCAAACATTCAAAATAGATTATCCGTGTCAGTAAGTCTTTTTTTGGTTTTTGTATTTGTTGCCTGCAGGTGGACAGGCATCCCACCCCAGGATTACCTGCCATCTCTCTTTGCAAGCTTTTGCTTTCCTTTACTTACGACATGGTCCACTTCCACCTTATGGGCTGTCTTCGGCCTCAAAATCTATCATTTTATGGAAGATTTCAATAGAAAATGATACTTTGTTTCAGAATAGGGAAGAAAGGTAGAGTTTTTTGTTCTTGTGGAACAAAACTTTCCTTTGATGCCCTTAATGTCCCACATGCTAACAGAGGGACTTGGCTTCACACAGTGAAGTGAGGACATTTTGCTTCAATAGCTTCAGAGTTCACATGAGGAATTTCCTTTAATGCTGATTACTGGTGGATAAAGCCTAATGGCCTGTAATTAGAGCTCTTGCCTGACATGAAGTACCTGAAAGAGCTACAGCTTGTCTGACCTAGTTGTCCCTGTTCCAGCACCAGCCAGTGAGGAAAGGTGGCCAATTCTCAAGGGTAATTCATTCCAGTCTAAGTCAGGTGTCTATTTCAGGTGGGTTGAACTATCTTTGGCAGCCTCCTTTGTCTTGCACTGATTGCCTGAGTAATCAACATTTAACTTCTAGAAAATTAAAAACACATACACACAACAGGCTATCATATCCTAAATGTTAACAGTGGCATGTGCTATATTCATTCACTCCTGTGCAGAGGAATTTTTCTTCCATGGAAGGTACACATAAAGAAAAGGATGAGATGATCTAACCTGCTACCATGATATTGAATGCAGAGGTTCTCCCTGCCAAACTTAAGAGCTCAGAGGCGCTGGATGCCATCAGCAAGGTCTCCCTGTGACAACTCTTTATAGATTCTCAGGCAAACATCAAAGAGCTAAGAGGTTGCTATAAAAATCAATAGAATTATATTTTTAACTTTTTTATGTCTCATGACTCACTTTTCTATCTTAAGCCTTCTGGGATCCCATTTTCCAGCTTCTTCTTTACAACCATGAAGGGAATTTTTTTTTCTACTTAAAAGCAGAGATTTTGATGATTTCATCTTGCTGCAATAGCACAAATTTCAAAGAGTATATACAGTTTCTGAGAAGGGTATGGGTAGGTCAGTCCAACTCCTCATTACAAACAAGTAATAGTTATCATTCTCAGGTGTTTGCCTTGTTTGTTGTTTTTTGGTTTGTTTGGGGTTTTTTTTAGATGGGCTTTATTTAGAACATGCCGTTATTTATAGCTTCCTCACAATATCTCACAAAACCAAATCTTTCCTTACTGACTTCCCCATCTAATCCATGTGCAAGAACACTTCTTTGTTTCAACTGTTCATTGATATTTGGTCACTCTAATCACTCTTTTACCTTGACTAAAATGATCATCAACCTCAGCATAAATTAGCTGGTAGCTACTTAGAAGAAAAAAGAGTTTTGACTCTGCAATCCCATCCATTTTCTTTTCAAAAACAATGTCCCCATTCTCCTTCATGGAACAGATATCACTCAAATCTGGCACTTTCAGGACTACATGGAAAATGCTGATACTGGCTTCAGTGTTTCACTCAAATCATGAGTTTTTGCACATTTGCCTTGATATATTTTCAATCACTCCAAATGTCTTATACACATGAACTCTAACCACCATGGCATGATCAACATTTCCTATAAATACAGCCTATCTGCAGAAATTAAATATTCAAAGTACACTTGGTTTGCATGCTCCATAATTACAGATTAGAGCTCTATATTGTCTATATTTACAAGAATTACTTCTCAAAAGCCCTGTAATCTTCTCTCCTATTGAATTTGGGAGACTAGACACATAAAATAACAGCAAAGGTTACTTTGGTGAAACACTGAGATTATTTTATTGAAAAAAAAAAAAAGATAACCTCATTAACAAGGTTAGAAACTCCAGCAATATCTGAAGAAGGCAGATGATTCTCAAAATCTCAGCCTTTACTCATTTTAGAAGCTGCAAGGAATGGGAATAGAGAAATAAATTTAAATATGGTACCAAAGTAAGACCAAAGGAAAAACAAAATAGAAAACTATGTAAGAAATATGAAAAAACCTTTTGTTTGTAAAAAAGAGATGTTCCCTACATAAAAATCAATGTGTGGATAGATCAAAAAACCTCACAAAAAGGGTTTTTTTACAATTATGAATGATCGCTCAAGGGAATTTTTATATGTCAGTTTTATACTTCCTCATGTTAAATGAAGTGAAACCACTGAGACCTCAGGCAGCCAACTGCATCACCAGGCAAGGATGGAGTTAGTAATTTCCTTTTTTATCTGGACAGTAAAAAATATTGCTGTGCCACCATAACTTATAGCTTGTGACAAGGCAAAACTTTATGACTTCTGGATTTCTAAGTGGGTCTTAGGAGAAAAGAAGTAAAATGTACCAGAATATTGAGAAAAGATTCCATTGTATCAGAGTCTTTTTTTTTTTTTTTTTTTTAGCATACCGACTTGAAGATGAAATTTAAATTAATGGATTAATTCATATTTTCCCATCTACCTCTCATTTGCTGTATTGATTTTGGAGTCCCATGAAAGGCAGTCTGAATTAGCTACTGCCTAAAATGGAGAGTTCAACTGAGGTAACACTTAACATTTCAAAAGCAAACTGTTCAGATTTGATAATAAATGAATAGGACAACATTTTTTTTTCCTAAGCCTCCACTACAGAAAAAACAATGTAACGCTCTTCATCCTGATTTCACTAAGGCTTGGAAGTCTGATGAATAGAAGCAATCATCCAAAAGCACTACTGTCAGTCTAACTTTGCAATTTTGGTTCAAGATTTTTCCTGTAGGCTACAACAATACTGAGACTGGGTTAAAGAATGTGTCTTAAGATCTTTTATATTTTTGTATAGAATGCTATCATTATGGTGTCTCTTCGCTGCAAGTATAATGTCATCCCAAACACAGGAGTCTCTCCAGTCAAAATTTGCCCCTTCCTTCTGTGGCGCAGAAGGAAACTGTAATAATTTTGTGGCTAAATCACAGATAATGCACCCTAGTCTGAAAGGAGTACCTTCTCTTTGGCATTGTCCACAATCTGAAAATCTCAGAGGTTTATTCATTAGGGCAGTGATTAGAAACCCAGTCTTCCAGGCAACAGCCCTTAACATTAAGCAACAGAGTCTGAATATTTACTATGAATATTTTAAGTATTTTATGTTGAGTAGATTAGCTTCAGCAAGATGGGATGAGGGATTCATCTTAGAGCATGCTATTGTGTGATATCTAGTGGAGTCCTGATCTGGTAGAAGATATTTCTGGTGGGAGGGTAAGATGTGGCTTCAAATCTGTGTTCCCAAGCAAGTGGTGGAAGAAAACGAACCTGGATAATATGAACGAGTGTTCCATGCTGTTTAGTATTTGAGATGGGTCTTTGGGTTTCATCTGTGACCCAAACTGATAAAAACATCCTGAAACATTTTGTTATATCAGAACTTGTCAAGAAGATCAGAAAAACACACCCATGGTTTGTGAATCTTCCTGTGGTTTTGGCATTTTCATGTGCATGGCTTGAAAGGGATCATGCCAAGCAACAGAAATGAAGGCCACTAGGAATTCTCTGACTGCAGTATCCTGCCAAGGTGCCCAGGACACCAACAAGGTTAGGAAATAGCTAAGAATCCATTTGGAATTAGGTGCTTAGATGTGTATTAAATTAGGAATTTCTGTGAATTACCTCTTCCAGGACCAAATCTTCATATAAGTGGTCCAATTGGTGGGTCACACAGGAAAAACTGAAATACACAGACACCCTAGAGTCAAATATTTGACTGGAAAAAGGGAGACATTGTACCCTTTTTAAAAGTGGTGGAAAGGAGGACCTGGGAAACTACTGACCTTTCAGCCTGGCCTCTGAGCCTGAAAAGATCATGGAACAGATTCTCCTAGAAGTTATGCTATAGCACATGGAGAACAATGAGGTGATTTGAGACAAACAACATGGCTTCACGAAGGACAAGTCCTGCCTGACCAACCTTGTGACCTTTTACTGGGGAGTGACCACAGCAGTGGACAAGGGAAGGACTACTGTTATCATTTATCTGAACTTCTGTACAACCTTTGACCGAGTTCCCACAACATCCTTCTCTCTAAATTGGAGAGGGATAGATTTCATGGGTTGAATTTAGTGGATGAGAAATTGGTTAGATGATTGCATTCAGGAGGCAGCAGTTCATGGCTCAATGTCCAGGTGACCAGTGGTGTCCTTCAGAGGTCCATATTAGGATCAGTGTCATTCAGCATGTTCACCATTGACAAAGGGTCTGCCCTCAGCAAGACCTTTGCAGAGCATGCCTGGCTGAGTTGTGTTGTTGACACACCTGAAGGACAGGATGCCATCCAGGGGGACCTGGACAAGCTCTAGGAGTGGCTCTTGGTAGACTCATGAAGTTCAACAAGGCCAAGTGCAAGGTCCAGCACCTTGATCAGGGCAACCCCCAGTATCAATACAAGCTGGGGGATGAAGAGATTGAGAGGCTGAGGGAGTTGTGGTTGTTCAGTCTGGAGATGCCTCTAGGGAGACCTTATAGCAGCCTTTCAGTACCTGAAGGGGACCTATAAGAAAGATAGTGACAAACCTTTTAGCAGGGCCTGTTGCGACAGGACAAGTGGTAATGGTTTTAAACTAAAAGAGGGCAAATTCAGACTAGATACAAGAAAGAAATTCTTTGCAACGAGGGCGGTAAAACACTGGCACATGTTGTTAGGCGAGGTGGAAGATCTCCCATCCCTGGCAACATTCACTGGATGGGTCTCTGAATCACTTGATCTAGTTAAGGACATCCCTTCTCACTGCAGAGGAGTGAGATTGGAAGGTCTTTAAAGATCCCTTCCAACCCAAACTATTCCATGATTATATATTTTGCTTTTGACTTAAAAAGCTCAAAATGACCAAAAGGAGACTTGTTTAGTATTCAAAGTCAGATTGCACAGCAATGGTGCACAGTTTTTCTGCCTGAATGGGCTACCTCTTCCTCTACAGATATTGACAGACATAATATAAGTAGACTTAATCATACATGCAAGTGACCCAGTGCTTTCTGGAACTTATGCTGGGACCTCCCATGCACCACACTGTTGTGTTCAGGAGCTGACTCATAGCACAAGTGCAGTCAGGAGTGGGTCCCCACTACCAATTAACACACAGAGCCTGTGGCCCGTTTTCTTGGAGCCCTACTGCTATCATGTGGCCAGAAAAGAAGACAGCTGGGATCATGCAGCTGCCACCATCACTAGAATAATTAGTTTAGCCTGAAGCAAGCTCCTGTGCATCTCCAAGGTGCCCTGGGAAAGAGGGCAACCAGGATTAGCTGACAGACTCTCAGTTGAACACTTGAGAGATGAGATATCAAATTGATTTAATTCATATGTTGGATTTTTTTTTACAAAGTCCTTGAAAAATTGAGTGATTTGGGTCAATGCATGTAAAAGCTTCAAAGGAATCAGGATATTTTTGTCTGAGTTACTAACAGGCATCCCACTGCTACAAACATATGAGACTTTATAGGTGCTGTCTACCCTGATAAACAAAACAGACTAGGGAACCCTAAAGGCAAGTGTCACACTGGCTCACAGCCATCTGGCCAGATTCCCTTTCTTCCTCCCCAAGACAATGTGGTAGAATGCAACCTGCCCATGGAGAGCAGGCCCTCACTTGTGCTATTCTCTCAAATGTGTAGCTTTTATCTCAAAAAATGTTATTTGGCACAAGCTTGAATTGTGCCAACGAGAAGTGCTAATAACCAAACACTGTGGACATTCTTAGGCTGGCACCCAAGCCCCTATCCTGACTCTGCTCTGTCTACTGAATCAGGAATAGCTGCAGAATCCTCTAAACTTCAATGAATTCCTTCAGTCCTCACAACAAGGTCTTCAAAAGCACACTTACATCCAATTTCAGAGCCTGCAACTCTGTATTAATAAATCTTGATTCTCCAACAGCTTTGACAAGCAGAAGCCAACATGTACCACCTATAAGAATGGTTATGACAAAATATTTTGCAATCGACAGATGTTTTTCTTCAATGCTGATCTAACCTGCCATAATTCTGGAAAGATTTCCCATAATGTCATCTTTTGTAAGAATGCACTCAAGGTCCCAGAGTTTCTAACCTCTTTACCAGAACAACTTTAAAAGACCATTTTAATAGACAGTTTTGGCTTTTCTAACTTGAAGGGCAGCTCATTTCAGTGGGATTGGACTATATTAACTTTAAAGGTCATTTCTACCTTAAACTATTCTGTGATTCTATGATTAGTGTCAAACATCAAAATCAAAGCCTTTTTTAAGGTTTCTAAATACAACAAAATATCTTCATATAAAATATTTGGGCATGGTTGGCTTTTAAAAATAACTCCCAGAACCTGTCAAAACTTTCATCCATTCATGACAGAATGCTGACCAAGAGTTCAGCAACATGTTAGGAAAAGAAATAACAATGATAAAGTGGCATGCTTATTTTAATGTCATAAACTGTGAAATTCTCCAGAGTTCCTCAAATCTGTGTGTTTTCCTTGATCTGATCAATGTAAACAATCACATTATTGGTAATGAAGCTCATGGACAGTAGGTGACAGAATGACAAAACCTGTCCCTTCAGTTGTAGAGGATTTGTGCCAGATGTTGTAAGTGCAAACATTGGACCTCGGCCAGGATGCCAAGCTGCATACATGTTCACACTAAATTCTTGCTGGCTTAACAAAATAGGGAAGAAATGTATATTCAAGGCCTTTTCAATGCTGTCTTTGGTGTTCTATTCATCCTTATTGCTTCCTTCAGAAAAAAATAATTTTGTGATATGTTTTGAATTTCCTCATTTTCAGCTTATGCCAATTATTAAAATCTTTCCTTGAGTTCCGGCCATTCCTGCTGGAATTACAGAAACTAGATCATGGAAGGTATTTAATAAAAACCTACTTCAATAGTAAAATCACATAGGTCTAAGATTTGGGCATAAAATTTAGTGGGAAAATATCTGCATATCATACAGAACAGGAATTTTTTAGCACGGCTTTCTGTTAAATTCAAATAAACCTCTCTACCACTTAGAATGCCTGCTTGCCATGAAAGATATAAGCCCTAACATAACTATCATGTCTTCAACCTTGTCTTCACTCACTGGGTGGATCTCCCCAACTCACACTAACATTAATGGGAATTCCATGTATGCATCACTTGGAGAAAATACTCCCTAAGATATTTTATCATTATCTTTCTAGGCAGGTAGGGATAGCATCCATCACGCATCCAACACAGTCGTACAATGCGCCTTATTAAAGCATCAGAGCAATAACTAACTAAATAATTAAAAATGTACAGACACTGCCAAACACATTCTTCTTAAAAGGGTAAGAAGGAGCAAATGGAAAATATTTGAGAATTCTGGGAGAAGAATGTGACTTAGTTACAAGTTTTCTTGTAATTACAAAAGATCTAAAACCTAAGTTCCTTCTTTCTCCTTTTAGAAAAAGCAGTAATGTTATGGTAAAGACCAACCTCATTATATAAGCAAATCACAGATAAGATGCACTCAATTCATCACAAATATCCAGTGGGTGAAGAAAGAAGTGGGTAGTTTACACTGAAAATGTTTTGTTTTTTCTTTTTTTCTTTTTTTTTTAACAGAAGATGACTCCTTCCCATAATTTTAGTATTTTGGAGAAAATAAGAGTTGTGAAAAGAAATATTTCCAGACAACCTCATGAGAGTGGTATGTACTGGTCAGGAAGTTTGATGTCAACTCACCACTTCTGCTTTACTGTGAGCAGGAATAAGAGAAGACATCAGTAGATGGTACCACTGCCTCACTCCTTCCCTCCTATCTCTCTAGAAAATTGTAGGAGAAGAAAAGCAACCAGAAAACTTTCCTCTGACAAAGGTTAAGCTGATAATTCTGGGCATGTCCAAACCATGGTACACATTAAACAAACTCCAGAACCAAAAAATACACTAGAAACACCTGCACAATGCTACCTTCAAAGCAAATTAGCTCTTGGAAGCCTACACTTCTTTCAAAATACCATAGCTTGCCACAACCTATTGCCTGGATGTATCAGCAGCAAGCAGCAGACAAGCAGCAGGAGAAAAAGAAAAACTTTCTTTAAAAACTTATCCCAGAATAATCAAAACATTGAGGTCTACTGTCAAGGTAGGCATCCTGACACTCTTCCTACTTCTCTCTCCCAATAAATACATCATTCTGTTATTTTCTCTGGTAAAATAAGTTCTAGGAATAAACATCCTTCATTTCAATTTGAAAAATAAGTTGCTAGTTGTGAGTGAGAATTCATCCCAGGCAACCTCTTTTTCTGTGTTTCCTGTGGAAGGAGATACATGCAACACTTTTCTGCTTAGATCCTTTGAGCATCATGCACAAATTTGCTTACACTGCCACTCTGCCACTCAGATCACCTTGGCTTTGATAGACTGAGAAATACCTAGTGGAAAGAAGGAATAGGAGAGATCCTGGCAGGCTGCAACGAACTCAGCTCTTCAACTACCTTGACAAACAAGCACAGCTCACTGATGGCTGAGTTTTCCTGATAAAAACCTCATGAACAAGGCCAAATGCAAGGTCCTACTCCTAGACTGGGGCAATCTTCAGCACCAGTACAGACTAGGGGTTGAAATGACTGGGTCCTGCTGAGGACTTTGGGATCCTGGTGAACTAAAAACTGGACATGAGCTAGAAAAGAGCACTTGCAGCCCAGAAAGTCAACCATGAAAAGAAGGGTGGACAGCAGATTGAGGGATTCTGCTCTTCTACTCCACTCTGGTGACACCTCACCTGGAATACTGCATGTAGCCCTGGGGGAAACCAGTATGAGAAAGACATGGATCTGTTGGAGCAGAGCCATAGGAGACCCACTAGAAGGGTCAGAGACACCCTTTACCTGTCTTGTGAAGAGAGGCTGAGAGAGTTAGGGCTGTTCAGCTCAGAAGAATAGGCTCTGAGAAGAGACTACTGTAACCTTTCAATATATAAAGGATCCAATAAAATCAAGGAGAGAGATTTTACCAAGGCCTATAATGACAGGACAGAGAGCAGAGGTTTTAAAGTGAGATTGGACATAAGGATGTATTTTTTATGAGTTGCACTGTTGAGACAGTGACACAGGTTGCCCAGGGAAGCTGTGGATGCACATAGCCAGAGGCTGGACCTAAAGCTGATCTTTAGAGGTCCTTTCCATTACAAACCATTCTGTTATTCCGTGACAAAGAACCTTCTTCCTTTTCCTGCACTGCCATCCAGTCTGCAAGCAAAGATGAAAACGACATCACCTTTGAGTCAAAAATGAGGTTTTTCCACCTCTTAAGCTGGCAGAGATGACAACAAAGACATGTTGTTAGACCTGTTCTCAGGTGGGCTCCCTTTCTTTCTTTACCTCTAGAGCATGACAGTGGAAGGAAAGAGTAGAAACAAGGAAAAAATTATCTGGGCAGGCACCAGAATAAGCCTCTGCTTAGTGGCTTACAATCATTGTGTTGAGCCCAAGCCATAAAAGACTGAAGCTTCCTAAAAGCTTTTCTACCAAACTTCAGCCCATGCTGAAAGGCTGATGTTTCAGCTTTTGTGTAGTTCAGTTGGTGTCACACATTTTCATGCCTGTCACATAAGAGAGCAGCTTCAGGGAGGTCACAAGCACAGGACAGCTCAGAGGATTAGTGCCTCTATGTTAATATTCAAGGCCATGAAGTCTTATGCTCCAAGACTAGAGAAATTAAAATAATTTAAAAGAATTGAAGTAGAGAAATTAAAATATTTAATACCTCCAGAAAAACTGCAAGCCTTCAACTTAGGAAAAGCAACATTTCGGATATTGATTCCATCTGTCGTTCCAGCAAGTCATACTGGAATCAGCAAGGGAGGAATGAGAGAGTTACAGATTCTTTGGTATGCTTCATTTCTGTTTATACACTTGCTAGCTAGCACATTAGTGAATCACTAGTACTGCCACACTACAAATGCTAAATAACATTAGCAGAAGAACTCATATTTGAATTCCTTTGTGTGCTTATCACAAACCCATTTAAAGATGTCTCCAACTGTCCCAATTCTAAATACACTAAAAATTATTTCAAACAGAAGGTCTCCTTTAAAGAACGTGACAGTTTCAAATACTGGAAAGATAGTGGAGTAAGCACAGAATAAACCCCAGTATGCCAACTCGATAAGGTTCATTCAAAGAGTGTCAAAATTATGTCTTTTCAAGTCAGTCTTTGGAGGACAAAATTTTAGCTTTAGTTTTTGTCCAGAACTCTCACTTGTGTTATTTTATGTCATAAGTATTTGCATTAGGACAGCGTCAAGTGAGACAAGCCTGTATTTATAATGGCTTTGTGTGACTGAGCATATTTGGAAACTAAATCTAATTTACATTTCTAACATATGTGGTCAGATGTTATCTAAGACATAACAGTGCATTTGAGCAGTTTCAGTGCTTAAAGAAAACAAGCTTTACCATACTGACAGAAAATTCAGCAAATGTTGAAACTGAAGTGCATGAAAAACTTTCTGACAGACCAAAGTGACAGATCATGTTAGTCAAGAAAAACAAAGTCTTTTGCTATAAACATACACATGACCATGATTTTGTCTCTGGAGTTTCACGATTAGATGACCGTTCCTAGTAAAATAAATTCATAAATAAATAACAAAGCATGTGGAGCCAAGACAAAAGAGCCTAATAAAGATACCAAGAAAGTGTAGCATTTTATTCTGTTTAAATAATCCATGTGTACTTGGGACTCTTTCTGACTTATTTGTAATTTGTCGTTATTCATTGGCAGACATGGGCCATTATTTTTTTCTCAATGGATCAATCCTGTACAGACTAAAAGCATTGTGTAGTTTCTAGTCAGATGACACTGGTTCACTGTAGTTATTCTAACTAGGGTGCTCTTTTGGTTTTCCAATTCAATCAGGCAGAAAACCTGTAGCAGGAATAATGCCATGTGCAGACTATTAAACTGGCTTCTGCAAGAAAAGGTGTTCACTTACTAGTTCCAATTTTTTTTTACATGGAAATATAGACCAGTGAAAACTCACAGTGATGGATATGTAAAACACGAGAGAAATATGGGCTAAAATCCTCCCAGATCAGGTTCCTCTGCATTTCCCCAGCTATTTCCCAGAAATATGAGCAAATACAGCTGTTTGTACTCCCCTGGTTTATTCATCACCACAAAATCTGCAGACTAATAAACCAAGTAACCTCATCAGGAGAAAATCTCCCTGCTCCCTTCCTTGGAGGTCAGAAGGCAGAAAACATGCTGCCAGGGGCGTGAGGAAGGTCCCTGGGCATCGCAGGGGGATGCTACAGCACCCGGTCATCATAGCAGGGTCTCAGCAGAAGAGGTAAAGGGAGCAGGGCAGCAGGGAGAGAACTCAAGTACACTGAGCATCTCCTCTGCTGGCAAGGTAAGGGGCAATAGAGCAACCAGAAAAATGGAGGCAGCTCTCTGGCTGCTATTCTTCTCCCTAGGGAGACAAGCCTGCCCAGGAAGCAAACGTCTGGAAGTAGAGCAGCAGATGTAAGCCAGGAAAAAGAGGTGGGTCTTACCATGGAAAAGTAGTTTTATGGGAGATGTGCATGAGCACAGCAATCTTGTTGCACACAGAGAAGCTTTAGTCATCTCTTCACTGTAAGCCCATCATAAATTTGGGTCCCTAACTTTTAAGCCAGGCAGCCTGCAGAAGAGAATAAGGATGAGCTGGACAAGGTAGCCTTGGCACAGGCACATTTTAATTGTTTGGAAGCAACTATTTAACTCAAATTTAACTCAAAGATCACAGCTCTTCTCACAGTGCTTTATGAACTATATTTTTTTCCCTGTATTATCTCCTGAAAAAGAATTTGGAGGAAGAAGCTAATTCAGGCCCAGTTCTTGTGTAACAGAAGCAGGAGTAATGATTCAAGAGGGCTCCACTTGCAGCACTGTGTGTTTTAATAGTCAAACCAATAAATTTAGATGAGTTTTAATACCTACCACTGATATGCTGTTGGTACTCTACAGAGAGATGTAATAGAACAACTACTCAGAAGCTAACAACATCATCCAGTTTGGTAACCAGTTCAAACTTCCACCCTGTGGGGGTTTTTTGTGGGGGGAGGGAAGAAAATTAATATTCTTTTTACATGGAACTTAAAGTGTAATTTAAGAAGATTAACTGACAATTTAATGGATTGATCCAAAGAATGTTTTAATTTGCAAATAATCTCCTAAATGTCATGAAATCTCAAAAGCAACATGCAAACTATTTTGAGTCCAAAAATAATGAGTTATTGATTCTTTTGTTATGAAATCACTCTGTAGGTTGGCAGTATACCTCTAGGCCACAATCTATTACATGAGCAAATTACAGTACCTGATGCTGACAATGAAAAAATGACAGCAAACTTTTTCTCATTTAAATATAGGCTAGGAAAATAAAGTCAAAACTAATTTTTCCCTCCACCAAACAAACAAACAACCAAACAAATAAATAAGCACCTTGCTTTCACATACTGTATTTCTGAACAGATAACTTTACTATATATAGAACCTGATCAAATGCATTACCCAAAATTCCCACAATTGATTTCCAACTGAATCTCTACTATCTACATGTGTAGACTAGAACTCTGTATTTATCTATGCATAGGTACCTGGTTTTAAGGAGTTAAAAAAATTCCAAACCCATTTCAGAGGCAAAAACTGTCAAAACCAGACAGCACATAAATGAACTGAGCACCTAAATGCACCGATGACAATGGTCACTGAGCACTCATTTATTTCAAGGAATGTACTTTGTCCCCAAAAAATGGCAAGAAAAACTTGAGTACGTGAGATCAGTTCAGACATCAACAGTGCATGAAAACCTCTCAGCTCATGGTCTCTAGCTTTTCTTAGACCAGCTTTATATCATTAATTAATATAGCTCAAGTACAAAATGAAAACTTGAACTTAGAGCATTCTGCAAAGTCTAAAATTTAAACTGGAGTCACAATACAATCATTATGACACTTTATGCTGGAAGCTCTATGCAAATAAACCCTCAAAGTCTTTGCCCAAACACAGCTAAGGGGTCCCTGAAGCAGCTGCATGTTAAAGAAAAAGAACACAGAGCATCAGTCTCCAAAAGGAGCTCAGTTTGAGTCTGAGAATGAGGTCAAAGAAGAGCATGAAATGCTGTGTACCTGTATTTTGATCTTTACCAGCATAGTGTTTCAATGCCTATTCCACCAGACAAAATTATACCGATATTAGCCTGTGATAGCCATTCCTGCTTTAGGCAAAGCACACTCTGGAGATAGAGACAATGGTATCCAGTAATTCAGCCCTCAACCCAGCCCTCGCCACTGCCCAGTTTTACTCTCCTTTGTCCAGTTCACCACAGAGGGTGGTTGTTCTTTTTTCACATCTGAGTTTCTCATGAGATGGTGGTGCTCAGCCTTCCCCAGTGTCTCACCACAGCTCCCACCAAATATTCACACTTCTCAAAACATGCTGGTTTTGTAAGGACACAGGATGAGAGCAGAGGAAGAGCAAGGATCCCACCACACAAAAAAAGGGACTAGATGGAGACCTAGGGATTTTGCCTGTGGGTGGAGAGGTTGCCTGACTTTTTTTATTCTCCAGAGGCTGAGTTTCTGCTTCAATCTCTGCTGTATGGTGGCTCTAGCCCTTGGCAGCTGCAAGGCTTGTATAGGACTGAAACTTGTCCATCAGGTATTCCTACTGATGTCAAGTATGAGTTAGGTGGAACTACGTTTGTCCCTGGATTCACAGATGATATTTTCTGTTTGAAAAGACAAGTTGAATTTGAAGATTTTGAAGAATTTCTTTTGAATACAGCTAAGAGAATATAGAAATGCTAGATCAAAAATTATTGAGGTGGCAAATGGGACCAAAACATATTCCCTGAATATAGATTATAAAATGTCCCAAGTTTCCTTTTGATTAATTGCTTTATTTTCTTCTGTTTTTTTAAGTTTTACTTCCATTGTGGAATTATCTTATAAACTGTCTTTCTTCACTAAACAACTAAAGTTTAGTTGCTACAAATACAAGGTGAAATCCATTGTATTCATCCATTGCACTTCTTGCAAAATAGTATAAAGTCTTAATACATAAAGACGAATCTTTACAACTCAGGCCTCAGGCTCCAAATTAAAAATTATTCCCTTTTGTGTGGATTACCAAGGGATATTTGGAGAATCCCCTGTGATCACAGGACATTTCCATATTGCTTGTCACTTTAAGGTGAAAAATTTGCAAGGACACTCTCACCATCTGTCATCAACTCGCTTTAGGTGACACAGAGGACTGGTCTAAAATGGCCAATAGCCCTCATGCATAACAAAACCCTTGCACTTTTGCATTGTTTGTATTTTGACCTGGGCAGATAATCCTTCAGAAAGGGGGCTGTGTTTTGCTACTTCTTTTTTCCTCACACAGTGACCATTTCTGTGTTGTCTTTTAAAGAGAAATCATCCATCCATCTAGAAAGTAAATTTAGAGAGCTGTCTCTTACTCTTTGGCCTAAACAACTACATTGCAGACTGAGGGCATTTTATAAACAACACCACGTTTCATGAAAGCTAGTGAAAAACTTGCTTTTCTAAACTAAGGGGCTTTTTTGAGTGACATAGTCCATTTAAACTGTAAATCTAGGTAATCGTGAATGTTTAATATATTGTCAAGGTTTTTTGCTAACAGTCTCTCATTAAACTGATGATTTAAAAACAGACAGCAATCTAGAAAGGAAAAAACAGCACCTTTCTGCAACTTGACAAAACCAAGTTAGCCTGTTTGTATAGTCACTCATATAACAAGGACCATTTCTCATAGCAGAAGTCAAAGATAAACTGTTCTTACCACTATGTCAAGCACCACTTAAGACTTGCAAATACCATTTCCTCATACAATAGAGGCCTCTCCAGCCTATCAAGTCTGTAGCTGACACACTTACAGCACTGGCTAAAGGAAGAAAAAAAGTTGGAAAAATAAACTCCTGGAAAATGTTTTTATCCTCTCGGTTATCTACCTCAATGACTGGAAAATAAAAGACTAATGGAACATTTATCCCAGGGCTATATCTGCCTCAAAGTCCAACAGCAAAGGAAATTATCAGAAACAGCTACTGTTAGAAACAAGTGAAGGGATGAAGGGCAGAATGAATGGGGACATCCCTTCTGCCAGAGTAGCAGGATACTAACAGGATCCTGTAGGCATTATGTCATCTTCAACACACACAATATTTGCATCTATAGAAGGAAATCTATATTCAAGGCACAGGGAAGTCTTCAAATGATTCATTACCTCTTTAAACTTTTTTCTGCTGTAATTGGGGAACATTTGTTATTCTTCAGTCCACCCTTATATTTTAGTAATAAACCAGACTTTTTAATTACAAATGAAGTCAACTCCTTCCTTTGCGAAACAGGCTCCACTGATGCTAAAGGGAATTACACTGAATTCTGAGGATAAATAAATCCCTTGAGGTCCACTCCTTCTCTCCCACTTGCATCATACACAATATATCAGTAAAAGAGTCACTTAAGCATGGGAAGGATTCCTCCTAGCTCCCCTCCTAGTTCAGTATTTCACTGAGCATGGGTGCCCATAAAAAGCCAGCCATTTATTGTTCTATTACTGTATTAGGTTCTGAAGGAATTACCTTTTTAATCAGATTTCCATGCAGAAAATGGGATCTGCAAAACCATGGGCTAGACAGACTGAGTCTAGTCTAAAGCCCTGGTGATCTGTGAACTTCAGAGTTTCTGCTTTCTCCTGGGTTTGGGATCTAGGAAAATGCAAAAAAATTCTTCCGACATAGATCCCCTCCTCTCTCAAACAAAAGTCTTGAGATGTACAAAAAAAAGTTTCTCTGAAAACCAGGTTTGGAGAGAGAATTTCCATAAATCCTTTGGCAGTGTAGAGATATGGTGTCACTACCAATGCTGAAAACTCTCCCTGTGTTCCCCCTGAAGTATGAAATTAGCACTTTTGCTTGTTGAAGGTACAACCAAGCTTTTTTATATGTATTTGACTTTCAAAACAGCATGACATGCACAAGACAACAAGTAAAAAAGTTGCCCACATTCAAGTGAAATTTTATCTCAACAACTTTGCTGTGTTGTAGATGGCCCCTTTCAAGAACAGATGTGCATCACACATCTGGCTCAGAAGTCCCCAGACATCTTCTCCTGCATGATATTAATCATCCACAAGTCATCTTTATATATTTTGGAGCTCTAAATACAACCTTACGTGTTCCAGTCAAACTAGAACTAAATGATTCAAGAGCTTTGGCTACTACAGATTTATGGTAAGTATTTGGAGGCAGTTTCTGGTGATAAACTTAAAAAGTAAAGGATTCTACTTCTTGGTGCACTTCTGTGAAAAGAAATAACAGAAGAATTCAGGAACAGTTGCAGAGCTACACAGTAACCTCTGTGGCAAACGCTGGGGACTCCAGGGCTGGTGGAAGCATGGCTCTTTGTGATAGAGGGTTTGCAGCAGCCCACCTCAGTCACAAAAAGTCCCTGATGCTAATTCTAAAAGAAGTGCTGATATTCTGCCAAAACACAGCTTGCAAAAGCTGCACTTGCTTCTGATTCTGTGCAGATCTCTAGGTACTCTTCATAAGGTTTGGTTGAAGGTATATTCTGTGACCTTGCCTGGTGTTCTCTTAGCCTCCCCTCGAGGTGTTTGGCATTCTTGGCACATCCTGCTCTGGATATCTCCCTGCAGAAGGCCTCACATCTCCCTTTGGACCTCTAGAGTAAAGGCACAAACATCAAAATGTTTCAGGTAACAGTGCTCCCAGCCTCAGGAAGAGAAGAGCAGGCACCCATTCTGTTTTGAGGAAAGATATGTAGGGCTCAGAAAATAGATATGTAAAGAAAAGAGTATCTGAAAGCTACACATATCATACAGGGCTTGATCTCCAAACAAGAAATTTATGGAAAAACAGCAAGGCATAATTTAGTAGGTGTGCCAGTACCCCCGCAGTGTGCAGAAATCTGCCATTTGATTTAATAATTTTTCTTCCAAGGGCAGTATTTGTCCAAAGAAGTTTTTCCTTTACATTTTATTAACAAACATTAAAAGCCATTCTGCAAGCACAGTGAGGATCTGACAAGCACCCTTGATGCTCAAAGTAGAGAGCACTTCAAAAGTAAACTTTTCCTTGGGATTAGAATAAAAATTTATAAAAGTTATTTGAAATATATTAAATATGTTTCCTCTTACAATCATCTCTCTTGTTCACGGATTTAGTATTTTTATGACCATGTCTTGAGGAAGACTTTCTACTTAAAAAAATACTAATAAAAAAAAAAAAAATAAGATTAGACATAGCATTTAAATTCCTTCCAAAATGCTCTAAATAAAAAAATGTGAACACAATATTGAAGCTAAGAAATGTATGTGTCCATGCTTCCTTAAACACATGAAAATGCCAGATTTTACAAGCTAATCTTCCAATAAATGATATGTTGTATTTAACTGTGGCGCACTCTGAAAAAAAAATAATCAGATAATAATGCTCCAATATATCAAAATTCAGTTTAGTAGGTGTAACAAGTATCTTTCTAGCGCTACTAGTGCTGGAATGGCATATCACATTAACACTTCTGACATCTGAAGCTATGATTTCCATGCTTTAAAATAAAAAAAAAAAAAATAAGATTTATTTTGGTTGCTATCTGCACTTAAATGTAGGCTCACTTTCTCTCTGCCTCACACGTGTAAACACAAACAGTCCTATCACAAAACAATTGGCAGTTTTCATTGTCTTGTTAATTTTCCAGCCACATTTTTTCTGTAACTTAACAGACTCTGCCATTTGGAATTCATTATAATTTGCATTGCTAATTAAAGTTGTTTCTGATGGATTATTTCTGTATTAAAGATTATTTCTGTGTGAAAGATTTTTTTTGTCTAAAGCTTCTTAGTGAAGTATTTTTTAATCAACATTAGGTCTGTCTGATAAAGGGGAACATACCTTTAAATCATAGGTAAGCTCATACAGGAGTATCGATATAAAATCTATAAAGATATTACAAATCTAAACAAACTCTATGGAAAACTTTTTATTAAAATTACAAATGAAGACATTTGAATAATATAATTTTTAAAATTCTACTTTTTTCCTGGAAAAAATAACAGAAAAGTGTTTCATAAGCATAAAATTAAATCTATAGCCTATAGTATTACTAGGAATGGTGAGACGTGAGGAAATGGTGAGGAAAAAGTACAGTATAAGAGAGATTGAAGAAATATATAATGTAATTAATGTTTCAAATACATATAGTTGTTGGAACTTATGAGAAATCATAAGAAAAAGTGGTTGTTTTATTTACCAGTCACTTGCTACCACTATTTCATTCCACCACAGCCTTTCTCGTCAATCCTAGGAATTTTGTGGCTAAAGAGGTTTGAGTGTTTATGACAAGCCATTCTTTCTTAAGTACTCAGCAAGGACTAACAATTTTCTTTTGTGGTTTAAGCAAGGATAGCCCTTCCATTTAACCTTTGAATCTGAGCTAAAGCCTCTAGTGACATTATGCATGACTTCGTGACCAGCAGTCAGAAGTGAAAATGTAGTTCTTGGCCCTGCCTCCAACAGAAGTAAAAGGAAGCTTTACCCTGGGAATTGGGCTGGGCTCTCATTCCAAATCAGCATTTTGACCAGGGGCTGAATCCTACTCTCTGAATCCACTAGTGAAACCTGTGAGGGACACCAATCAAAGAGAGACGTGCAGCATTTGGTCCTCACTGCGCTCAACATGTGAGTGACCACCACTGTAGAGACATAAAGACACTCTGGGATACACAGAGGGACCTCCAAGGCCTCCATTCTGGGAAAATATATAATTGTACAAATATTGTGTTCCCTAAAGGACACAGTATACTTTTCTATGGCTACCCAGATACTCTTCCGGTTTTTTTTGTTTTGTTTTGGGGTTTTTTTGTGGTTGTTTTTTTGTGTGGTTTTTTTTTTTTCTTATTTTTTCTTTTTTTCCAGAGAAAGAATGAAAGATGAAAGTAACAAAATCGGTAGGATTTTGGAAACTTCCCTCCATCCACTGAATTATGAATTCTACTTGTGGCGCATTTGCTGAATATATGAAAATACTTACAATCTGTTATTCACACTTTCAGTCAATTAAGATATTTAAATGATTTGTTTTAATTTCATTCCCAAGTCTTCCAAATTCTGTCTTATCATGTTTGATCCAAATAAAGACAGATACTTTATTTGTCAAATATATTTCTCTAAACAGAACAAATGCTACCTTTTTCACATTTATTTGTAGCAAGAGCTGAAATGGAGAATTCTTCCAGGTAAACAGTACATAATAGATTCTAGTACTTCAGTATGTCATTAAATAAAAACTTAGTAATTTCCTTTCTTTGAAATGGACTTTTTTTGGCTAAATTAATATTTTATATTTATTTCCAACCTAGAATATCAACTGAGCTATAACCTCCTGAAATGCTCAATGAAAGAGAGTAGTATTTGTAAGTTTTATATCATACTGAATTATTAAAAGAAATGGTGATTTTTTTATTATTTCTGCTTGTCTTTTTAAGCTTTTCCTGAAATTAAGTAGCAACATTTTTTGTCTGCTTTGTCATATGGAATGGTGGCAAACCTTCTCAAAGGCATTTTAATAGATGGAAGATATCCTATGTAACCATCATTTCAGGAACTAATGTTAGAGTGAGCTTATTTCTAAGCACTAAACATATATTTCTAAGTAATTTTTAAGCACCAATATTATCTGTGCCAGTGAGAAACATTACCTCGTCTCTCCTGTGGAGTCTCCCCTGCCTGCAACCCACAGAAAGGATGACTTGTGTAGTGAAGGTTAATATCATGCAAAAACATTCCTAAGATAATAGCACAATGCTGGAATCTGATATACTGTTTTTTAAGACGTGCCCGTTGTGGTTCATCACATTTATGCACTGTGCCTACACTTGCTTGGCCTTATCCAATCCCACTTGAGCATTGTGGTTGATACAATGACAACACTACATATATCATTTTAAAAATGAGGCAGTAATAGGACTCAGGTTCATGTAAAATCAAACGTGGTCATACCACAGAGAGGTATCCCATAAATATTTTGAACAGTAAGTAAAGAAATTAAAATGCCAAGCAAACATCGCAGGCTGTCTCCCTAGGACCATCAACACTTTGTAAACATGGATTTTCTTATAGAATGGGGACACCTACCAAGGCATGGTTGAAGAAGTAGATACGTGCATCAGGAAGGACAGATGGGACTAGAGCTTGCCTCCAGGCTAAGAGAGCAGTTCAGAGAGAGGGGAGCATAAGGAGAGCTTCTCAGGAGGTCATCACAGAACTTTATGGGACTGACCAGGTTTCATCTCCTTCCAGACCTGTTACCTTGCACCCAAATCCTGAAAAAGAGACCTGGAAATAAAAGAAGGCCCAGACCATGGAGAACTTTAACACTCAATATGATAAAACAAGGTTATCAAATCTTTTCTTCATCACTTTAAACCTTGTGAAGTGTGTCACAAAGGGATTTTTGTAGTTATTTCTATTCCTTACTAAGCGGCTTCTGTGGAAACCTAGGTGGTTAAATTTTCACAATACTCTTACTACTCTTAGCAAAAATCCAACCCAAGATCCAAAGATCCAGAATATCCAAGATTCTCAGGTATGGCTACATCAGTTAATCAAGCAGGGCCTCAGTACAGGTCCAGGCACAATCCACAGTTTTCTGCAGTGTTTGGTTATTATTGCTCTCCCAGTTCTATGGGACCACTGCAACTGCCACATTATTTGGAGTTTTGAGAGCCTGGATTCTAAAATATCCTGAGAAATCCTACGTAAGGAACAGAATCAACAGAATCATACAACGGAAATCTCCTTTTTTGGGATAGAATCTTCATTGTGAATAGTGAAAAGCAAAACAACTCTCACTTTTTGCATCAACTGAGTCTTTCTTCATGCATCCAAATTAAAAATCTCTTCCTACGGGTGTTTGCATGCCTCAGAAAGCAACAAAAATTTTGAAGTAAATTATTGCCTGGAAGTGAAAAAAGAACAGAGCAATACATCTGATGTAGCATCTAATGTCTGCTTTCCTGTGGACAAAGGAAGATCTGTGAGAGAAATGGGAACTGTATTTTGGAAAGCTGAAGACTGAAGTCTGTAACTCTTTGCCTTTCCTTCCAAGGCAAGCAACAACCTGTGTTATATTTCAACTGAGGCTGTCAACACAGAAGCCACAGGAAGGTGGAAAATCCCTGCCATGAGACTGTACTGACCTCTCTTCCTCCTGCCCTGGACTCCTCACACCAGACTCTCCAGCAACTGTCTGTGGACAGTGCTTCTCTTTCAGCAAACCCATGCCCTTCCCAGCCCTGCTATGCCCTGTGCCACCAGACTTCTGCATCTCAGCTATCACAGACGTTGCTCTCCTGGGCTGTGACAGGGAGGGAAGCTGGCAGGCACCTCCCTGGCAGGTGCTCTTCAGGACCAGTGGCTTGAGAGCTGGCAACTCCATACCCAGCCCTAAAGGCAGGAGAATAACCATGGGATCTTGTCCAGGGAGTCTGTGGGGTTCCCCCTCCTAGGTGTTTGCCCTGCAGAAGAAAGCTTTCCCAAAGAAAGGAAGGTGAAATAGGGCATCTTTATTGCTCTTTTATACAGATACTAAAGATTATTACGTTATATTTTCAAGATCTAAACACAGTGGTAGCAGACTGTACTGTGAATTAGATAAAGCATTCACCTCTTCATCAAGACAGGAATATATGCCTTGACTTTCACTGGAAAGCCTAACAATGTGAACAAAAGAAGGCCAAAGCAGAGACTGAGTTATTCTTCTTAAAAGGCAAAACAGTTGCATCTAGTTATGTGACAAACAATTAAATACAAGCCCTCTCATGTCATGACAGCTGATTGTCTGGTCCAAAAAAGCTTTAAAGTTACTGTTATTTTCAGTAACATCCCACAAATTCATGACCCAGGATTTTATTATTTCAGAGGAGGAAAGACTCAGGCACTCTAATGTAATTCACTTGTTATTTTATTACATGTAAAACTGGGGGACATAACAGGAGTATGGACAATTATGTAGAGTAGGGTTATTCATCCCTACATGTTTCTACTCCTTAAAACTGGGAAAGTTCCTTTCCAAAAATTGGTTCCTAAGCATAAAATGCCTTGAGCAGCTTTAATTTCAGAAAAGAGCAATAAATCACTTTAATGCAAGAAGCAATATTTGATTACTCTGCATTACGCAGTAGCCACTTTACAATTATAATCCTTTACACTCTTATCAATGAATATATCACTCTTAACTCTAACCCCTCAATCACCCTCATCCATGCTCCTACTGTTTGGCAACAAGCCTCCTACTATTATTTAATATTAAATTATATAGCACATATGTGATGGTGATAGTCATGTGATAAATTGCATTTATCGTGCATCTTTTAGTGCAGCTGCATTAATCATGTCTCTCTTTCAACCTGCCTGCTAATCTATCTCTGTCTAGGACTACTCAGTCCCATCCAAACCTATAAGGAGTTTTGAACATGCACTGTCAGAAGCGGTGTCCTTTCCCAAACATGGAGTTTCATCACAGAAATCACACTGTCCCAAAGTTTGGCACAAATAACTTTGAGTCTATGGAAGGTTTAAGAATGAACCATAAGACTCCTTGAAGCAAAAAAACAGAGACTTATATTTGCTGCTGTTACAAGGCTCTCCATTTCTAGCCTGAGGTTATTATCCATGATCCTGGGACTTAAAATGGAAGCATTTGATGTTTATAAAAGGTGCTTCTAAAGGTCTTTAATATGTGTCAGCTGCTGTTTTATTCCCTCCTACACCTCTAAAGCTGGGTTTCTAACAGACAGTTAAAAAATATTAACCTTACAAGTCACAGGATTGCAAAAAAAGGAACCAAAAAGTATTTTAGAACTCTTCAGAACATTTTGAATTATGATATCTAAGAATTATTTGTCCTGTATGCTGTGCTGTCTGTCCAATGGTACAGGGCAGCAGATGCATTTTGTTAGCATCCACTGGAGATAAGCTGTCAGATCTCTATTGATCTGCCTATGCTGACTTTATTCCACACCACTAAAAGCTCTTTTTTTTCCCCTAAATCCAATTCTTAAACATTTACTTAGAACTTAAATCCATTTTTAAAACATTTCATAGTCTTTTAAAAAAGAATTACTGAGCTTTCAAGTGTTTCATGAATCTACACCAGACTCACCAAATTGGTTTGGAATAAATTGTATGGGAAAGCAAATAGAAAGAACTGAGCAAAAACCAGAAAAAATGTTGAAAACTTTTTATTCCAAAATAATAAAACATTTCAGCTTGCCCAATTAAAAAACTTTGTGTTAGAAAAGTTTGTTTATATATGTATATTTAAATCACAAAACCTCTCTATACAAAAAAAAAATATGTTTATGACAAATATCATTGATGAATACCAAATAATTTTCCACATTTTTGGGATAACTTAGGCACTTAGCATGTGATTAGTCACAGCAGATGGGAGTGCTTATGCCATTAGAACTAAACATATGGGCAAGTGTTTTGTTGGATCAGGATTTATACATTTTGTGGATCTGTAAAGTTAAACTATTGGTTTAGGCATTCATACAGCCATAGCTGAAAGGCTGTTCTTGAAATCCTGTCTGTAACAGAATCAAGCCCTAACAGAATACTGCACTCCTCTGTGCACCTGGGTTTTTTTTCCCCAAACCTATTGCTGATGGGGCAGATAATGTAATAGACACTCTAACTTCCTCTTCCTCCTCCCTAATTTCTCTTCCTCTCCTCTTTTGCTCTCTCCTTCTGGCTTTTTCCCTGAGACTTCCCAGTGAAGTGTTTATCATTACATGTTGGGATTGAAAGGCAGGCATTGTTGAGATACTAGAGCTACTACTACTTTCCATCATCCTCTCACTCCCTTTTTCTCACCATTATAAATTAAAGTGTTATTAACCCTTTTGGGTGTAGGTTCACAGGGAAGAAGGGATTAAGGGGGCTGTAGCCAGTCATTGGTACTCCCTCACAGCCATATCCAGAGGAGCAATTGCACCTGTCTTTTGCACCTCTTTGTCCACCTGACACTTTTTCTTGATGTCATGGAAACCCACTGTTTGGGAAAACTTCCTCTTCCCAAGTTCTGTGACTTTTTTCAATGGAGTTAGGACAATTTTCCTGATTTTTGTCCATAAACATGAGCACGAATCCAAGAGACACCTTACTTGCATAAAATGGGGCAGGAGTTTAGAAAAATTGCTGTTCTTGCTCTCCTGTGGCTTTACTGGTCTCACTCCATGGTGTTTCAATTTTTCCTTTCACTGAGGCAAAAAATCCTTAAAGTTTTATGGACATCCTTTCTAATCCCTGATTACTCCCATATCTCACCATATTTTCCTCCCAGTTCTATCAAACAATGACTATGGCTTCTGCACTGGAAAAATGTTCACTCCATGGGAATGTCAGTCAGCCACAGAAAGCAAATCCTCAGGTCAAAGAAACTTTTCTGTAGGGGATCCCCATGGCTCAGGAAGACACTTGGGAGACCATGAGGAAAGGGTTAGCTTGAACACCAGACCTTCCAAGCTCTGGAATCCATGCTAAACCCATCTGCAACTAACTGCAGAGCAATTCAGCTAATACCTCTGGTTATTAATTCTGAAGCAACTCAAAGTTCTGATATGCAGTTCACCAATGAAAGGAGGTAGGAAATTAAAAACAACAACAACAAAACCCTCCAGAAAACATTGATAAATCAGAGGTCCTCTTTTCTAAAGCGCAACAGAATTTGCTGTTGTCCTGATATATTATGGCCACTCGCAGCCTTAATCGTATGAAATCACTTCAAAAAGAATTAACAGATTTAACTAACAACAACAAAAAAAAGCTTCAAAGCTTTACCAACAGCAGGAGACCTTCTTTTTAATTGGGAGCATATATCTGAGCAAAACTAAAAATATTCAACGAAAGCAGATTTTGAAACTACATAAATATCAAAATGATTAAAATATAATGTTTAATATTCACATTTTTCATTGTTTTGAGGCCAAAAAGCCCAGTCAAAGCTTTATAATTCTTTCACTATTGCTATACATTTTGACTGAAGAGGTGCCTAGGCTTCCAGAAAACCAGATCCTTCCTGCTTCAACAGTAAAAATCTCTCTGTCCCAACAATCTTGCAGTGTAAGCCAGGAGACAACAAGTAGATAAAGGCAGAGAAATGGGAGAGCACATGGAAACAGCCAGCATGACAAGTGGCAGTCTCAGTTTTGGCTCTGCTTTCACCATTTGCAAACCCTTTCCATCTACCAGCCTATCTCTGTAGCAATAATAGGAGGTATTATGAACAGGTAAGCATTCCCTACCTGCTTGAATTTATCATACATGGATGAGAAAGACAATACCAGTAAATACCTCATGCCATTGTCCTCCTGGGAAAAAAAAAGAAAGTTGAAAATTCCCAAGACAGAAACTATGACCAGAGGTAAAAACAAATGGAGATCAATTTTTATGTGAAATAAAAGATTGATGCTTGCAATTACAAGTGTGAACTTTATTGAAAGAACACTCCAGTTAAATATATTTTAAATAGTCTCTAATGCAAAGTGTAAACTAACACACAAACGAAAGCAGTTTCACTGCACTTAAATAAATATCTTTTGCTTCATCCTTTAAGTCAACTGGATTTCAAGTTACCTTTGGGAGCTTGGATTTAGGAGCCACCAATGTTTTAGAGCTATAGGCTTACCTAGTTACACTAGAGCAAATCAAATGAATGAAAATGCACATGGATAAACTCTCATGAGAATCCAAGAACAACACAGGATTTTTCAGGCAACACAACCTCAACCCCCATGATATGAAACATTTTTTTCTATGTGAAATGTATTACAAGAAAATAAACCATTAGAAAAATAAAGACTTATTTTATATAACAATCACAATGAAACCCATTTAATGAGATTTCACATCATGAAAAAGTTGCCCCATTCCAATTCAGTCAAAACATGCCAGCCAATCATGAAAAGCTATTAGAGAAGGTGAAGATAGTGTCATTTTATCCCACTACATCTCTGAAAGGCATGCCTTGCTCTTCCATTTTAGAGGAAAGAAAGAAAAATTACGGGTATCTAACTCTGCATAAAAATGATTTGAAAATTATATCTTCTTTAAAAAGAATTAAACCTTAGAAATTCCTGAGAAGGTGAAAAATAGAAAATAGGTAAATGCTCTTGTGATTATGT
Source organism: Hylia prasina (assembly GCA_013397195.1). Classification (NCBI taxonomy): domain Eukaryota; kingdom Metazoa; phylum Chordata; class Aves; order Passeriformes; family Sylviidae; genus Hylia; species Hylia prasina. The sequence continues at coordinate 217,379 of VYXD01005462.1, forward strand.
TATTGTCAGCAGCAGTGTTAATCATAGTTTTATTAATATATTAACAATGTGGCTTTCAGTTTCCAAAGTGTGAGCCTTCTAACTTACCTTTCAGGGAACTATTGAGGGAAAATAATTAAATGTAAATAAATTACTAATGTAAAAGGATTTTGCCTCACATTTAAGTAAGGGTGCTGTGAAAATTTCTGTCTTATTCTTAATGAAGGGTACCTATCTCCTTTAAGAGTAGCCCCAATTAAGTTTTACCTAACCTTAGCACAAGCAGCACCACTGACTATAGCTGGGACAGAAGTGGGTGGTGTTATACCTGTGTTTAAAATTTAAAATATCATCAGGCTGTCTGTGTTGTGACTATCTATACTGGTATTCTTATTTTGTGCCATTATTAACTATCTGCATTCTTTAAGTAATGTAGAGTAAAATACACAAATTCCCCATCTCAGCCAAGTGCAATTGCTTTCATTCTCTCAGTTTTTCTAATTCTAGAAAAAATGTGAGACCCTGTGACATGAGAAATCAAAGACCCCACTTCAACAGCTGGTTTAATTTTTGGATCTCTGAAGCAAGGGAAGTGTGAGGAGGTGGCAGGCAGTTGCTTGCAGGCACGATATCCCAAGGATTGCCTTTCACCTGTCCTTTCTACTTCCACAGGTGGCCTTATCAGGACAGGGGGTCAGTCGAACACAAAAGGACAGAACCAAGGACAAATTATTGCTGTGCTCCTGCTCACTCCTGCAGCCACATAGGACTGGCACACCATGGCAGGAGGAGTGATTGCAACCTCTCAAGGGACACCTCCAAGGACGGTCACACTCCTGTCACTGGCCTCTGTGGCACAGTTTAGTTTTATCCCTTACTTTTAAATGCTGCTGCAACCTTTGGAGAACAGTGGATGGATCTTTGTGACTGTTAGAGGGTTTGGAAATCTAAATTATCCATACTTGAAAAAAATTCTCTGTTTCAAGCACGGGTTGCTTCTGGTTATGTTTTTGAGATGCCTGTGTGGGAGTAGTTTACTGCATAACATAGATAAATGACATTTTCAGACTGGTTCCAGGCGAGGAACATATTCCTTGTGTTCAGCTCTGCACTGTGAGCAGTGCCTCCTGCCTTAACCCTGTTTCATCTTTAGCACCACATAAAAATACAACACATCAGCTGTGCAGCTGTAACCAGGCATCCTAAGTGACAGCCCAGCAGGAAGAACAGCCTTTATTTGTCACCTAAAGTTAACAGAGTAAATTCAGAGACCCCCTCCTTCCTGCCTTTCTCCTACAAAGAAGACTCAAGGCCCTAATTAATATGCAGCCCTATTAACTCTAGTGGCTCTAAGGAGGTGGTGACTGAACGGGAAAATTAATGACCTCCTGTCCAGCACTTGCCCCTTATTTCAGAGTTAGAATAAAAACTGCATTCAGAAGGGAATCAGAATTATTAAATCTTTAATCGTAACCTGGTGCAGTAAACACATGCTAGAAATGGCAGCTTTGATAAAATTTAATTTTCACTCTTCTTGCTTAATTCATCTTTATTTGGTAATGTCAGCCAAGTTGTTGCTACTTTTACTCTCATTGCTCAAACATCAAGCATGGAAAATATACATTTTCTTTACCCATACTCTAGAGAACTGGGGTTTTTTGGTAATGTCACATCAACCAGGAAATAGAAAAGACCATAGCTGAGTAATATCTAAGGCTGAATAATATCTACCTAAAAGACAATCCAAAACAGAAACCTCCAAAGAAAAAAGAAACAAAAAGAACAATTGCCAAATAGCAATCTCATCTTCTAAACCACATGCCGCAAGCCATAAAAACACAACAACCACACCCAATTCACTTGTTACAAAGGAAGGACCTATAAAAAGAATCTTGAATACTATGTTTTTTCAGGAACCCTCCTATTGTCCTGCAGCAGAGTGGGTACCTGCACATGTAAACAGAGAGCTACAAAAAAAAAAAAATTTAAAAAAAGGAAAACCCTGACATTTTAACTAATATTAATATTATGGGTGGTGGCTAGGATGGCAAGCAACATGCTACTATGACTACTTCACAGGATTCTTAGAACAACATATAGTTAGTATCATTAATTTGATTCTTCATGCTTTTCTCTAGCTCTCAGGAAAAGTGTAGAGGCCAAATAAACCTCCCATCTGTAGAAGCCAGAGATTTGGAATTTTCTTTATAGATTATTGCCAAACATAAATTTATCTAATTTTCTTTTAGTCTGTCCCTGTTTGAGTGCTCCAAACCCAAAGAGTGAAAGAAATTTGCGTGGGATATTTAATTACTAAGTGGCTGTTCCTCTTTAAATTGCAGCATCAAAGCCTCATCTATGCTCAACATTGTGATTGTCTGACAGTCTGAAACACTGATTACCCATTCCCATACAGAGGGATGACAGAAATAACTTCACAAAAATACAGGCAAGATTCACAGCCCCTTACTCATTTGTCTCCTGATATCACAATGCAAAGTCAGATTTTCCTCCATTAAAGTTAAATCTCTCTTCTTTTCACACACTTGTCTTAGTTCTGTTACTCTTTTTTGTTTCACTGTTACACACTTCACCGATTCTTCTTCATTAAACTTTTTTTCACTTTTATTCTGTACTCCACAGGTTACATTCATTTACCATCTTTCACTTTTCAAGTCTCACACCCTGCACTTGCCTGGAAATAGTGTCTATAGGCTATTTATTCACTCCTTTTGCTTGACAAAACACACTGTTTTTCTACTTTCATAACAGTACACTTCACATAGTTGTTTCCAGTTTAATAAATATCTGAAGTAGAACATCCCCAGTTTCATCAGGATTCCTCACATAATAATCAATTAATTTGCAATAATTAGTACCTATGAAAGGTAAAATAGGTGTTTCTTCTATAAACTTCCCTGGGAATAAATCACTGTCACTTCCAACATAACCTCAATAACCTTTACATAAAACCAAACTCTAGCTACCAGCAAGTAATTGACTTGCAACAGAAAACTAATATATACCTGCAGTAAAAACTGAAGCACAAGCTCTCCATCCTTACCTCAACTCCACCTCATGCCAGGATTCAGCTGTGTGGGAGGGCTATTGCCAAATGATTTCCACTTCCACATTACAGCTGTGTTTGGAAAATGCTTTGCATTTACTGTTAAATCACTTTTCAATGTCACAGCAAATACACAAAGCATCATTATTGGGATGAATAATCATGAATTATCTTTGATTTAGGCCAGCCTGCTTTAGTTTTTTCTTGAAACCTCTATTTTTCTTTATCCTAAAATAATGCAATGCAGGGGGAAGTAATAATTCAGAGATCCTCAATGGTGCTAAGCTTTAAGAATATCAAATACAAAATGCTTAGTAAAATAATGGGTTTGAGTCAAAAAGGGATTTTGGGACTAAATTCAGATAAGACTTCCATGGTCACTCTTCATCTAACCATACAGACTCCGAGGCAATAGTAAAGCAATTTAAATAAGATGCTGTATGCAGCTCTACTGATACTGATTGCCATGGTGCATTTTAAAGAACTGCAACATGAGTCGCTAAATCCTCATATTTTTCTTCCAGCCCTTTTAAAAAACAGGGAAATATAAAAGTTCAGCACAAGAAGGCAGAAAACCCACTCTTCTTACACTCATTAACATCCCATTTTCACAATGAGCCATTGCTTTTCTCCCTCTCCTGCTTCAACTAGCAAGATATGCTGGTGAGATGAGTTCTCTCCATTCACCAGTTTTACAGTGGTCAAACTCCTTGAGTTGTGGTGTAAGAAGAATCTGCTTTGGCAAGTTTTGGTATTACATGTAAAGGGAAAGATCTTGAGAGAGATAGGAAAGGAAAGCGCTGCTTTCGCTCCTCCTGCATGTTTTGTTATATAGTTTAAACATTTAAATGCAAACAAATCCAAACTGCCCTGTGTTTGCCAAGAGAAGGGCTTGTGAACACTGTGGACTCTCCAGAGCAGAAATGCCTTTTCTGGGGCTGCTGGGGACCACAAAAATCTGAATGGTCAGCTGTTTCTGCCTTAGGCTTCTGATTCTTAACTGGATAATTTACAGAGAACACAAAAATTATTCAAATACCCTGACAAGTAAGAGAGAGTGAAAATTAGTTCTGCTTTTCAAATTAACTTCTTCTTACAGTCAAAAATTTCCTTAGCCTTCCTCCTGTTAAGGAAAATTTTATTCAGGTTCAGAAAGAGAGCTCTCAGTGAAAACCTATTCACTGTTCTTTTACTGTGATGCAGTTAAGCAACCATCTGCCATTCCTCTATTACTCATTTAATTTATACAGCACAGTACATTTACTTATATCTTTTCTGTCTGAACAGTTTTCATTTTAATGTCATTATAACCTTATTTTTGCCAGTCATGGGTTCAGTCTCAGCTGGAAAGAATGTGCTTTCCTCTCCTGTTGCCTGTTATTTTCCTCATTTCACTCCTCTGTCAATGTTATTTTACTAACACACAAAACAGGATATATGATTAGAATTAAATAGCAACATTTTAACATTTCTTTCACTATTACATAAATGTTAGATACATCCTAGAATTCAGCTGGCAATATACATCACCTGCAGAGCCACACACTTTCTAAATATTTAAAGGAGAAAGTATTACTTGCCTTTTAAAGCATTTTTTTTATCTGTGTGATTTACACTCTATATAATTACTGTTTTTTGGTTTGTATTTTTTAAAATCTGGTGGCTTTTTCTTTCCTTTTAATACAAATATCTCCATGTCACTCTACTTAGCAGCTGTATTCAGTCATAAAAGGGCCACTTGGTATCAGAAAACTCATACATATTTGCCTAATAATGCCTTTTAAGTAATCTGCCCCTTTGTTAATGGCTTTTTTTTTTTAACCAGCCATACACTAGGAATCAAAATTAGCATCTAAATGAGGATGTTTTAAACGCATGCCTAGGGGTTGCAGTTTTCACCTTATTTTTTTTAATAGTTTGCCATGTTAAATTATGTAAAATAGAAATGGTTTTTTAGTTTTTAATGAGCTAATGTAGACCTATCAACCCTCTCTCCCTCCTCCCTCCACTTCTCTGCTTAAAGAGTCCACAAACTGTTTTGCAGGTATGAAAAATGACCATGAAAGAGAAAACCAGTGTCAGCAGGCAAAACAGATCTCCTCCTCACCAGCAGCAACAGCACCACTGCATGAAGCAGCATTCGTTTGAAGTCCTTACTGAAACGGCCCCATTCCCTATTAATCGCTTACAATACATAAAAAGAAGCAACTATTTTTATATTTAATTTCAGGAGAAGAAATTTCATTACAGCTCCTTTTAAATTGGCTTTTCATTTAATTATGGCAAAAGATTAAAGGGAACTAACAATGTGTGCTGTGGCATGGCCAAATGATGATTGGAAGGGGGAAGGAGAGATGCTCACCATCTGTGAGTGTAATGTTTGCAGCGAGTAAACAGCAAAGTGGGAGGAATTACAGGGCAATAATCTGGAGTTACCAGGTGAGATAGCTCATGGGAAGAGGGGAGAGGGTTAGTGTCTGGCCTGGAGGGGATGCATCTCCCTTACCTGGGGAGGCCTACAGGTATTACCACCACCTCTGAGGGTGGGTTGATTCTGAAGGGCAAAGAGGTTCAAATTCAGTGCGTGAGAAGCAGGAGAGTACTCCAAAAAGGATATGGACCTGGTAACTGGGCAACCCAGAAACAGGAGAGCTGGAATCCAACACTAAACAAAACTCTAAAATTAACAGAAATTGCTGATATGTGGGGTTCATACTTAAACTTTTGTGCAACACTGCTGCATTCAACTATTCTTGTTTTACCCTTGCCTTCTCAAAAACTTGCAGTGGTTTCACATGCATAGCAAAAACAAATTCCTCAAAACTGAGTCAGTAAAAAAATGTCTCTCTGGTGGTGTTGTCCTTGTAGTTGTTGCTGTTTTTGCTGTTGTTTTAATCAACATCAAGATGATTTGACAGAAGAATCATGTCTCCTGATATCATGTCTCCTAATGCAGCCCAATCTTGCTGTACATGAACATGTGGGAACATGTCTGGCTCATATTCAGCTTGGTATTCACCAGGACCTTCAGGATCTCTCCTGCAAAATTGTTTTGTGGATGGGTGGCCCCTAGCATGTGTTGGTGCTTGGGATTGTTTTTCCCCAGATGCAGGAATTTCCACTTTAATTCCACGCTGTTTCTGTTGTTCCCCTTCTCCAGCCTGCTGAGGTCCTTCTGGATGGTTGCATGAGCCTCTTGTATATCAGCCACTCTTCTCATTTCAGTGCTATCAGTGAACTTGCTTAGGGTCCACTCTGTGCCTTCACCCAGATCATAAATGAAGGCACTGATTGTGATTTGACCCACTATTGACACCCAGGGTACACCTCTGGTAATCGGCCTCCAATTAAATGACATCCCGCTGATGAAGTCCTCTGGACCCAGATATTCAGCAAGCTTTTAGTTCACTTCACTGCCCATCCAGCCTATAATCAGTTTATGTCTGATTATAGAATCATAGAATGGTTCAGGCTGGAAAGAACCTGAAATGGCATCTAGCTCCATCCTCCCTGCCATAAGGCATGGACTCTTTCCAATAGACCATGTTCCTCAAATACCATCCAACCTGGCCTTGAACATTCCAGGGATGGGGCATCCACAACTTCTCTTGGCAACCTGTTGTAGTGTTTTACCACCCTAATTTCTTACTGATATCCAACGTGAACCTACCCTCCTTCACCTTAAAGCCATTTCCCATTATCCTATCATTACAAGCCCTTGTAAAAAAAATCTCTCTCCAGCTCTCTTGTAGTTCTCTTCATGTCCTGAAAGGCCACAACACCACCACCTTGGAGCCTTATCTTCTCCAGGCTGAAAATCCCAATTCTTTCACTCTTTCCTCATGGGAGAGGAGTTACATCTAATCATGAAGGTCTTATGGGAGATGTCAAAAACCTTGCTGAAGATAAATATCCACTGTTCTCACCTCAACTACCAAGCCAGTCATTTTGTGGTAAAATGTGGTCAGGTTTGTCAAACATGACTTTCCCTTGGCCTGTCGATGCTGACTGCTCCTGACTAATGACTTCCATGTCCTTCATGTGACTGGAGATGGTTTCCAGGATTTGTTCTGTCACCACCCCAGGGTTTGAGAAGAGGCTGACAGGCCCACAGTTGCCTGGGTTCTCCTTCTTACCCTTGTCCTGTTTTCTTGAAGATAAGAGAGACATTTGCCTTTCTCCACTCCTCAGGCACTTTTCCATGAATTCAGACAATAATCAGGAGTGATCTAGCAATGACATTGGCCAACTCCCTCAGTGTTCATGTATATATCCCACAAGGGTCCATGGAGTTACATGGTTTGCTGAAGTATTTGCTGACCTGATTCTCTTCCACCAAGGGTACAATGTTTGTTATAACCTATGAATAACACAAACATTTTACTACAGAAAAAAAGATGAAAAGGTGTATCTGTTCCCTATGTTCCCTTGCAATTCCATGAGATTTTCTTATATACACTGATTCCTAAATTACTATTCCCAACCTGCCATGACTGTGGTCACATGATTATTTGCAACAATCAGCTAATTTACTTTTCTCTGCTTTCTGTAGTCCCTTCAGACAATCACATGGACTTCAGTGTTATTTTCTTCAATATTTTTGCTTCTTTGTTCTGTGTTTGGCAGCTCTGGTTTGATCCTGAATGTTTTCAAACCCAGTGAAAGTGTTTTCACTCTGGCACCAACAAAGACCCTGCCATCCCTGAAAAAGAACAAGACTTGGGACCATAAAAGAGCTACAGGCAAGTTTTCAATCAAAATGAAAGCAAACCTTGAGACTCGATTAATGACCTTCCAATAGAAAGTAGAGATATTATGGAAGCATCTGGTGATGTAGAAACATAAATATTTCCATTTATAAATCAGACAGGGACTAGGAGAGCAGAAAGAGGGTAAGGGATCAAGACTTCTGTAAGTCCTCAGCTCAGTAGTGCAAAGGGGCCACTAGTTTATAGTCCTTTCATTTCCAGACCTTTTCTCTTGCATAAACTAAGGTCAAATACCTACATTATAAATAGAATATGAAAGTATAACTAAACCAGCCCTTTTGAATTGTGATTGAATCAGACGTTCAGGAGACATTACATGGATCCAGATTTTCCTCTCTGTCCTTGATTTTTCTGCACTTCTCAAAACATACCTGTTCTTTGAAGGGTCTAATGGTATAAGATGCAAATATTTGTGATATCCCTTTGTGTGCTGTTAACACAGGTAGAAAGGCCTCTGCCCTTCTTCACTGCGAAAGGCAAGTGGAAGAGCAATCTCTGATGTGGAAATTAGGGTCTGTCCATCTCCAAGAGAACAGAATGGAACAACAGAGTTCTATGATTTTTCTTCCATCCAAGGTTAAATTTTTCTGGGATATTTAGGGAAGAAAGGGTGAGAAAAGCTTAAACTAATTAACATCAAAAATACTTAACCTTTGAGGTGGGACATTCTTCTTAACATGGCAGAAAAACAAATAATTCTCTATATCAGAAGATGGCAACAAAATATAATTAGGTCATTAATAAAAACACCTGTATAAATGAAAATATTTTGATATGTGGTGAGATTTTAATATGGCTATCTCCAGAAGCTCTTGAGAGAACAGTGCAAGGATGACAGGTCCTCACTGCTATTTGAAATTCATTTTTACTTAGATTTGGGGAGAGTAAATGAGCTTCCAGTTGTTATTCAGTGCATCTGAATTATGGAGGAATTATGGATGTTGTGTGTAATATGTGTCTGAAATAAAACTTATGGGCAGGCTATTGGGCAGTCAGTAACCACTAGTAACACTGGCCGTGCAAGGAGTTTATTGGGAATCTGCTAGTCCCCATGGTAAATCCTTCTGTTAGTTGATTGTTCCCAGTAGCAAGAAATTGATACTTTTTTCGGAGTGTTCACTAGGCCTACATGTTTCCATTTTATTTTTATTGACCTTTCCTATTTTATCATCTTATGGGTAGAATAAATCAAGTAGGGTATCACAAGACTAACCAAGAGGAACTGAAGTTTAACTCAAGAATAATCCCATTTAATTAGAGACATAATCACCTTAAGTATATGCCCTTCATTATTATAGTATCAAACAAGGCAGAATATTCCCTCAGAATTTACAACTTCTGTTGATAATCCTTTAAACTGATTAAAATTTTAAATAATTGCTAATAGCTAAGTGCAAAATTTTAAACTTTTCATTTAGATTCTTACCATATGTCTATTTTTAATTTCCTTTGGGTTTTCTCTTTTTTTTTTTTCCTATTATCTGTCACATTTTAGAAATTGTGTCTACTTATTCCTTATGCTAAGCTTTGACTTCATTTTATGTATTTCTAATATGCCTTTTATGGTTAGTTTTTAATCATTCCATTCTCTTTTCTCAAATCTCTGTTCTCTACATTTTTCTAGAAGCAAATCTGCTTTTCTTCTCTGTTCATTCCCTCAATTATATTTCTTTTTGATTATTTTCTTTTCCATTTTTTTTTCATTTTGTGTCTGATATCTCATTACATATTTTATATGCATGTATACAAAGTAAATGTAGATTCATGGAAGCTATTTCACTTATATCTATCCTCATACACCAGCCACATGCTATCTACTTTAAATGAAAACTGTAAAGACACAAACCATAATCACCTCTGTATTTTCAAAGTTACTAACTTCACTAGTAATTCATCTTTAGGGATGTGTAAAACACTTACTAAATGTGGTGCATGGCACAGTAACAGGCGTTTGCTATTTGCTCAGCAGAACTAATTGTATTTTTCAGGAAACACTTTTTTACTTCTGGTGTTCCTCCATAGTTTTCAAGGGGGAAAAAAACCCTCTCTAAAGCCCTCTAAAATAAAGATGCTACGATATATTTAAGCCCTTTTTGGGCTTAAATATATCATAGCATCTTTATTTTAATGTTGGAAACTGGGAAAAAAATCACAAATACTACAACACCTTTTTGAAAACGTGGTCAAAAGAAAAGTTTACTTTGATCCAATAAAAACTCTACAGAGTGAAAAAGACTGCCATTCTGAAAATACACCTTCATATGTCTTTTTTATATCTTAAATCTATTCTAAAATAGTCTGTTAAGCATAATGTTTATTTCTGCCTCGGGGGTTTCTCCCCGGCAGCTGGGGTTCTTGGATTCAGCTTCTCTCAAACCGTCCCGAGGTCCGTTCTCACCAGAATGGTTTCTGTCCTCGGCTTCCCAGACTCTATCTTTGACAGTCTGGGGCTATGCAATTTTTTCCCAGCTAGCAGATTCTTCAGGCAACACAGGAAATAAGTACGAGAATCTGTGATCCTCCAGAGAGGGTTTATTAGCTCCAAAGGACCCCTAACGGTCCCAGTCCCTTCCTTTTATCCCCTAACTCAGGGGTGGGGTTTACAGAATGTTGGCAGCCCGCCAAAACGGACCAATGAGAAACCTTGCTTTTTTCAAACTCACGGGGTTCTTGCCCTCCTTAGGAGAGCAGCCCCTCCCTTGTCCCTCCTGGTTCCCCACAAATGTCATTTACAAACTTACAGCTTTTTGGCACCAAGTCATTGTCCTCTTATTTGAGCTGCTGACCCTAGAGCTGCTATATTTCTGCCTAGCATTTAGAAAAATTATGCAACTACTATCCAGATCCAAATGTACATGGGGAAATATGAGTTCATCTAGGAAAACCCAGACAGATGGTAACTCTGGCTATAACTTGCCATGTTGTGTGTCCTCAGCCCACTCCAACTGAGGAGTAAAACATGTCAGTTTAAGCCACTTCCATCAAGGTTTAGATGTGAGGGAAGCAGATGGACCTTCAGGATACCAGCAGACTTGTTTATTGTCAGGCCCAACTCCATCAGTCCATTAAGCACACGCTGAGATTCAGGCATGAACACACGAGGTGTCCCATGGATCACAGTGGGTCTATGTGCCCAGCTTAAAGTTAAGCATATACTGAAATAAGATAGAAATATTGCTGCAGTGTGTGCAAACTTCTTAGTGAAGCTGAAGCCTCTGGCTCAGTACCTGTTTTACTTAAGTATTTAAAAATATTTTTGCAGTGTCATAGATATCAATCATTCCATTCATACAATCTGCTGCTAAGAATACGTGGAAATGGTTTGCTCAGCTGGCACTAGCCCATAATCCAACCCAAGGTGCACCACCAGTAAGCACTGTCATCTCAGAGCTAAGTGCTCACAGAAGTACTTTAAAATTAATGTCTATATATAGATAAAAATTTTTGAAAAGCAAAACACATTGAAGAGTCTTCCAAACACACAGAAATCTGTCTGATGCCAGAACCTCTTTTGTCAGTGGTTCTGTGTCTATCTATTCAAGGCAATGTTTTGCATAGATCTTTTCACTAGCACAACTGACACTCTGAACACATCTGATCCACAACACACCTGTCAGGCATATATCACATCCAGCTTTGTGCATATGCTGGCTGAGGCCAGAAATTAGTATCTGATAGTCCATAAAGGTGAACATGGAGTCCACAGTTTTTAACCTATCAGACTAACTCATCTTTTTCATTTCCAGTGTAACAACAGAGAAGAAGCAAGGGTTTAAATAAGCAGAATGATTTTTTTGTGGTTGCAAAGGTTGGTGAACGATAAGCACTAATAGTCCATCTGAACTCTATATGCTCTTATTCAATTCCTAACCTAGTGAGTAATGTCAGATACTGCACTACTCAGTGCTGAGATTTTTGTCATGGTGAGTAGTCCTGGAAGTACATGCCTGAGGCTACTACTTCTAAAATAAGAGAAATAAAAAACTAAGTTAGGCACAATGTCAGTAAGATATACATACTCTGAACTTTATCTGTATGTGTTCACGTTATTTCAACATCATATCTTAAATTTTGCCATCTGCCTATAGTCCAGTAAAGCATTCTAAGTCAACTATTTAATGTATTAATGATTATTTAATAGGAGGGAGGTGGCATCCATTGTTTTCAGGTAAAACTTGAAGTATAATGGGAAAAACTTGAGAATGTTACAATCAGTACAGGCCATTAGTCAGTCTTCTGTTTCAGCCGTTAGATTTCTGCCTTTCAAAGACTTTCCTCCAACATTAATTAGAGGCAGACCTTCTTTATTCTTTTACATTTTTTTGGCACTAACACCTAATTTCCAGCCTTTCCTGCTTATCCTCACCTTGTCTTACTGCTTGGGGAATAATTTATATTGATTAATACAAGTTTTTTTCATGCTATATACAGTACAAGGAAATCAAACTTACATTGAAGCTTCACAATATAGTGTTAATAACCCTACTGGCTGGAAGTTAGCCAACTAGCTAATCATTACTGCATGAGCATAGGCACCTCACAGCATGTCATATCATTGAGGTAATAAACAATAGATTTGTTAATCTAGTATGAAAGCATTATCAGTTCTCTTTGCTTCTCAACCACTTCAAAATCTTTTCCAAGCATTTCTGCAGAACCCTCGCACTGCAGATACATTTAGTCAGTTGTGGTTTACAAAACAAGAAAGTCTTAAAATACTGGTGTAGGAATTAATGCTATTTTGCAGTATAACATGTATCATTCCATTAATTCTTTTCACTGGTCTTCCTCTGTGATCCTTTCAAGTGGAAAAGCAAAGAGTTATGGTTTGGAGTTTTTTCTTCCCCTTTGATTCCAAAATGTCTCTCCTATTTATGTAGCAAATGTTATTTAATAAAATTTTTTGTAAATTGCAGTTTCCAGTTTGTCATCTAGCACACTAAATGACAATTACTTGTATTTAGCTATAAAAATATCTGTTAACAATGAAACAACTTCTCTTATCTGCCCACTAAATGGCACGATAAAACAACCTTGATATTCGTTTTTGTTTTCAGTCATGCTAAGCTAAGAACAGTCCATTTGTATCTAGGAGAAAAATTCAGAGTGATCGGAAAGATATGCATTATTTTAAATGTATAATGATTTGATTCTTTCTGATAGTAAGATTGGATGAAAGCATATGATATAGAATTTGCAAACCAGTCATCAATGGCATTTTGCTACCTCTGTGGGAGAGAAGGAATAATTAACACTTTTGTTGCAGAAAACAATGTTTATTATACCTCTGCTTTTTATTACTAATGGCAGATTGGAAAAAAAAAACCCAGAGAGGTCAGTGAGATCTGTTCTTCTGAAAAAGCTGCCTTTACTGCTCTGCTCACTCTATTAAAATTTATTCTCAAAAGTGTTTCTCATTATGCTTGGTTGCAGTCAGTCAAAGTTGAGTTTTCGATAAAATGGTTTAAGTATCTGTGACTGTTCATGAAATTCTGGATAGGATTAATTTATACCCTGGTGGGAGGCCTCTTCCCTGAGGTGCTTGGACTTCAAAGTGAGGGAGACAGATTGAGAGCAGAGAGACCTGGACTCCACAGAAGCAGAAGTAGCAATGTTTTGGGCAGCAACGCTTTTTGCAGTGCTGCCCCCACCTTGGCCACTGCAGCTCATGTCAGGCCACCTGGGCTGCAGGGAACATCCATCCTGCACAGAGTGGCATCTTCTGCTCCTCAGGGTGCCCCCTCGAGCAGCCCTGATGTGTCTCCCCTGTTCTTGGTGTCCCACGCAATGTGGAACCCACAGGAGTGGGTTTCTTTCTTCATTTTTCCTGACTTGGAATTCTGTCTCTACAAAACAAATCTACACCTCTGCATTTTAATTCCTACTCTTCCATTATAATTTTTGAAACAAAAAAAAAATTTATTGTTTGCTTGAATGCCAAATGCCTTACTTGCATTTATACACCTGCCTCTTTCCAGCTTTTCAGGTTTTCTCATTTTATTTTCTATTTTCTCCAGCTATGGAACTCACAGATTTCTTAATTTTATGTCAGTGTGATATTTCCCACTTGTGTTCCTTACTTCAGCCACATATTTTGCCTTATTATTTCTTTCTCTTCAAAATTCCAGACTTAGGTCCTACTACAGAGAGTGTGCATGTTCTGTTTCCCATACTTCTATTGCACAATGGCATTAAAATTAATAAGAACAAACACTGGTATCAGCCTATCTTTTGCATTAGCAAGTCAAGAACCTACCACATGTATTTCAGAGATAATTCAGGCTTAACTCACTTCTGAAAAATTGTATATTTTAAGGCTGTAGTGTCCAGTGAGAGATTTGTGAGGAATCCAGACCACCTGGCCACCTGGGTTTTGGACAGATCCTGAACTAAATTGCATAGAAAGTAAACAAATTAAGAAAGAACATGTAGTGTTAATATTAGGAGAAGTATCTCGATCAGAAATCTGATCACAGTGCAAGGCTCTGACCAAACCTTTCAATTGCTTGGTTTCCAAAATGGTCTTCAGAATTGGAGCTACTCCAGCTTTCCTAGGAAATTTCTCTGTCAACTGCAAAAGCAAGACAATACTGTCTACTTTAACTTGGTAAGCCATAAATCCATGATAAAGTTTTTGAGGAGTGATGTTTTTGCAGTCTTTGTATTTAATGTCTTTGTTAGGGCTGCCTTAGTTAACCAGGAATTATCTCCATGTTCCAAGAGTAGTCTTTCCAGAGGAATGATTTAGGAAGCAAGTGTAAATATGTGGAGAGGAAGAGTAGGAGGATATAGTCCTTTTATTAAAGGCTTCTGTCTGACAGGTGCTTTCTGAAGTGGAAAAAGTAAAGAATTTTAGTCCAGATTTATGTAACAAGACATGACTGCTTAGCAAGCTGTAAGACCAATATCTCAGAGGCAGATGAACCTTGAATTGCCTCATGCAATATGGCTTTTTCTAATTTTTATCCTTGCATGTGGAAGGTGAGATGTTTATTTTTGCAAGGATGATGTACCCCTCGATTTTTTACTGTTTTTTGATCATAGATGAACTACTGCCAAAATAACAGATCGTTCATGCAGGTAAAATAACTTGATACTGAAGATGCTAATTCTGTGTTAGGCTAAAAAATGGGAGGTTTTGATCTGTAATTCCTCCTTTTTCATATAGAGCTCTGGAAAGTGTAGTGTTTCGAGACAATATTTAATTCTCTTTCCTTATCCAGCATAAACACCTTTAACAATGAAATGTAGAGTCCGATTCTTTTCCTTGTTCTGCCCAGGTTTCATCTTGAACCTGGGAAACCTTCTGTGATGGAAAGCAGAATCCAAACTCAAACTGCTCTGAGAAAACTGGGGTTTGATCAATAAACATTTTCCAATGGATTTGCTGTTTGTGGATTTTTTTTTTTTAATAACATCTGAGAACTTTGCTCCATCTATGACAAAATGGTTTTGAATGTCTTAGAGGCAAAGGAAGGCAGGGTCAAGGCAGCAGTTACCTTGCAATCCTACCCCTCTGTCAGAGATGCACTTAGTCGATGGAGTTGCAGAGGCAAAATCAGGATAGGTTTTTTAAGAGTCTTGGCGAAAAAGAGAAGCCAGGTTGACTTTCAAAGGCTTCGAATGCTTGAAGTCTGCAAGGCTTGCAAGTAGAAAAGTCATCGCCAAACTTGAACATGATGACAAGACTGAATGAATAAAAACTGAGCCATCATCCCCCTTCTGTACTGTTTTTAGAATCTTCTTTCAAAGTAGAGCAACCATTCTTTGGAGCAATACAAAATAAAATGGCAGTGTTCCACAGACTGTCCCAATAGCATGAATCTTACTGACATCCCTTCAATAGGCCATTTAAAAGATATTGTAAAATACAATGAGCAACAAAAAGGCCTACTTCAAACACATTCCAAACATGATGAGGTGCCAATTTGTTACTGTAATTTAATTCCTCCAAGTAATTAGTTCAGCAAAGACAGGAGGGACAGAGTACCAATCCTGAGGGCAGGCAGAGATCTTTCTGGCAAAAAAGCAGCCATTCAGGAAGATGCACAGGACATGTAAAATTAACAACCAATCTAAAAGAAAGAAATAGAAGAATACAAAACAGTCACCAATTAACTAGTTTTACAGCTATAATCTGCAGTTTTATTTTGCCTTCAGCATCTTTGAGACAGGTATTTAGAAGCTCTTGCAGAGGCAGTGAGCTTCACTGCATTTGTTAACCCACTGAGAGCTGTACCTGACTAACAGAAAGCGCACCAAAGCACACCTCCCACTTGCCAATCTCTGTTGCAAAAGATTATTGGAGTTGTGTTTGTTCCATTATTTATAAATAAATTTTAAAACCCTTCGAAGCAAACAAAAAAACCAACCAAACAAAAAATCCAAGCAAATAACCCACTACTTTTATTGGCAGAGCTGGACAAATCTTAGAGGAGCTACAGTACTGACTGCCTACGAGAGCCTGGAGTAATCCTCAGTATAATTTCTCTGAAGTCACCAAATTTACTTCAGAATTTGAAACAGAGAACCTAGCAAAACTTTGCTATTCCTGTCTTTGACATTCAAGCCAGTGTTTTCATGCAGTCCTTTTCAATCCAAATAACTGGTCGTGTGAACAACTTTATAGAAAGGCTTTCTATACAACTCGAAAAATATACAGGCTCTGCATTTTCCAGATTCCATTAATAAACAGGCATAATGCCATTTTCTTTCAAGGCTATTTCCAAAACAGGTGCAGCAATATCAAAAGCCAAATCTTTCAGGCCAATCTAGCATCTTTGGGGGCTAATTTGCTACCGTGATAGAGACTCCCATTTTCAGGGGAAACATGGAAAATGAAACTGACAAATCAGATTGCACAATGAAATTTTCTTCACCTTGCCTCAGAATAGTGAAACCTTCTAACAGCAGTGATACAGAAGTATTCCCTGAGGTGTGGATCATTGGGAACTCTGGCACTAGTCAGCCAGGATTTGTTGATGTTATCGTTGTTCTAAGTACCACTCCTCTTAATAGCAGGGAACAGTATTCTTTTCTTGGATCTCATGATTATTTCATCCCATCTTTGTACTTGTACGCTACTAATTTTTCTATATTTGCTCCTTCATTACAGTCTTTGTGTGTTTGTTAGAGTTTTTATAGAGTGAATAATTAAAATGAAGTTAATATTTTTTGTCTCAGATGAATGCTGGTAAAAAATTATTTTAATTCAGTGGTAATCTGCTCTTCCAGGTGAAACAGAAAAATAGAAATAAGTGATTTATTTACCATCTCAACACAAATATGGCAAAAGATATATTTTATTTTCTGCACTTAGTTTATCTAGCTATAGTCAAAGGTGTCAAAGTATGTCCCTGCATGGACATCAAATGGCAATTGTGCCAGTTTGTATAGCTGATGTTGGACTACTTAATAAAATAATCCATACTTTCTACAGACCCAAAACCACATTCTTCTCCCCTGAAATGAGCTGCAAGACATGTACAAATAATAAATAAATAAATAAATAAATGGCAAATAATTTATTCAGGTGCCTCATTACAGAGGTAGGTGCCTATCTTTGAACTTTCATGTGTGATTATCTGGCCATTAAAGCATGATAGGATGGGGTTTTTAGGAGCCTTTGATGAAGCACTTGGAGACATCTATGCAGACTGTTTCCATCAGATCAGCTTTGCATGCAAATCCAGTGACTCCTTTGAGAAACTAGAACAGATTAGAGAGAGATAACTCTGTTCTTTAAAAGTTGATGCTGCTTCTTTTCTGGTATTTCTCCTGTAAACAAAGTTTTTGGTCTGCCTTGCCTGCCTTCCCCCTTCCCAGTGAACAAAGAAGCACAGAATTCATTTTGCTTCTTTATGTGGCTTTGCTTCCTTTGAGCTTTCCTTTACTATATCCATCATCTATTGGCCCTACAGACTATCTCACAAGTCCTGCCTCTGATGTGTTTGAAGAGAATTCACTTTTAGTTATTACGCCTTTAACAACCTGCTCTTCAGAACCCTTTCTTGGCTTGCCTTATTGTGTTTAACACCTACTTGCCAAAGCTTTTCTCTTTTTTCTTCTTTTTTTAAATTATTTTCCTCACTTGAACAGAACTTCAATTTGGAAGTCAAAATTCTTACATTTAATAATGTCCTTCATCTCATTGTTAATTTCCTACTGCCTAAAACACATCAGCCTGGGAGGAAAGAATTGTCTTACTAGAGATTGTTTTGATAGTTAGCATATATTTGCTGAATCCATGGCAGTATCTTTAAACACTCTTTTTTCTAATCACAAGCATTTTGACAGTGTTTTGCAATTTGAATCCCTCTTGAATTTCTTTTTATTGCACTTCACCATTTCCATAATCCCTCCTTTTGAAAATACTCTTTACCAAAGTTCATGTCTCTACCCTCTGAGTCTCTTTGGTCTTCTTCAAGCTTGAGAGTAAATCCAGAACAGGAACTTGACAGTGCATTGGGTTTGCTTAGCAAAGTTTTGGTAATGAGGAAAGATAGAAGGTGTTGATCCTGTCAGAAGCTGCCAGAAGCTTCCCCCATGTCCAGTGGAGCCAGTGCCAGCTGACTCCAAGATGGACCAAGGCCAAGCCCATCGGTAATAGTGGTAGCATATGAGGGATATATTTAAGAAGGGGGGAAAAATATGAAAAACAACCCAGTCTGCAACCAGAGAGAGAGGAGAGTACGTGAAAGAACTCTGTAGACCCTGAGATCAGTAAAGAAGGAGGAGCAGGAGATGCTCCATGCATGGGAGCAGAGATTGCCCTGCAGTCCATGATGAAGGCCACGGTGAGACAAACTGTCCCCCTGCAGCTTATGGAGGTCCACAGTGGAGCAAAGATTCACCTGCAGCCTGTGAAGGACTGTACAACTGCCTGAAGGAGGCTGTGACCCCAGGGCAAGGCAATGATGGAGCAGGCTCCATGAGTGACCCCATGGCGAGCAGGAGAAGAGTGTGAGGAGTCCTTCCTCTGAGGAGGAAGGAGTGGCAGATGCAACTGGTGAAGACCTGACCAGAGCCTCCATTCCCTGTCTCCCTGGGCCGTGGAGGTGAGGTAGGTAATATGGGGTTTAAAGTTAAGCCTGAAAAGAAAGGAGGGGTGGAGAGGAGTTTTTTGAAGCTTCAGTTATTATATTTTTGTAATCCCACTCTGCTTTCATTGGTAATAATTTTTCCCCAATTCATGTCTGTTTTGCCCATGACAATAATTGGTGAGTGATCTCTCCATCATTATCTTGATCCTAGAGTTTTGTTATATTTTGTCTCCCCATTTCAGATGAGGAGGAGAGTGATAGAGTGGATTTAGGGGGCACCTGGAATCCAGCCAGAGTCAACCCACTGCAGACAGAATAGTTTGTACCCTGTACTTTTCCTTTGTATGTCTAACATAGATATCCTGCATTAGATGAGAGGAGTTGCTTGACTTATCTGAGATGACTCTTAGCCATCCTTTATGCACAGGACCAATGCTCCACCAGTGAAACTGCTTTTCCTACATTTCTGTACCCTTGTATTCCACAGCATTTCTCTTTTTATTCCTTCTACCAAGAGTTTTCTATGCATATTATGCCAAATCCTCAAGGTAAATTATTCAAAGTAGAACAAATCTATGAGATTCAACATATACAAGTAGCATTTTTCCCCAAGGTCTTATATGGATGTCAAGTTTCTTTTTGATTTTCTTTTATACAGAATGTTGTTTTGTTTGACATTCTTTTTGGCTCAGAAGACATTAGAGAAATTGTCATTTGTCTTTGGAAAAAAAGGTATTGGGGAAAATGTTAAGAACTGTTTGTTTTCAAGACATGGACTTGAGTAGGGGATAGCCATCATCCTTTTAAAGAAATAGAGAACATTTCTGTTAAAGGTTAGGGGTACTGAGAATGTCAAAGAAAACAAAAATAAAAAATAAAAATTTTATTCCTTGGTGTTGCATAGAAGGCATTTTTCTGATGTTGTTACTATTATTATTAACATTATAATTATTTTAAATATACATGTAACTAACTTGAGCTTTAGGTTCTAAATTAAAGTCAGACATAGAGAAGAGAAAACAAAACAGTTCCTAAATGTTTGTTGCAGGCAACATCAGAGCAAATTCCCAATGAGTGATATTTCTATTGAAGTGTGCATTTTGATCAGGGATCTCAGCATAACTTGACTCCAACTGTAGCTGTAGGCTTCTACACAGCAAGGAAAAGGATTTACAGATAGATAATGCATGCAAAGGAATTTTTTTCTGGAAACAAAAGAGCATCTTTATATATAGCCTGAGCAAACAAACAAGAACAGGATACTAGAGACTACAAAAGGGAAATAGGACACTACATCTATATTTAAGTGTCTCATGTCATAGAGCGTCAGTGGAATTCTGATGGCTCTTTCCAACGCAACTCCGGTGAAATCCAGATTTAATTAATTTCACCCAAACATATCCCAACTAAACACAGGTATCAGGGAAAAAGATGTTCTTTGAGAGAAGTAGAAAAAAGAAAACACAGAAGAGTAAGATATAACTTAAGTTTTGGCAAAACAGGGGAGACTGAGGGATGTGTGGACACATGAAGAACAGGGTCAGAGAGAATGTGAGAGCAATGCTGCTGAGGAAGACTCCAGAAGCCTGTAAAAGTATGTGATATAAGTAGATCCCTCTTCCCATATATTTTTGTTTTCATTTTAATTGTAGACTAAAAA